>RJVU01052005.1:2788049-2823950 GCA_003731715.1 Anabarilius grahami
ATTATATTAAAGTATTTTTACAAATAAAAATGGTTTAATAATATTTAATAATAATAATTATTAAATTATAATTGATTACATATTTTATATTACCTGTATTGTTATTATGTGTCATGATAAATAAATTGGACTGTCTCTCAGCGGTGTCATATCACAATAAAATGTCTGAGCCCTGATAACATGATCATATTGATCCACGGGACTCACCAGCCCTTGCGGAGGTCAGAGACCTCCATTTCCATTTTTCATATTCAGAGACACAAGTCAGTTCTCCCCTTCTTTCTCTTTCTATTTTTCTGTTTTCAAAAGAATTCACTGCACATTTGTCCTTGGGTGTCCTCAGTTGTATAATGAAGAAGAAAAACACTGAAATTTTAATGTGTATCAAAGGAATCCTGAGCATAGTAGCATATAAGATATTAAAGTGTGTCTTCTCTGATTTGAGGCTGGGATCTGCAGGTAACAGTGGCAGATGTGCGGTGACTCAGGACATGCTGATGAGATACTCAGCGTGGGACAGACTTGTGCTTTCAGTCTCGTTTTTCTATTTCCAATAAAAGCCAGTTTGCTTTGTGCAAACCTATTATGATGACAAAAAGCCAGACTGAGTGATGGAAATTAATACATCAGGAAGCTATTTTAATGTCTAACATTTTTGCTGTATTTTTCCATAAAACATAACCTGTCACACATTACAGGGAACAGTCTATTGTAGGGAAAAGTAGGGATAAATGCTACATTCATCTTCAGTATCTTATATTATTGAAGAATCTATTGTCTTGTTGACAGAAGCTTCTTGTGCACAGAGAAATACTACAATGAATAAAGTAGTGTAAATAGAAATACTAACATGACATATAAGACATAAATAGCATCAAATATTAACATTTATGAAAAAGGGAATGTAATGTGCCACAGAGCTAAGGTATGAACAGGTAATTGAATGAATAGATTTATTTACATTCTGTACACAAATTATGTTCATAATAAAAATATTGCACCTTGGAGAGACCCGTGAGGCAGTTTTAACTGTTGGTGAGGTACATGACCTGAGGGCAACAACAACAAAAAAAGCATGTTATCTGACATGTTCGACATGCTCATGCAAATACATTTTTAATAACAATAAAAAATATATATATAATGACACTAAAAATATGCAAGGTTACATTCATAACACATGGGGTGTTTAATTGTATCATGGTTGTGAAATAATTAGGCTATATAATATCACTTTGAGGTTTTAAATGACAGCACTGGAATCCTGTGAATCATCAGATTTCATTTAATATAGAATATCCACACACAGTATTCATCTAAACGTTAAAAAAAGGGTTCAAAAACTCCAAATATACAGGATACTGTAGTCACTGACTGCTTGATATCTGAGTCTGACTGCATTTGAACATGTTGTGTGAGCTGAGAGTGCGCGTGGAATCATCAGTCTGACACTTCCCTCTGCTGGTTACTGTTGGTTTTGTTTCTTTTATTTTAGCAGAAAATATTGGCTCCTATAGGCTTAAGCATCTCCGTGGAAGTAATTTGATCACATTAACAATCTAACCGCCTTTGTACCAGTAGTTTATCTGGATATAAAAGAGCAGCAATGAACAACACATTAAGTTTAATTCAGTATACTATACAATAATAACTAATAGGCTAAATCAGATGAGCAGCCCAGTCAAGTTACCACAGTAAATTAAGATCTGTACTTATGTTGTATTGCTAAACACTTTTGCTGCTATTGAGGTGGGATACGGTAAGGTTAGGGACAGGTTTGGTGGTATGGGTAGGTTTACGGGTGGGTTAAGGGGTATGGAAATAGTCAAAAGTGTAATTACAGAAATTAATAATTACACAGCTGTAATTACATGCAGGTATTTTTAAATATAAGTACAGTGTAAAAGCATGTATGTTCACGATAAGTGCATTGTATCAAATATCCATAGTTAAGAACACTTTTTATACTGCAAAGTGGGACCAAACCATCATATCTGTTTGCGAATGTAACTAGACGTTAACAAAATGTAACAGATGAACAAATTTCATTTCAGGTGATTTGAATTAAGCTTGTGACACTAGGAAATGGTGACAAGATAGGATTTATTGTTGAGAAATTATGTTTGCATCATGGGATGAACCAATGATAGATTTTTCTGTGAAAACGACTAAAAATTCTGCATTCTGCTGCCAGGCCAGTAGTTGGCGATGTCACTTTGTAAAGAAACACTACGCGCCTATAGACTGAACACATAATACTCATGCACATGGCGTCATTGTTTTCACAAATTGCCATTTTTGTAGTTTACACAGGGACAATAACGGTATTGTCTTAAAAAACTTGCCCACGGTTTCACAGACACGGCTTAAGCTAGTCCTAGACTAAAATGCAGGTTTGAACTGTTTCAACTGAAAGAAACTCACACTGACAGATCTTCAAATATGTCAGTGCAATTGTTTTGTCTCAAGATGCACACCAGTAATGTTTTTTTCTAGTGAACATTTATAAAAGTTACTTAAAGGTGCTCTAAGTGATCCTGGGTGGAGTAACTTTCTGTTGACGTTCGAAGTGTTGTCAAACAAAACAGAGGCTAGCTGGACCCCTCCTCCTCCTCCTCCCCCTCCCCCTCCGTGCTTCCTGAAACAGTCATGAACGCGCATTTAAAATCATTGTTGTCGGTTATTGGCTGGAGCATGTTTATTATGTTTCGTGGTCCAGGCTGCACCAGTTTGTTTTTATTGCCGTTTTCGGAGCTTGTGGCGACTACAGAGACCGCGTTTGTTTACAGTGTGTTCAGGGGACAGGCAGCTAGCGGATAGTGAGGAGATGTTTGCTGTATGTGACAAAAAATGTTTTGGCCTAAAAACGCGTGACATCACTTAGAGCACCTTTAAATGCCCTAATTGAACTAAGGCCTAATCCTGGCTTATAGGCTAAGCCCTGTCTGTGAAACCGGGCCCTGGACTTTGAAACCTGTTTTAAAAAGTTTGTTTTCAGGCCCCCAAAATGGTGTTGTTTTCTGTTTTTAGTTGAAAATGGTGTCGTGTAAACAGCCCCTCAGGTTTTGTTCTTGTGTTCCCTGTCATTGTTAGTTACTTTGGTTACTGATTTGAGTTTTGCACCTGATTCATGTTCTGTTGATTATCTACCCTGTGTATTTAAGCCCTTAGTTCCTTCTGTTCATTGTTCTTGGTCGTCTTTACTTTGAGAGTGTTCATGCTTATTTGTATTCCTGTGTATTTTCCTGTGAACTCCTGCGTTTTGGTTTACTTATTAAAGACTTTGAATTAGTACTTTATTGTGTGTTGACTAAAGAAAAATGCAATCCAACAAGTCAATGAGCTTCTAATGTTAACATCTTGCAATCTGGTCAGATTCTTTAGTGACTGTAATTTCCATGTCCATCTGTGTTTCCATGGATGAAAACACAGGTGTTGTGTCCTTATATCATCAAAATATTCAGAAATGTCCCAATGGAAAATCATTGAATTTACTCTAGATGAGACTGTGCTGTCTAAAAATTAAGTTAGACTTTATTTCAATAGTCCACTTCAGACAATCTACTAACTATTTGTAACTTTTCAACTATATCAATTACCTCTCATTAATTGGCAACTGACTGTTAGGGTTAGGTGTTAGGGTTCGGGTTAGTAGAATAAAAAGTTACTTATAGTCAGTAGAATGTCTGTTGCAGAGCATCAAAATAAAGTTTCAGCAGATATTAAAGGATTAGTTCACTTTCATATGAAAATAAGCCCAAACTTTACTTTACCTGATGAACATAAATGAAGAAATATTAATAAATATCCTGACGCATCCAAGTTTTATAATGGCGGTGAATAGGGTTCACGAGTATGAGCTGAAGAAAAAGCTTCCATTCTCATCCATCCATCATAAATATGTGCCCCACGTGACTCCGGGGAGTTAATAAAGGCCGTCTGAATCGAAGCGATGCATTTGTGAAAAATAAAATATCCATATTTAAACAAGTTATGAAGTCAAATATCGAGCTTCCACCAGACCGCCTTCCGTACACGTTACGAAAAAAGTGTAAACTGGCGTCACATCAGTTACACTTTTTCCGTAAGTTGAATAGGGAAGGCGTAGGACGTAGCATAAGCTTTGTGAACTGCAAGAGCTTTACACTTTCTGCGTATGTTGAATACGGAAGGCGGTCACTACTGTATCTCACATAGCTCATAAATGATGACATTTATGAAGGCTAAGCATCTCAGTTGACTATTTGTTAAAGGATTTGTTCACTTTGGAATGAAAATTAGCCCAAGTTTTACTCACCCTCAAGCCATCCTAGGTGTATATGACTTTCTTCTTTCTGTTACAAATGTTACGGGAAGTAATTTTGGTGCTGGTAATGTGGTCCAAGAAGCACATAAAGACAAGAACATAAAAGTAACACCTTTGTGTGTTAAAATTACTATTTTTCACAGTGTGAAGAATTTTTTTAATTAAAAAAATTAAAAAATTTTTTTTTTTTTTTTTAAAGAGATTTCTCAAAAGCAGTTTGAGCAGAATAATATAATTCCTCACACAGACTGTTGACTCATGTCTGTCCACCTTTCCCAGTCATCCTCATGATTGGTCCACACTTGTGAATCCCACTGTGGACATGAGCCGTATTACACTGTCCATCTCACTGCTGCTCTCCTGCCATCTAGTCTCCATGACTGAAAATAATTTCTTTTGCAATTACCTCCACAGCACTGTGAAATGAAATGTCATCCTGTTTGGTGGTATTGGGCTTTCTGAAAACACTCGTGTGGTGACCGCGTTGCAGCTGATCACAGGAAAAATCAACAGAACATTTGACAAGATACCAGAGGATTTCATGCAGACCTGTCACTGGTGTTTCCTTTAAAAAAATGTCATCTCAGCTGTTTGAGCGAGGTCACCTGACCGTAACCTGCTGTGGTCTTGGGTTTTAGTCAGTGGTGAAGCAGATGTGAATGTACGCTGGTGATATCTCACATTGATGCAGTGCTAATGTATCAGATGGGAAGTGAAGTTTTATTGTATTAAACTTCTGATGAGGCAGCCTCGTGGGAAAGCGCTGCTCGTTCACTAATGTGTGTGTCCGTCAGCAGTCGGCCGCTTCTGGGAAACCGGCTCAGAATAGAACCCGTGGGCATAAACTGACGTTCATCTAGGACAAGGGGGTCAAACCCAGTTCCTGGAGGGCCACTGTCCAGCAGAGTTTAGCTCCAACCCCAATTAAACACACCTGCATTAGCTAATCAAGATCTTCAGGATTACAAAGCTGTGTTGAAATCACCCTTATCCTTAAATAGAGCACTATTTGAGGGGACAGCCATTTGTAGTGGTGTCCGAAACCATAGTGGACGTTATTGAGTGCACTCATTCAATCCCACAATGCACTGCAATAACGAGTGTACAACTGATGAAAACTCAACGGCTAGAGAATAACCATAATTCACTGTGAGGGACGTGCCGACTGAATTCCTGTGTCTCTCCAGAAGATGGCGCCCGCAGCTGAATCATCCATCCATTTTCCAAGCCGCTGGTCCAATGTGGCTACAGTGTAATATCATACAGGTATAAATTTCTTTTTGATTGATTATTAAATAGTTTAATATGGTTTATACATGCTATGACAGAGTTCAAGATAAATCTTTTCATTACTACTGGAGCTGCCATTTTGCCAAGTTTCAAATGATTACTAAACAGCAAACACAAACTATGCAAAAGCGGCAACCCTTCCGACACACCCAGTGTTCGAATTCACTCACTTGTTTTCATTCACTCCCTCAAGTGGACTATTAGTGGAGTACTGTAGGGAATAGTGAATGAGGGTATGGGGGTGATTTCGAACACAGCCCAAGAAACTTCCAGGCAGGTGTTTTGGAGCTGGTTGGAGCTAAACTCTGCGGGACAGAGGCTATCCAGGAGCAGAGTTTGACACATGTGATCTAGGAGGTTTACCTTTATTGTCCTTCATAGACTAAAACCTGTTGACATGGTTTCTAGCTGGTAGTAGTTTATGTTAGTCTAGCTTGTCTACATGGCTGATCTACTAAACTACAAGCCTGGTGTAAACCATCTTGGATAGCAACAAAGCCACATACAATTAGCTTGAGTAACCTAAACTGAAAAGTTCATTTTTCTCTTATCTGAACAGCAAGAACTGCTTAGAGGTGCTCGTGGAGTCTGCAGATCTTCAATATCACTGTCAATGGATCCTTTCAGGCCCAGGAGCTCATGCTTAAAGGTAAGATATGAACCTCACTGCTTAAAGGCCCTGTTTACACCTGGTATTAAGATGCTTTTGGTCGATCGGATCACAAGTAGACGAGGGAGACACATTCCCATTTACACTTGGTGTTTTAATCCGTCTCTTTTGTCCACTTTCAACCACTTCTGTCCTGATTTCTTCGAGGGGAGGGTCTATGGGCGGGTAAATGTATATTCAGATCATTCGATCTAACGGACAAAATAAGCTTGCAGAATTTACATATGAACTTGCCCAGAGACGATGGAAAAACAAGGAGAGCAGCAGCTTTCTTTTCTGCTCTGACAGCTGCAAGACCACGCCGAACGCTGTGAGTGCGTGTTAGAAATCAGGAATGGTGAGAGAACATTGTGCTTTTTCATCTTCAAACCAAACTTGGGTCTTCAGCCGACAAAGTTTAAATCCCATCTGGCTAGTGCGCTTCCCTTAATGTTTATGCATTAGCTCAGTAGGCAGAGAGCAGGCAGTTTTTTGCGCTGTCTCAACACATTCGACCACATGAGCCTTCACACTACGAAAGTAACATTTTACACCCCATTTACACCTGTATTTGGCATTGTCCGCTTGTGATCCGATTGACCAAAACGCATCTTAGTACCAGGTGTAAACAGGGCCTTAGTTGAATTATGGTTGTGTCAGACTATAAATTTGTGCTCTTTCTTGTGCTGTCAAGAGGAAGTGTCACTTTTTGTAGGTGATGTTATGTTCAATAATTTGACTGCATGCTCTGATTACACTTCAGACATCTTTACAGAAAGGATTCTCTGTAACTCCCCAAGCTGAAGCTTTTGGATGGTATGGAAACGAAAGCACATGTGTATCATTGTGTGATGATGAAGGGGATATGAGAGCGTTCAGGTGTGAAATCGCAGAGAATTGAAAACGGAAGTGTAGATTTCATGCAGATATTTGGTGTGTAATGAGCTTGGCCATCTGTCCATCTGCTGAGAACTGATCAAGCATGACGAGATAAAAAACAGCCTCTATTTCCCCCGTGCCTTTGTGGGAGCGGGTAATATTGTATTGGAGTGCTAGTACACGGATCAAATTTTTCTCTGTTTGGCGGGCACCTTACAAACTGTTAAACGCTCTCTCGGTTCTTTGTTAGCTTAGGCAGCCAGTTAACCAGTTTGTTATTTTGCACTCCAATATTGAGGACCCTGGCTTTCGGAAGCGCCTACACAAAGTTACACCAGGCTCTCCCTCTCACAACACTCTATGCTCACACTCACCAGAGCATTGATCACACACACCTGTTCCTAGGGCAAATGTGAACCAGTCAAGTACTAGTTTTGCTGTTGACAACACTGGCCCTGCCCCAAATGGCACACTTCATGTGCACTTGCTGACTTGTGGACTTACAATGGTTGCCTCATGCACGTTTCCGTTAAGCTAACCGGTATCTTTTGCCGAGCCCACACTGAAGCGCTCCCCAGCAGACTTCTACCTGACAGTCAAAGTGCCGTTACGTTATGAAAGTGTGGACTCCAAGGAAGATTGTGAGAGCTTAGGGTTCCATTAGGGACTTTAGGGATTACTCAATATGGATTAACAGCCTATCACACAGCAGAAATAAACACGACAACAGCCAGTCAGTGCATGCTGATAATAAGTGATTTTTGCATGTCTCTGGCTGCATCCACAAACTTAAAGGATTAGTTCCCTTTTAAATGAAAATTACCCCAAGCTTTACTCACCCTCAACGCTCAACTTATGAAGTAAAATATCTAGCTTCTGCCAGACTGTATTCGATTTAGAAAGAAAGTGCAACGCCTCTCGCAGTTCAAAACACATCCTACGCCTTCCCTATTCAACTTACAGAAAAGGCTTAACTGATGCGATGCCAGTTCCTTTTTTTTCGTAACTTGAATATGGAGGCGGTCTGGCGGAAGCTAGATATTTTACTTTATAACTTGTTAAATATGGATATTTTTCTTACACAAATGCATCACTTCAGAAGGCCTTTATTAACCCCCCAGAGCCGTGTGGAGTATGTTTATGATTTCTTCAGCTTCATACTCGTTGGAATCGCTCACTGCCATTATAAAGCTTGGATGCATCAGGATATTTATTAATATTTCTCTGATTGTGTTCATCAGAAAGAAGAAAATCATATACACCTCGGATGGCTTGTGGGTGAGTAAAGCTTGGGTTAATTTTAATTTGAAAGTGAACTAATCCTTTAAGCTGACTTGTTTCCTCACTGCCCTATAGGCAATGACTTTGCAGGCAGTGTTTGCGCACAAAGGTACCTCACGAAACTGATTTCGGACAGACTTCTGAGGCAGCGTAACAGATTAATAATCTACAGCAAAATAGAGCAAGCTTAGGTGAGAACTAAACAAATATTTATTTACTACAGTAGCAATTTCTTGCTAGAAATGACATCAGAAGTGAAAAACTTTGGTCAAAAACTTACATTTACACACAAACTGACCAAAAAACCGCCACTTTCAGATGCCATCTTTCTTTTTCTACCTCATCTATCACTAAATGAAATGCGTAGGATTGCGGGATATCAAAGGCAGCGAAGGATACATCTATGCTGCCTTCAAAAATCGATCAGATGAAGGTCTGTTAGGAGACAGGAAGTGAAGCTAAATTTGGATTCAGACGTGCCTTGATGCCTTCCTACCTTGGAATGTGTCCTCTGAAGGCAGCATTTTTAAGTTTTTGGATGCAGCCTCTGTGTGAATGAATGGCACGTTTCATCTGATACACAAACTCACAGATATGTGACGCTGTTTTCAGCGTCTGCCATCTCAATACATGAGGACATGAATACATGAACTTCATGTATTCACTTCACAAGTTTCATTTGAGAAAAACTACCATCAAATAAACACTGAAGCTGAAACTAAAACAGACATTTTTTTCACGGCAAACCGTAAAAATAAAAGTTTGGGTTAACTTTAAGAAATTATGACAGAAATATATCCCTACTGTAGCCTGTACTAAAATGTACTTCTCAAAGTAATAATAATAATAATAATAATTCTAAGGAATATCATACAACCAAGATATTTTGTCATCCATGTTTTCAATTTCTAGCGTTTTGTTGTGCAGCATTTTATTTGACAAAAAAAGTAAATGTAAAAATATAAGTTAATTGTTATTTTTCTTTTCATTTCATTACTTAGGTCTAACAAATATGTGGAAGACATTTCCTTCCCCATTAATGGTAGGTAAATTAATATTGCGATAAATATCAATATCAAATGATATGGAAAAAAAACACTGTGATCATATCGCCCAGCCCTTGGGGAAACTAGTGTTTAATGTACAATATTTTGAGATTTAAATAATTTAAATTAACTAGATGATTTAATCATATAAATCCAATACATTTGTTTTCAGTGCATGAGACAACCCACTCCATGAAAAACAGATTTTTCAAAACTGCTATTAATTTCTTTGTTTAAAGCTTTTTTTAATGAGCAAAAAAAGAAAGAAAAAAAATCACAGAGCGCACCTTTGAAAGTCTGTTCTCAATGTGCTGAGCAGCAAGTTGCAGAGCTGAATCTATCAGGCTGGTTGTTCAGTGCAGCGGGGCATTTGCCAAGTCTTACATCTCCCACCCAAATCATGCAGCACCAGGAGCTGTGGGAAGTGAAAGCACAATGCCTTAAGGAAACCTCATGTATGGCATTGCAGTTGCTTTGGAAATTATCCTATCATATCATCATTATTGTTTATTTTCATTTCTATTTGAATATTTAAATTGTAATTGTTTAGTTTTTATTTTATGTTGTTTATTTTATTATTATTATTAGAATGAGACAAGATGAACTGAGAGAGAGAAAGAGAGAGAGAGACTGAGAGACTGTAATAATGTATGCTGGAGGGGGCGGAGCATATAGTGCCCTTTTGTTGATGATGCTGCAAGAGACTGTACTCACTTCTGCCTGTGGGATGCCGAGAGAGACTCTTTACCACAAACCTACATCACATAGAGCTAATCATTTCTGCAAATGTATTTTTATAGGAACATGGGAATTTGGGAATATACTCTTTATTTTACCACCACAACCTGCCTATGGAGTGGTAAGAAACCTAATGGACATTTAATTATGCAATACCTGTGAGCTTTGTGCAGTTATTGGCTCTATTGAAGTCAAAATGTTCAATAATAGTTCATGCTTACTTGTAAGAATTCAGTGTTGCATGTCTGCTGGATTTGGAATACAATATTTCAACTGCTACTGTGACGTCAAATAAATTTGATGTTTTGGTTTGGGGCTTGTTTATACGAGGAGACAGGCCAGAATGGCAATAAGGGTTAATAGGTTAGGACAATATTTTCACTGGGTCTGATCAAATGTAAGGTCATTGCTTTATGTTGCCAGTTCATTTGCAAGTTTATGTATGCCATATATAACGTGGCTTTAAGTCAGTTTATCTTAATTTTTCTAATTGCTGTGGCTTGTATATTTAAGATCTCGTTCTGTTACCACTAATTAAATTTTCAGAAAGCCTTTGAGTGCACTTCCATTAGTGCCCCTGAATATGTGGTTACACTGGATGCTTTGTCTTTGTGCACAATATAGTGTCTGTGATACTAGCGAGTCCAGCTCTCTCATTTCTTTCTTTGACACTCATGAATAAAAAGTGCATCTTGGAATAAAGAAAAAGCATGACGTAATCTAGAGGATGTCCTCGGTGGAATTAGATTATGAATGGATGTGATTTTAAGGGAATTACACTGGGAGAAAGATCCCATTCATTGTACAGCTAGATGAGAGAGGGCGGTGATTGAACTTTGGGAAAGAAGCTAGAGTTTAGAAAGCTAGTTTAGAAAAAGTACATAACCCTCTGTTCGCATGTTGGTCAAAAATGACCGAAATTTTTTTTTATTTCAATGAAATGATTGTACTATATTTAAGTGTTATGTTTTTTTAATTAATATTTTGTATTTTAGTGGATTCTATGATACTAAATTATATTTATGCAGTAGTTATAATCCATTTATTCACTTTTTGAGCATGGACCTGAAAATGAAATTTCCAACTTAAACTGATGTAAATCTTGAAAGCTTTGGAGCACAGACTTAAGTTTGGTAGTAAACACTTTAAAGGAAACACTTGGCAGATTACTGCTGAAGTGGAAAAAAGTTAACTTAAAAAAAGTTATAAAACTTTTATCTTTATTGTTATGAAAAATGCACAGAAATACAATTTTCAGATTTTATATGAAATATATATATTTTCCAAAACATGTTTTACTCTCAAAGCCATAAATCTAAACAAGTTGTGTTCCAAATTTGAGGTTGATATCTCAAAAAATGAGCTTTCAGTAAGATTTTGTTTGGGTGCAGTACCAAATGTTTCCAATAGATGAAATTCGTCTCCCATTCATTTCCAATGGCGTCATTTTTGACCATGAACAATACAAGTGTGACTATTTTTTACAGGACCATATAACCTTTTCAAATCATGTCCATGATTTTCTTTCTTTTCTGTTCACACACCAAGTGCCAAAATCTTTACCAAATTTCGTACCATTCCGAAAAGACAGAAAAAAAAAAAAACGTAAAATTTTCAAACAGCGCCAGAGGGTTAATCATCTTTAACATAATATCTTGGTGAGGTTTATCAAAGTTCTCTGGAAAGAGCACAATGCTGTTCGCTGTCCAAATCTGTCAAATGTAAAACAAAAATACAGGAAGTTAGATGCATACTTAAGGAAAGTGCTTGAGTCTAATCAGTCCGACTTCCTGCTGGAGATTTAATCACTGAAACCCAGCAGAAAAGCTTTGATTAGAGTTTCAGATCAATATGCGTACCTCCAAATGAGCTGGAGCAGCTGCCTGTGCTGATGTGCAAGCATTCTCTTGAATATCTCATTCACTTCACGCTGCAAACCTCTTCTGAAAGCAGTTAGCAGGGAAGGTGAAACTCTGCAACCGTGACACATTGTTCATTCTCTGGCAGTGTCACTTCAGGGAGAGCATCAGAGGAGACTCTACAGAGACCTGATGAAAGACTATAACCCGCTGGAGAGACCTGTGTTTAATGACACACAATCACTCACTGTGTATTTCACCTTCAGTCTCATGCAGATTATGGATGTGGTAAGTTTAATCATTCAATAATAAGAGATGGGACAATGAATATTCCCATTGTTCATGTGACCATGAATGATGCTTTAGGATAATCCAAGTAAATTTGTTCCGTTACACCATATCATGTGTCTTGTTCACAAAACCTGGCACTTATAATGTTGAATTGTTCAGAACATTTCCCTATCAATGCTATGTTGAATTTTGCACGTACTGGATAAAAGTCCTAGATCATGACATTTTCTAAACTCTTTCATGAGTTTTTGTCAATACCTAAAGCTTTTTGGAAATATGTTTTATCAGCTGAACAACTGGCATGTTCTTAAACAACAGTACAATCCATTGAACACTGTATTTTTATCCCTCACAGCTTGTTTTTCATTTCTGTCAAAAATTCAATATGGCGCTACCCTGACTGAGGTCTATATTCTGTACTATATTCTTTACTTACAATTTCTTTCAATCTGAGTAACATTAAGGTTTGATTAGTCAGATAACTTAAAGGGTTAGTTCAGCAAAAAATGAAAATTCTGTCATTAACTACTCACCAACCCGTAAGACTTTCGTTCATCTTTGAACACAAATGAAGATCTTTTTAATGAAATCTGAGCCATTTCTGTCCCTCCATTGACAGTCTATACTTCATACTTCTATATTTAATTTTTAGGTGAACTAACCCTTTAAACCATTTAAAATTTAATCTATAATACATTTTCATTTAATTGCAGTTAACATGCAACTAAGTGTCCATAAACATTACATTGACTTCGCACTTTTGAAGTATATAATTTTCAGTAAAAAGAATGCAAAAATGTACTCTTGTGTCTTAAGAGTTAAGACTATGTAAAATATGATTTTAAAACTTGTTTTAGTTTTTTTTATAAAAGTGCATCTTTGTCCATCTACTACAGGATGAGAAGAATCAAGTACTTACAACCAACATTTGGTTACAGCTGGTAAGACATTAACACTCACCGTCAAGTCAAATTTATTTGTATAGTGCATTTCACAATACACATTGTTTCAAAGCAGCTTTACAGAAAGTAATTTTAATATTCATAATATCTTAATGCCTTATAGTCACATTTAGCAGATTAGAGCTGGGTGATAATACTTAACATTTTGTGATGATACAAGTAATCAAGCTGTTGAGATTTGCTATATGGTATATACTGCTTTACGTGACTATACTCTATGTATGTAGATATACTTGATACATACACCGATCAGGCATAACATTATGACCACCTTCCTAATATTGTGCTGGTCCCCCTTTTGCTGCCAAAACAGCCCTGACCCGTCGAGGCATGGACTCCACTAGACCCTGAAGGTGTGCTGTGGTATCTGACACCAAGATGTTAGCAGCAGATCCTTTAAGTCCTGTAAGCTGCGAGGTGGAGCCTCCATGGATCGGACTTGTTTGTTCAGCACATCCCACAGATGCTCAATTGGATTGAGATCTGTGGAATTTGGAGGCCAAGTCAACACCTCAAACTCATTGTTGTGCTCCTCAAACCATTCCTGAACCATTTTTGCTTTGTGGCAGGAGCATTATCCTGCTGAAAGAGGCCACAGCCACCAGGGAATACCGTTTCCATGAAAGGGTGTACAATACATGGTCTGCAACAATGCTTAGGTAGGTGGTACATGTCAAAGTAACATCCACATGGATGGCAGGACCCAAGGTTTCCCAGCAGAACATTGCCCAAAGCATCCCACTGCCATCTGTCGGCTTGCCTTCTTCCCATAATGCATCCTGGTGCCATGTGTTCCCAAGGTAAGCGACGCACATGCACCCGGCCATCCACGTGATGTAAAAGAAAAAATGATTCATCAGATCAGGCCATCTTCTTGCATTACTCCGTGGTCCAGTTCTGATGCTCACTGTTGGTGCTTTTGGCGGTGGACAGGGGTCAGCATGGGCACCCTGACTGGTCTGCAGCTATGCAGCCCCATACGCAACAAACTGTGATGCACTGTGTATTCTGACACCTTTTTATCAGAACCAGCATTAACTTCTTGAGCAATTTGAGCTCCAGTAGCTCGTCTGTTGGATTGGACCACACGGGCCAGCCTTCGCTCCCCACGTGCATCAATGAGCCTCGACCGCCCATGACCCTGTCGCCGGTTCACCACTGTTCCATCCTTGGACCACTTTTGATAGATACTGACCACTGCAGACCGGGAATACCCCTCAAGAGCTGCAGTTTTGGAGATGCTCTGACCCAGTCATCTAGCCATCACAATTTGGCCCTCGCTCAAACTCGCTCAAATCCTTACACTTGCCCATTTTTCTTCTAACACATCAACTTCAAGGACAAAATGTTCACTTTCTCCCTAATATATCCCACCCACTAACAGGTGCCGCGATGAAGAGATAATCAGTGTTATTCACTTCACCTGTCAGTGCTCATAATGTCATGCCTGATCGGTGTATATCTACATATATATATATATATATATATATAATTTAGTNGCCTTTAATCGGCCGAAGTGACTCTTCTAAAGCGATACCGGGTCTGCGGCGAATGAAATAATTGAAACTATAAGGTAATCAGAATAATCAAAAATCTAAATTGAGTCATAACTGATTAATTTCTAATTGGAAGCACAACCTAAGAATAAGAATCATTTGAAAATGGAGTCAGATTAAACGAGTGAAATTAAGTAAACTTCACAGTGACGCTGAAAAGGCATACACGCGTTAACCTTCGCCCAACGCCGTCGGACTCCGTTTTTGGGCCGATGGGGGGTTCCTTACAATTGTGTCTAATTTACATTTCTTTGACTTTGCTTCATAAAATAATTATCACAATTTATACGTTCTAATTCATACATTTTTAAGCATAAATTTCCATGTTTTTCCTGATTCTCTTTATCTTAGTACTGGTATGACTACTATCTTCAGTGGAACTCCTCTGAATATCCTGGAGTGACGAGTGTAAGATTCCCTGACAGTCAGATCTGGAAGCCTGACATCTTACTTTATAACAGGTTTGTTCTTCACTAATGGGATTATCGATAAACTCATACGTATCATTAGCAAGGAAAGGGTTCCATAAAAACCAAACGCTTTTCCTGGGTAAAGTGTAAATCCTGTTCATGAAGGATTTCTTGAAGGGTGCTAAATTGCCTGGAAAGAAGTGCTGGTAACAGAGATTGGACACTGAGTTTGCACTGTCATGGAAAACAAAGGTTTGGCCTCATTTATCCCTGTCTACTGGAAAAGCAGTAGTAGATGGTATAGAATTTGCTTCAGGTGAATCTGCCAGAGAAAATGCAGAATTCGCCTCTACTTTGAGGTCAAACTAATCAGGTCAGTGAATCACTACATGGAAACTAAAATGGAATCAAATAAAACCACTGGTGCTGAGTAGCAATTTCATTTTATTTATTTATTGGTTGTATTAGTCTAGCAGCCTGGACAATCGTGGTATTTTCTGAGACTGAATTCTTTATTCTTGAACATGCCTCCATTATCTGAATGAGAATTCATTTAGACAAACACATTTACGAAATTGAACATGCAGCAAGGCAATTTTAATTTGACTGTTTCCTTTTAGTGGTGTAAAATAACACATTGCATTTACTTTGTATTGGACTAATCAGAAGTGTTTCTCTGAGATGTTCATAAATCACTATTGTGTTCTTTTTAGATAAAATGATTCTTGTGTTCTCCACAGTGCTGATGAAAGGTTTGATGCCACATTTCATACTAATGTGCTGGTGAACTCCTCCGGTGCCTGCCAATACCTTCCGCCAGGTACTTTTCAGATGTTTATGGTGCCACAAGTGATTTTTCCCACTTGGTCTAGAAAAAAACTATTTTATTCTGCTGTGGAAGCCCATTTAAAGCTCAGACGGGTGTGTTCACACTTGTAGTTTGGTTCTCTTGGTTCTTTTGGTCTGGACCAAAAAAGAAAATAATAGGCTACATTTAGTTCTTTTACAGCTTTTATGGTGCATGTTTTGTTACGGAACTTACTGAACATCCAAACAATGCTGTGTGCTGGGCTAAATGTGTTCGTATTATGGTATTTTTTACCAGTTGAGAACTTGCGAAGAGCTTATAAAATGTGTAAAGGAGTAATAACAGTGGCAGGAATTCCTCTGTCACACACAAACAAAGATCTGCTGCAAGGAGACGCAGTTCAAACGCCTGCACCGAACTGTAACACACACTGTAGCACAGTCGAATGCACAGCCTTGCAAAGCATACTTCATTTAACACGTACGCATACACAGCCGTTTGACGCATACGCAGTTTTAAGCAATATCTCGCTACGAGTTACAACCCACGTAAACATCTTTGCATTCTTTCACGCTAGAGTTGTACAAATGAGGTACTTTCTAACCTCTTCACACAATCTCTTGTCTATGTAGGCCTCCATTGTCGCTGTAGCTTGCATGAGTTCTGATCTGTTGTGTTTATGCAGTTTTTCTTCCACTACCTTGTGAATCGACACCCCTAAGGCACGGTTGCCACCTTGTGGATAAAATAATTACTGCAAAAAGAATGTGCGGTTACAAAAATCGTACAGTACGTGCATACTATTTTCATGGCGAAATTCGCGTCACGTGCACTGTACGCTGACCCTCGCGTACACGTAAAAAGTGAAGTATACTTTGGGCTTAATGGGCAACATTGTGACTATGACAAGAAGAACCTGGTTTTCTTGAGCATTCTTTCCTTTTTAGGGTCGAATCTTGTGACATCACGTCCTTAGATGTCTTTGGTCCATATTGCTTTCATGATTCAGTCGAACCGCACCAGAGTTTGATTGTTTTGTGCGCACCAGGGTTGGGATTGCAGTGTTCACAGTTCACACTTATTCAAATGAACCACATTAACAGAGCATTCGTTTTAGGGTGTGTTCACACTTGGCAGGTTTGGTTTGATAAAAACGAACTCTGGTGCCATTGCTCTGTTAATTTGGTTCGTTTGAATAAATGTGAACACTACCATTCAATCCCAGGTATGCAACAAACAAGTGAGCAGAAACGGTGGGTCTCAATCCGCTTCCAAACTCTGGTGCAGTTCGACTGAAATATGAACACAACATGGAACAAAAACATGTAAACGAACCAAAAACAGGACGTGATGTCATAGGATGCGACCCTAAAAAGGACAGAATGCTCAAGCGTACCTGGTTCTTCTCGTCATAGTCGCGATGTTGCCCATTACAGTTCGGTTCAGGCGTCTGAACAACGTCACCTTGCAGCATATCTTTGTTTGTGTGTGACAGAGGAATTCCTGATGTTTTTTTGACTCCTTTACACATTTCATAAGCTTTTCACAAGTTCTAAGCAGGTCAAAATACCATCATATGTAACAGCGAGTGCATTTAGTCCAGGACACAGCATTGTTTTGGATGCTTGACAAGTTCCATAACAAAATATACGTCATAAAAGACATATTTATTTAATTTTTGTATCTTTAGGTTTGGTGTTAAAAATTACAGTGTGAATGCTAAGTGAATCAGGACTAAATATATTATTTTCTTTTTTGGACCAAAAGAACCAAGAGAACCAAATCGAGCCCCAGAGTTGGTTTTAATCGATCCAAACCTGCCAAGTGTGAACACACTAAAGTATAAACTCTATAAAGTTTAAAGAGTTTACAAGAAATAAAGTCACAATTACCTGGCAGAAACACATCACTACTCACTTAATCTCGATAAGCTCAATATTATAAGACACTTAAGCTGTGGAAATAAAATTTATATTGGTAACAAATAATTATGTGTGAGAAATAGGATATTTATGCAATGGTGTCACAAACCAGAATCAATAAGTGTCAGTGAAATAAAATCTTTTGTATTGGCCAGCACAACAACATAAACCAAAAACGTTACGTAGCGCACCTTCAAATGTATTTCTTTTATGCAAAAAATCAGCATGTATGATTATATGGAAAGCTAAAGATATTACTTATATTTTTAGTTTAAAGAGTTGTCTCATTGATAAACTATTTGATGTGAATGGAGATCTGCCTGTGCAGCATGTGCCTCCACTGCATCCTTTACTTTTCTCCTCGTGTTTCTTGCTGTGAAAGCTGAAGCAGGCTCTGTCCCGAGATAAACATTTGATTCATGAGCAGATGTATAGTTCTGGCAGTGAGTTTGCAGTAAATTCTCTATGTGGTGACATTGAAGAGATTGCCTCCTCTTGAACCTCCATAAAGCTTTGTCAGATGCCTGGTTATGCTTTATGGCAATAAAAGAACATGGATGGAAGATGATGTACTGAACCATCCATGCTAAACTAAATTACATACATATGTCTTTACTGGCACCTTGAATGTATGTTGTGGCAGTCTTCTAATTGAACAGTTCCCCAGATGTTCATTTTCATCAACTTTATGGTTCATATAAATCAAATTTTCACATTTTTGCATGAGATTGTTAATAATAATAATATTCCTACCATTGCAGTAATAGCAATGATGATCAATGATATGTATTTTTATTATAGTTTTTACTATGGATTAAAGTGCTCTTAGATGTGCTGCGGGAAGATATTTTATTACCCTGCAATGAAAATATTCCACAGCAGTCAGCTCACATATATGTTCACAGGGATATTCAAAAGCACCTGCCACATCGATGTTCGCTGGTTCCCCTTTGATCTTCAGAGGTGTGATTTGAAATTTGGCTCCTGGACGTATGGGGGATGGTCTCTGGACCTGCAGATGATTGATGCTGACATCACAGGATATATCGCTAATGGAGAGTGGGACCTTGTGGGTAAGGTGATATACTTTAAAAATATACAGCTATGGAAAAAATTAAGATTAATTTTTTCCATAGCTCTATATATATAATGCACGTTGAATAGAACAGACATTTCTCTTACAGACTTTATCAGTACTTTATTGTTTTCATTGCTTACAGTATTTTAGCCTTCCCTTGCAAAAAGAGCACTTAAAATCTTAAAAGTATATTTTTTCCCCAAAAAATATACCTGTAGATAATTTTAATGAAATAAAAGGCCACTTCAGTGTACTTAAAGAGAGCACACTTTCATGAGTTTCTTTTAAAAATGCACTTTTATAACTAAAATGTTTTGTTTAAAGAAGCTTGACACTTTCTTGATGTGTTGACTAAAGTATTTGATTAAAATTCTCAACTGTAGGGTGTTATTCGATATTACATTTAAATGAATATATTTAAAATGTACTAAACTGCCAATTTATCGTTGCAAATGACATACAAGTTTCAATAGAAATGACATTAAAGTATATCTTAATTATCATAAATGCTTTTCAGTACATTCAGCAGTACACATTAAACATATTTCAAAAACAATAGAATTATGAAATTACATATAAAGATTTCAGCTGCATTTAATATAAATTTAAACTATAATATATTTTTATGCAATTAAGTGTCCAAAAACATCATGTTCAGTTTCAAAGTACATTATTTCAGTAATAAGTACTCTTTTTAAAAGTTTGCTAAAGTTTACTTCTTTTTCACAAGGGTTATCAAGCTCAGTAGTATGAAAGCTTGTTTCTGCCACTGAATAAAAAAAAAAAAAAAAGGTATAATTGCGACTTTTTATCGCACAATTCTGACTTTTTTTTTTTCAGAATTGCATGATATAAACTCACAATTGCGTGATATAAAGTCAGAAATTGTGAGTTATAAACTCACAATTCTGAGAAAAGAAGTCAGAATCGTTTATATCTCGCAAAAAAAAAAAAGGAATTGCGAGTTATAAACTCACAATTGCGAAATAAACTCGCAATTCTGACTTTTTTCTTGCAATTCTGAATTTATTGCTAGTTTATATCTCCCAATTGTGAGAAAAAAGTCAGAATTGTAAGATAAAAAGTTGCAATTACCTTTTTTATTTTTTATTTAGTGGTGGAAACAAGCGTCCATACAATAGTTCAACTCTGTTATGGGGGGAAAATCCCAGTGATTTGTTAATTAAAAAAAATATATAATAATAATATTTTTACTCTGACAGTATCGCGTTAGCTATTTATGGCGATATTAAGCATTTTTGCACTGACCTTCAACCTTCTGACAGTCAACCCAGAAACAAGGTGAATGTACAGTAACCAATTTTATGTACTGTAGAGGTTCCAGGTCGAAGGAATGAGAGATTCTATGACTGCTGCAAGGAGCCGTACCCAGATGTGACTTTCACTGTGGTGATGCGGAGACGGACGCTATACTACGGTCTTAATCTGCTTATTCCCTGTGTGCTCATATCTACTCTGGCTCTGCTCGTCTTCCTGTTGCCTGCTGACTCAGGCGAAAAGATCTCTCTTGGTGAGCTAGACATGAATGCCTCTGTCATCATTTTAAAATGTTAATGTGCATTTACAAATCTGTAATTAGTTTGAAATATCATGTTTTCCTAAACATCCTTGACTTGAATTTTTGGGAAGGAAAAACTGTTTCTACCTTCCACTCCTTTTGGGAAACCACCAAGACATTATCTGCTTTTCCACCATCAAGCCAAACCATTCTCATTGCTTAAAGGGAAAGTTTACCCAAAAATGAAAATTACCCCATGAATTACTCACTCTCAAGCCATCCTAGGTGTATATGACTTTAATCTTTCAGATGAATACAATCAGAGTTATATTAAATAATGTCCTGGCTCTTCCAAGCTTCATAATGGCAGTGAATAGAGGATGAGATTTTGAAGCCCAAAAAAGTGCATCCATCCATCATAAAAGTACTCCACATGGCTCCGGGGGGTTAATAAAGGCCTTCTGAAGCGAAGCGGTGGGTTTGTGTAAGAAAAATATCCATGTTTAAAACTTTATATAATAAAATAACTAGCTTCCGGTAAGGGCCGTACGCGAGTTGACTTGCACCACAAGAGTACCCCCTGACACGATGTATGACGCAGGATGTTTGACGGATCTCGCGGTTCAAACAAATGAGGCTATGCAACAAACTCAAGCTCCTCTTCTCTTATATCGAAATACTCCGACATTTCTCTTTAAAAATTCTCATTTTAGACTTCTAATTCGTGACCGGTGTTTTGTTTTGCTCTATCCTCTACGCTTCTGTGTTCGTCAGTGCGCCATGCGTCGGGTCAGAGGTCACTCTTTTGCTGTAAATCGATGCGTACAGCCGTCTGTCGGAAGCAAGTTATTTTAGTTTTTAAAGTTTTAAATATGGATATTTAACACATGGCTTTGCTTCAGAAGGCCTTTATTAACCCCTCAAAGCTGTGTTGATATCTTTTATGATGGATGGATGCACTTTTTGGGCTTCAAAATCTCATCCTCTATTTACTGCCATTATAAAGCTTGGAAGAGCCAGGATATTATTTAATATAACTCTGATTGTGTTTGTCTGAAAGAAGAAAGACATATACACCTAGGATGGCTTGAGGGTGAGTAAATCCTGGGGTAATTTTCCTTCTTGGGTGAACTATTCCTTTAACTGTTTCATTCGGCTCCATATGGTTTCAGTTTCCACTGTGGTGCTGATAATGGATTCCGCTTTGGAATGTAATACAAATCTGTCAGTTGTTGCCTTGATAATGCAAGAGTTTACAGACGGTATGAGATGTAAATAGAGTCTGTGTTATGAAGGATGATCAGATATTATTTTTTTAAATTTTATTATTAAATTGTGTTTACTTCACTCATTTACTGCGCTTGGCCAACTACAGAGAAACTGATAGCCAGGCAATAGACAAGTGACCAACCCTGAGTTGCAACGTCACTACACGCATTCTAGAATTCCAGGCCAAGCTCAAGTGGAAATATAACTGGAAACGTTCCTTACCGTTCTTTGAACTGTTTGGCCCGACAGTGGAAAAGCGCCTTTTGAAAGAAATGATACACTTCACCTTTAAAGGGGTTTATTATGGGAGCCTCACTCTTGTACTGATGTAAATGGAAGTGCATAAATGTCACATTTGCCATTTTAAAAATCATTAATTTTATTTCTCACACTTCCTTTTTTCGCTGACTTAGTGAAATATCCACATTTAAACCAACATCATATGAAATTCACTTTGGCACAGGCACACAATTTATGCCGGCATCCCTGTAAGCTACTGTAAGTGGCGTGTAGTGAGATTGATTGCTTACCAAAGATCGCTTCAGTGATTAATGCAGTTGGAGAGCTCTGAAGGCCAAATGCCTCAATTTATCTGGCCTGCTGGATTTATTTTAGAGGATGCTGCCGCACCGAGTGAGGGAGCGCTCTGGAAGAGACTGAACCCACAGCAGAACACAATTTTTTATTTTTTTTTGTCATTCCTAAATGGTATTAGTGTGGTGAGGATGCCAACATTACTTTCCACAGAGTGAGTCATTGGCCGTTGCTCTGAGATCAATACTCTAAATACCAGCAGTTAGCCGACTGTGTATGATACAGTACTTTTAAAGGGATAGTTCACCCAAAAATGAAAATTTGATCTGCTTACCCCCAGGGCATCCAAGATGTAGGTGACTTTGTTTCTTCAGTAGAACACAAATGATGATTTTTAACTCCAACCGTTGCGGTTTGTCAGTCGTATAATGCGTGTCAATGGTAACAAAATCTATGAGAGTCAAAAAAACATGCTCAGACAAATCCAAATTAAACCCTGCGGCTCGTGACGACACATTGATGTCCTAACACACGAAACGATCGGTTTGTGCGAGAAACCGAACAGTATTTATATGATTTTTTACCTCTAATACACCACTGTGTCCAACTGCCTTGAGCGAGCGCACGTCATCCGGTGCGTGAGGTGTGTACGCGCTCTGGCGTAGTTTAAACATGGAGCCTGTAGTACAACAGTTGTTATACAAATGGAAGTAAACCACTAAAAAACATGGTTTAATTACATCAAAACTTCATTTTATTTTGTTACTTTTCGTAAGGGCAGCTTTACAAATAAAAAGGACACATACAAAGATCTTGTTCACATACCTCATTTGGATGTGGAAAAACCATAGGCACAGCTGATGGTTTAAGTCGTACGTGATCCTCTCCTGGGTATATAAAATCATCAGGGGAAAAATGATCGCTGCAGACCCTCAACAACTTTAGTATGTTAATGGGTGTGTTAATATCCAGCTGAAGAGCCATCAACCATAACTCAGGCGAGCAGGCTCAGAAGTTGGGAATACGTGGAAAATCACCACACCCGAATGAGTTCGCGCGAGAGAACGTAATCTTTTTATTTTAAGTCAGTTTGAACAATCCGGATAAGTGCAAGTAAGTACCATTTTGATTAGCCATCGTACCTACAATGTTTTTGCACTGTGTAAACAATGAGTGACGTATACGTGCGAGAGAGCACTTCTGGTTCTCGAGTAAACTACGCCAGAGCGCGTACACACCTCACGCACCGGATGCCGTGTGCACGCTCAAGGCAGTTGGACATAGTGGTGTGTTAGAGGTAAAAAATTATATAAATACTGTTTGGTTTCTCACACAAACCTATTGTTTCGTGTCTTAGGACATCAATGTGTTGTCACGAGCCGCAGGGTTTAATTTTGATTTGTCTGTGCATGTTTTTTTACTCTCATAGATTTTGTTTTTACTCTCATAGATTTTGTTACCAATGACATGCATTATACGACATTTGTCTTCTACTGAAGAAACAAAGTCACCTACATCTTGGATGCCCTGGGGGTAAGCAGATAAACATCAAATTTTCATTTTTGGGTGAACTATCCCTTTAAGTTTCATCTTACATAGCTCTGGTTATTTTCTTATCTAATTAGGGCACTCAATTATGCTATTTTATAGTAACCAAGTTAAGAATTAAGCTTGACTGCTTTTTTGCATTCTCTTGGATCATCTTGACAGTAGCTACAGTATACTGGGGATAGTTGCAAGTTTTTTCTCCAACTGAATATTACTCATAGTGACAGTTACTGTGAAGTCAAATGTTAGAGAGATAGAATTCACAGAAATATAATGTAGTGTACTCTAGCTGTTTGAAACCCATATATACATCCATTTATATAGTTCAGTGAAACTCTAGATGGCACAGGCTGAAAATCTGCAAGCAATAACAAAATTACTACATGGCACAAGCTGATTGTCCTCTGCTAATTCTCCAGCCAATGAGATTGCTTGTTCGTCATTTGAATAGTCTTGTTCAGTGTTTGCTGTAATCTGGTCTTGCAGTGCTATCAGAGCTCCTCTGAGACCCTCCACCTCCCCAGCTCCACCTCCCCAGCTCCACCTGCCTAGATCTGCTACGAGATTTACATATGCCTATTCATGCAACAGCATCATATCTTGCATGTTCACAGCAGCTTGTTTGTATCTTCTGGCCATAGCAGCAAGTCCATACTTTTCCATGTCCATATGTGTAGCAGATTTAGTCCACCAAGACCAAATACATTAACATTGTCATATCTAATTACATGCTAAAACTATTCAGAGTTACCACTAGCCCAAGTTTCCTCTCTTTATCTGTCGTCAGTGTTGTGATTTCATATGAAAACTGTCACAGTGTTGGAGGGGGAGTAATATATATTTTTTGATTGTCAGGGATCACAGTCCTGCTCTCATTGACAGTTTTCATGCTTCTGGTAGCAGAGATAATGCCGGCGACATCAGACTCTGTACCCTTAATAGGTGAGTCCAATTTGTAATGATGATCAAATAGTTTTGTACTTTCTAATAATTTATTGGTTTAAACCACTTTGCAAAACCTTTATTAATCACTGTAAAGGACAGCTTTTGTATAGGAGTAAAACTGTGAGTTTGAAGCTATATCTGTATAACATTCAGGAACACTTTTAAGCGATGATTCAAATGACTCATTTGAACCAGTTCATTGATACAACCCATCTCAATAAACCAATTTGTTAAAATAAACTTCACAACATTAGTGACATGCCCTATAAGGCTAAAATAACTGAAACACTTGTTAAAAAGAAGTGCACTTCAAATCTTAAAAACTACTTGCAGATAATGTAATATTAATAAAATAAAAGGGCACTTAAGTGTACTTAAAGGCCACTTAAGTTTATGTTTCTTAACACACTTTTAAAAAGTGCACTTTGTAATGTCTAATTATAAAAAGATTTGCTTTAAAATACATTTTAAATTGTTTTAATCTTTTGTCATGTTTAAACGTACTAAACTAACATACTAAAGCATGTTAAGTACTTGACTTTGACATTTAAAAGTTTTAAATGAACTAAATTGCAACTTAGCTGAAATTTAAGTAATTTCATAATCGATTAATTTTGGAACACTACAATTTTTTCTTTAGTTTGTTCATGTAATTCTCTCTGTCCTCTGATTAGCTCAGTATTTCGCCACCACCATGGTGATTGTTGGACTGTCTGTGATAGCCACAGTCTGGGTATTACAATACCACTACCATGATCCTGATGGAGGAAAAATGCCAAAATGGGTGAGGCTCTTGTTCTTGCTTCTATTTCTATTTGACGTATAAACCCATCTGGTTGAATTTAGTAGTATTATGTTTACTTCCATGTTTGTGTTTGGAAAACAGTGGTATTTACAGGTTTCATACACAAATTTACCAATAATTTTCCATGATTTTTTCATGACATTTGAGGCAAATATTCATGACCTAATGTTCCAATTTTATATATACAGGTCCTTCTCAAAAAATTAGCATATTGTGATAAAAGTTCATTATTTTCCATAATGTAATGATAAAATTAAACTTTCATATATTTTAGATTCATTGCACACCAACTGAAATATTTCAGGTCTTTTATTGTTTTAATACTGATGATTTTGGCATACAGCTCATGAAAACCCAAAATTCCTATCTCAAAAAATTAGCATATCATGAAAAGGTTCTCTAAACGAGCTATTAACCTAATCATCTGAATCAACTAATTAACTCTAAACACCTGCAAAAGATTCCTGAGGCTTTTAAAAACTCCCAGCCTGGTTCATTACTCAAAACCGCAATCATGGGTAAGACTGCCGACCTGACTGCTGTCCAGAAGGCCATCATTGACACCCTCAAGCGAGAGGGTAAGACACAGAAAGAAATTTCTGAACGAATAGGCTGTTCCCAGAGTGCTGTATCAAGGCACCTCAGTGGGAAGTCTGTGGGAAGGAAAAAGTGTGGCAAAAAACGCTGCACAACGAGAAGAGGTGACCGGACCCTGAGGAAGATTGTGGAGAAGGACCGATTCCAGACCTTGGGGGACCTGCGGAAGCAGTGGACTGAGTCTGGAGTAGAAACATCCAGAGCCACCGTGCACAGGCGTGTGCAGGAAATGGGCTACAGGTGCCGCATTCCCCAGGTCAAGCCACTTTTGAACCAGAAACAGCGGCAGAAGCGCCTGACCTGGGCTACAGAGAAGCAGCACTGGACTGTTGCTCAGTGGTCCAAAGTCATTCGGAAATCAAGGTGCCAGAGTCTGGAGGAAGACTGGGGAGAAGGAAATGCCAAAATGCCTGAAGTCCAGTGTCAAGTTCCCACAGTCAGTGATGGTCTGGGGTGCCATGTCAGCTGCTGGTGTTGGTCCACTGTGTTTTATCAAGGGCAGGGTCAATGCAGCTAGCTATCAGGAGATTTTGGAGCACTTCATGCTTCCATCTGCTGAAAAGCTTTATGGAGATGAAGATTTCGTTTTTCAGCACGACCTGGCACCTGCTCACAGTGCCAAAACCACTGGTAAATGGTTTACTGACCATGGTATTACTGTGCTCAATTGGCCTGCCAACTCTCCTGACCTGAACCCCATAGAGAATCTGTGGGATATTGTGAAGAGAAAGTTGAGAGACGCAAGACCCAACACTCTGGATGAGCTTAAGGCCGCTATCGAAGCATCCTGGGCCTCCGCAGTGCCACAGGCTGATTGCCTCCATGCCACACCGCATTGAAGCAGTCATTTCTGCAAAAGGATTCCCGACCAAGTATTGAGTGCATAACTGAACATAATTATTTGAAGGTTGACTTTTTTTGTATTAAAAACACTTTTCTTTTATTGGTCGGATGAAATATGCTAATTTTTTGAGATTTTGGATTTTGGGTTTTCATGAGCTGTATGCCAAAATCATCAGTATTAAAACAATAAAAGACCTGAAATATTTCAGTTGGTGTGCAATGAATCTAAAATATATGAAAGTTTAATTTTATCATTACATTATGGAAAATAATGAACTTTTATCACAATATGCTAATTTTTTTAGATGGACCTGTACATGTAAACTAAGAATAAAATGTCGTTTTTACACTTTAAAAAAAAATTAATTATCTCACCTCAATTCTAAATATTTTCTCGCTCTTTGTATTTGTGTTTTACAATGGGGTATTTTTTGCGCAAAAGCTTACAGACAGCACAAGGAAGCTTGATTTCAAATTTTGAATTGAATTTACAAGCAGTCAGTAAAATATTCTTTCGTAGTGTAGACGCTCATGTGGTCGAATGTGTTCAGACAGCCTCAAAACCAGCTACTCTACACCTACTGACCTAATGCGCAAACATTATGGGAAGCGCTCTAGCCAGATGGGATTTAAAGTTTGTCGACTGAAGACCTAAGTTTGGTTTGAAGACGAAAAATGTACCAAGCACAGTGTTCTCTCAACGTTCCTGATTTCTAACAAGCATTCACAGCATTCGGTGTGGTCTTGCAGCTGTCAGAGCAGAAACGAAAGCTGATGCCCCATGTTTTTCCGTCGTTTCTGGGCACATTCATATGTACATTGCATGAGCATATTTTGTCCATTAGATTAAAAAATCTGAAAAAAAAACCCTTACATTTACCCACCCAAAAACCCTCCCCTCGAAGAAATCAGGACAGAAGTGTTTGAAAGTGGACAAAAGAGACGAATTAAAACACCAGGTGTAAACAAGAATGTGTCTCCCTCGTCCACTTGTGATCCGATCGACCAAAACGCATCTTATAGGGTTAGTCCACTTTTAAATAAACTTTTCCTGATAATTTACTCACCCCCATGTCATCCAAGATGTCCATGTCTTTCTTTCTTCAGTCGAAAAGAAATTAAAGTTTTTGATGAAAACATTCCAGGATTTTTCTCCTTATAGTGGACTTCAATGGGCACCAAACGGTTGAAGGTCAAAATTAGTTTCACTGCAGCTTCAAATTGTTCAACACGATCCCAGATGAGAAATAAGGGTCTTATCTAGTGAAACCATCGCTCATTTTCTGAAAAAATTTGAAAATTATATAAGTTTTAACCTTAAATGCTCATCTTGAACTAGCTCTCTTCTTCTTCTCCTCTATTAGAATTCCAGCAGTGTAGATGCTGCTAAGCGTATTACTGCCCTCCACAGGTCAAAGTTTGAACTAATTTTTATATGCAATATGCTAGTTCAATAGTATATAACAATTAGTTCAAACTTTGCCCTGTGGAGGGCAGTATTACGCTTAGCAGCGTCTACACTGCCGGAATTCTAATAGAGAAGAAGAAGAGAGCTAGTTCAAGATGAGCATTTAAGGTTAAAACTTATATAATAAAAAAAAAAAAATCAGAAAATGAGTGATGGTTTCACTAGATAAGACCCTTATTTCTCATCTGGGATCGTGTAGAACAATTTGAAGCTGCAGTGAAACTAATTTTGACCTTCAACCGTTTGGTGCCCATTGAAGTCCACTATAAGGAGAAAAATCCTGGAATGTTTTCATCAAAAACTTTAATTTCTTTTCGACTGAAGAAAGAAAGACATGGACATCTTGGATGACATGGGGGGGGAGTAAATTATCAGGAAAAGTTTATTTAAAAGTGGACTAATCCTTTAAGATGCGTTTTGGTCGATCGGATCACAAGTGGACGAGGGAGACACATTCTTGTTTCATGAACATACAAACCCTGTATTTAACAGTCAATTTTCCCATTAGACCCGTGTGGTGCTGTTGAACTGGTGCGCCTGGTTCCTGCGGATGAAGAGGCCCGGCGAGGACAGAGTTCGCTCAGCTTGTCACAATAAGCAGCCGCGCAGCAGCTTCTCCAGCGTGGATCTGAACATCAGCACTGGAGCCGCACAGTCCACCAATGGAAACCTGCTGTACATCGGCTTCCGTGGAATGGACACTATACACTACGCCACTTCACCCGATTCAGGGGTGATCTGCAGCCGGCTCGTCGCCGCAGGTGAGGAGGATGTTCTGCTCCCTGGGGCTCAGGCGTCTTCCGTTAGCAGCGGCCCTGGCGAAACTGACCTCTCCAAAATCTTAGATGAGGTTCGGTACATTGCCAAACGCTTCCGGGACCAAGACGAGGAAGAGACTTTGTGTAATGAGTGGAAGTTTGCCGCATCTGTTATTGACCGTCTTTGTCTCATGGCCTTTTCCCTGTTCACCATTCTCTGCACCATTGGTATCTTAATGTCTGCCCCTAACTTCGTAGAGGCCATATCTAAAGATTTCTTCACCTGAGGCCTAGGCTCTATTGTAGTTATTTTTTACTTCTCAGAGCCTCTTAAGTGTGTAACAATATATTTCTTTTATAGATTAACTCTCTAAAGTTTGACATGAAGGAAATAGTTCACCCAAAAGTGAAAACTGACTGGTTGTATTTGTATGGGAAAATTGTATGGGAAAGAGCAGCATGAACATTCTGCTCAACATCTCCTTGTATATTTCACGCAACAAAGAAAAGAAAAAATGATTAATGAAATTATGAACTGTTCCTTCTAGACTGGTCTCAACAGATGTGTTTACGTGTTTGTGTAGTAGTGGCTCTATAAATTGACGTATTATTGTAGTGTAGACCAGAGACAAGACTGTGGCCCTAAATGCAATTTATAAAAGCTTATTTTTTGTTTCTGGTTGTTATAAGTTTAACTATTTGCTTCACAAAATCAACATGCATCTATGAGTTTCTGTATTGTTGTATCTGCATCATGATTCATCTTTAGTAATCACTGCTGTTTTTATATCTTCATGTACATGTCATTATTCCAGTATAGTAATTACTGGTGATTCAGTCCATGTATGTGATGATATGAAGGTGGAGATTTCTAAATATTTTTCTTTCAAAATATTGTACAGTATAAAGACAAATAAACATATTTTTGTAGGTTGAATCTGTGTTTCTGGGTTGTCTCTCTCTATCGTCTTTCTGTGTAACTATGTTCTCATGTTGTTTGGTGTCTAGATAGTGAGTAATGCCTCCATCTGGTGGCTGGTAATGAAACGGTGTAAAATGGAACACATTGCAAAAGCTGCATAGTTTTGGGACACAAATGTAGAGTTACACACTTCAGGACTGTGGCCGTATTACCATATGCCTTTTGTTATTTTTGTGGCTGTGTGCTTTCTCTCTCTCTCTCTCTCTCTCTCTCTCTCTCTCTCTCTTACCATATAACCAGCTTAAAGGATTAGTTCACTTTCAAATTAAAATTTCCTGATAATTTACTCACCCCCATGTCATCCAAGATGTCCATGTCCTTCTCTCTTCAGTTGAAAAGAAATGAAGGTTTTTGATGAAAACATTCCAGGATTTTTCTCCTTATAATGGACTTCAATGGCCTCCCAACGGTTGAAGGTCAAAATTGCAGTTTCAGTGCAGCTTCAAAGGGCTTTAAACGATACCAGACGAGAAATAAGGGTCTTATCTAGAGAAACGCTCATTTTCATTTTTTATTTTTTTATTTTATACATTTTAATCATAAATGCTCATCTTGAACTAGCTCTCTTCTTCTTCTTCTTCTCTATTAGAATTCTGACAGTGTAGACACTGCTAAGTGTATTACTGCCCTCCACAGGCCAAAGTTTGAACTAATTGCCATATACTTGCATTAGCATATTGTATATGACAATTTAGTTAAAACTTTGACCTGAGGAGGGCAGTAATACTACAATACTACACTGTCAAAATTCTAATAGAGAAGAAGAAGAAGAGAGCTAGTTCAAGATGAGCATTTATGGTTAAAATGTATAAAATGTTAATTTTTTTTCAGAAAATGAGTGATCGTTTCTCTTGATAAGACCCTTATTTCTCTCTGGGATCGTGTAGAACGCTTTGAAGCTGCACTGAAACTGTAATTTTGACCTTCAACCGTTTGGGCTCCATTGAAGTCCACTATATGGAGAAAAATCCTGGAATGTTTTCATCAAAAACCTTAATTTCTTTTCGACTGAAGAAAGAAAGACATCTTGGATGACATGGGGGTGAGTAAATTATCAGGAAATTTTAATTTGAAAGTGAACTAATCCTTTAAACTTAAAGTAGCTAATCTAGAAAATATAGCTAGAAAAAAATCTAGAAAAACAGCTCCCTTTTTTATGTCATATTTAAAGTTGTATTCAGTATACATAGGTTATTTCATAGTTGACTAAATAAGTAAATCCGATGAAATGATGTTGGATATACATTTATTCATTTGACAGACACATTTATCCAAACCAATTTACAAATAAGGAACATCACAAACAATCAAGCAACAATATTTGCAGTACACAACGGCAAGTTTAAAGTTTTAATCTATAGTTTAGTACACAAGATTTTGTTTATGGTTGTGGGTTTGTTAAAGGCACAATATGTAATATTTGTACATAAAAATGTCCAAAAACCACTTGCACAGTGTTATATATTTCGTTCAGCTGTGTACTTACATTATCCTGAATGTTTCCAAGAATTTTGAAATTCTGAGAAATTCACAATTTTAAATAGTGCCCGTCCCTCCCTTGTCACTTGTCGCCTGTCAATGACGTAATATCTGCGTTATCCCTGGTTTCCACTTGCACTGCATAGTAACCATGGCAACAGAAGCGGACAGCTGCGTAACATCTAGCGGCACGTTGTTGTTGTTTCGTTCAAACATTATGGACCATGGCAAGTAAACTTTGGGACAAAAGAAGGAATAAAACGAGGATCAATATCGGCATGGCGTTTCCGAGATGGTGAGAGCTTTGCAACAACTTTGACTTGACAGAGACGCCGCTCTTGCACGTTATTAGACAAGGTAAGCAAATGTAGGCAGCAGGCTACAAGACTAATCTACAGTATGTTATATAGCTCAATACGATGAAATTTTAGAATATCATCAGTATGATATTATAATGTTGATCTAGCTTACTGTTAAGTCTCATGCCCTGCTTCATACCACAGTCATGTTAAAAACATGAATGCATTCACGACAAGTTCCATGATACCACGCTCATTCACTGCGTCATCAATCTACGCCTTTGTTATTGTTTTGAAGAGTTAGCGAGCCCCAGCGGGGACAAAAATACATATTGTGCCTTTAAGTGTTTACTGAAGCTGTTTAATGAAAGTGGAGGAATTTAAATGTTGAAGCTACTATTCGTAGTTTAGCTAGCATAAAAGTGAAAGAACACCTGAACATACCATATTGTGCAATTTAATGTGTATTTTTAAAACACTCAGTCACTGACTAAAACTGAGTTGGCCCAACATAAAAATATTGTAAAAATTTGCACATCACAATTTCACATCACAACCCTAAATTTAAACAAAAGGAGTAATGATTATATTCTAGTTTTGAACAAAAAAAAAAGTAGAATTATTATATTAGAATTATATTAGAATTCTTATTCTTAATTCACCTTTGACACAACTGACCCGAACTCACCCAAGACACTTCTGATGAAAATATTCGAAAAGTAAAAATAAAGTGACTAACAGGTATTTAATTGGCTTATACATTTAATTAAATGTAGATGAGCCTACTTTTTATTTCCACATTTTCTTTGTTAGATGTTTTGACTTTTGAATAAAACAAAGTACATGTGCTTTAACCAAACTACAGTGCACAGCATAAATGAGTACACCCCCTTCTGAACAAATACAAAAGATGTATTTTCTTTATGATCACTAATACAATTCATAGAAAGATGGCAAAACTAAAATGTATTAAACATATACATAATAGACGCTGAGAAATATATGTCATTAATAGCTATAAAATAAGTAAATTAGCCATTTTTGTTTAAAATAAGGATTGCAGAAATGAGTACACCCTAGATTTAATTCAACAAATGTATAATATTCTAGCACTTAGGTTTTTCACCTTGGGAAAATGCATATCCTTATTGTCATGTTGAAAAAATGCCCAACAATGCAGGGAATGAGGAAAGGGTAACATCTTTTGTTTTAAGTTTGTGTATTAAATTACACAGTAGTGTGGGAATTCATGACAGCATTGATAAAGCACAACTCCCGCACACCTTCAGCACTCATACATCCCTATATAAGAGCTTTACTACCACTGAACTTTACTGTGGGAACCAGCCACTTCTCACTGTACTCCTCCTCTAGCAACACCATAACATTTTGGATGCTGTTAGATCCAAAATGATTGATTTGGTCTCATGAGACCAGAGTATTGATTCCCAGAATCTATATTTTGTAAATATGGGCTTTAGAAATGGCTAACTGACTTTATTATGCTTTGGCTACAGTAGTTAGTTCCAGTGAGAACAACAACCATGCATGTCATTTCTGCAGGCTGCATCTTACTCTGTGAGATAAACAGTCACTCTTTCATAGTTTTTGCTGGCTCTGAGACATTCGCTTGGTATTTCTCCTGCTCTTTGTCTAGCAAAAAAAAATCCCTCATCACTAAATGAAAGCTTAAAATGAAGGCCTGATTATTTCAGGGGCCTTGTCACAAGTCTATTGTTTTTGCATTTCTGTGTTACTTTTGCTATATTTTCACACTTAAAACAATGATTTGGCAATCCTCTTGTACCACTGTCCTCTTTTGTGCTAAGAAATAAGTCTCCTGACAGTTCTCTCCCAAGTGCTTCCATTGTTGTCAGCATTAAGTATGAGTATGATTCAGTGGGCTATATAACACTTTTAATTGTCAAGAAATTACTTCTCTTTAAATGTTTTGGTTCAACATACTTACCTGTTGATCAACCATTGCCTTAAACTTACACCAGAAAATTTATATTTCATTTTATTTAGTAACTTTTAGGAGGGTGTACTCATTTTTGCTACACAACATTTTATCAACTTGATAAGAAAATCTTATTTTCCTGAATAATTTTGACATGCTTCTTTGGTAACTTATTAAGCAGACTTGCTGGAACATTATATCTCTAAAGAACCCTAACATGTCTTCTAAGTAATTGAGTAATGACTTTCAGAAGTTTCAGAGGGGGTGTACTCATTTATGCTGTGCACTGTACAATATATCTTTTACACCCCTGATACTTATAGATCACATAGTTTCACTGATGATTTCTCACTAACCCTGAACCCAGGATAGAGAGGCTCAGTGAATGTGGTCTGTTCTCTGTGAATGAGGGTCATTGAATCAGAGACATTGTAGAATGACAGAGTTCCTGCACTGTGATCCACATACACACCTATACAGGAGCTGGATACTAGAGGCAGTTTGGTCTCTCTGTTATTGTGGTAAAATGAGCTATTCCAGGGATTACAGGACAGTTTCCAGGACTGACCATTACATCCAAGCAAACATGCATTAGCTGTTCCTTTTCTGCTGATGCTCTTATATGCCACTGATATACCCACACCACTGCTCAGCTCAACCTCCCAGTAACAGCGTCCACACACTCTCTCTCTACACAACACCTGCTCCCAATAATCAAATCGGTCTGGATGATCAGGATACTGGCTGAATTTGTTAGTGTAAGTAGCCATTCTGTTCCCTTCAGACAGGCGAAGTTTTATGTTCACCGTGTTTGGATCCAGAGTAAAGCGACTGTGGTCTAATAAAGGTAGAAAAATAGGATGCTTTAGGGAAAAAAGTTGAGACCTCAACTTTTTGTGTCTCACTGATATTGATGGTATAAGAAAGAATGTGTATGTGTTATTTGCCACAGTTTCTGTTTTTTAGTTGTAAAGCCTGCCTGTGTTTTAGCATGTGTAATGTTAAAAGTTCCAAACAAAGATTTTAGTTTTTTATTTATTTATTTATTATTATTATTATTATTATTTATTTATTTATTTTGAGGACCAATAATACAAAAATGTCCTTAAAAAAAACAAAAATGACAATGGGCTCAATAATATGCAAAATTAACTGAAAACTGATATTCTGTAAATGCATTAACAACAGCAGAACTGTGATTTACCAGTTTATCGCATGACAAACACTCAATCAAACATTGTATTAGCAAAAAAAGCAAATGAGTGTTTGACTGGACATCAATAGAAGATATGGAAGTCTCTTTTTTGGCCTCCCTACACTCTAAAAACTGCTGGGTTAAAAACAAACCCACTGATTGGGTTGTTTTAACCCAGCATTTGGGTTAAATGTTTTAAATTTAAAAAATTTAAAATTGTTTAAAAATTACTCTATGTCTGGCTTAAAATGAACCCCAAATATGTTGGAAATTAAAAATCTGACACATAATTACTAGTGACGNATTTAAGAGACTAAAATAATAATAATCAAAAGGTGAATATTTATTAATAATAAATTGAATAATTGTTTATTGTTTAATTATTATTCATTAAACGTATTAATAAATGTTCGTTTATTAAACATATTAATACATTTTGGGTTCATTTTAGGTAATACAGTCATTTTTTAACAATAGTTGAGTTAAATAAAACTGGGTTAAAACAACCCCATTGTTGGGTTTGTCCATTTTCAACCCAACTTGGGTTATTTTTAACCCAGCATTTTTTTGAGTATATGATGATTACTATATGGTTAGTTGCATTTAATTTTTTATATTCAGCATT
>RJVU01052005.1:2824214-2837888 GCA_003731715.1 Anabarilius grahami
CTTATGACTAATTATCCTTAATAAACCAACAACAAGCAATATCCTGTTAACATATGAAATGTCTCGGGTTACTTGACTGCAACCCTGTTCCCTGATAAAGCGGGAACGAGATGCTGCACTTTGCGCTTTGGAAACAGCTTTGCATTACCATCTGTGAATACTAACACAGGGCAAAGGCATGTGCTGAGTGCTTCATGCCCTTTCTAAAAATCCATGTTTATGGTAAATCACGCGCTGAACGCTTCGTGCACTTTAAAAAATCCATGTTTATGGTAAGGGTTAAGCACTGCGGCTTCGTTCCCTTTCTATGTGGCTCAGACCCCGTTTCCTCACCTTGGGTCCCACTCTGGGTGCGTTGACGTTGCTAGATGCTAACAACAGACACTTCCCGTACGGGCTGGGGAGCGGTCTTAGGTGGCCGTCCAGCCCAAGGGATATGTTGAGGTAATCATCTCAATTGGCAAATCAATTGCCTAAAATTAATGGCTGTATTTCTGGCCCTGAAGTACTTCCTCCATCAGTTATTGGGTTACCATGTCCTAATGCGGGTGGACATCACTGCGGTAGTCTCTAATACAAATCGCAAGGGTGGTCTGCGTTTGCGCCGTCTGGACAGTCGTGGCCTAATGGATAGAGAGTCGGACTTGTAACCCAAAGGTCATGGGTTCGAGTCTCAGGTCCGGCAGGGATTGTCGGTGAGGGGAGTGAATATCCAGCGCTCTCCCCACCCTCAATACCACGACTGAGGTGAGACCCTTGAGCAAGGCACCGTACCCCCAACTGCTCCCCGGGCGCCGCAGCAATGGCTGCCCACTGCTCCGGGTGTGTGTTCACGGTGTGTGTGTTCACTGCTGTGTGTGTGCACTTGGATGGGTTAAATGCAGAGCACAAATTCCGAGTATGGGTCACCATACTTGGCCACATGTCCTTTCACTATATGGGGCAGTCGTGGCCTAATGGATAGAGAGTCGAACTTGTAACCCAAAAGGTCATGGGTTCGAGTCTCAGGTCCGGCAGGGATTGTCGGTGAGGGGAGTGAATGTCCAGCGCTCTCTCCACCTTCAATACCACGACTGAGGTGAGACCCTTGAGCAAGGCACCGTACCCCCAACTGCTCCCCGGGCGCCGCAGCATTGGCTGCCCACTGCTCCGGGTGTGTGTTCACGGTGTGTGTTCACTGCTGTGTGTGTGCACTAGGATGGGTTAAATGCAGAGCACAAATTCCGAGTATGGGTCACCATACTTGGCCACATGTCACTACGCTTCGCTTCACTTTCGCTTCACTGAACAGGCTAGTGCAGCTGCTTTGTGTTCAGGACAAGTTCCTGTCCCTCAGGGCGATTTATATCCCCAGATATCTCAATGTGGGAGCAGTTCTACTGTCCAGACAGAGCATATCGACGGGGGAGTAGAAACTCCACCCTGAGGTAGTAAAGCAAATCTGGTTAAGATTTTATGAAACTGAGATGGATCTCTTCACCTCCCAACAGACAGCTCAATGTCCTCTCTACTTCTCTCTGATTCATCCCTGGGTCTGGATGCATATATGGCAGAATGCACCTGTATGCTTTTCCTCCGGTTTATCTGCTCCCGGGAGTTCTAACCAGAGTCACCAACAAGAGTCTTGCCTCTTTCTGATAGCACCGTGTTGGCCGAACAGAGTATGGATTTCGGAGATAATCTCTCCTCAGCGAATCGCCTTGGGCGCAGGGGACAAAATTTCATCCCCGGCCCGAACTGTAGAACCTTCATGTTTGGCTCCTGAGGGGTACCAACTGAAGGACACTATGCTTTCACCTGAAGTTATTGAGACTATTCTAAGTGCTAGGGCTCCCTCCACTAGAAGAAGATTGCTACAGTTCTGGACTTCCTGCAGGAGAAATTATCAGCAGGCACATGCCCCGCCACTCTCAGGGTTTATGTGGCCGCTTTATCAGCTTGCCACCCCTTGATTGACTGGGTGCCACTGGGGAAGCATCCTCTGCTCGCCTTCATTCATAGGGCGAGGTGGCTGAGGCCTCCCGTTAGAACAAAGATCCCTTCATGGGACTTAGCTATAGTCCTTGAGGGTCTGGATCAGACCCCCTTTGGACCACTAGAGTCAGCTTCTGACAAGCTTCTAAACTCTGAAATTTTTTTTTCTTATGGCTATCACTTTGGGGAATTGGGGATTTGCAGGCTCTGTCTATCTCACCATCCTGCTTAGACTTTGCCCCAGGAATGGTGAAAATGATCTTGCATCCTCATCCTGACTACCTGCTTTAGGTTCCTTTCTCAACCAGCCATCCGGTCACTCTTGAAGCCTTCTGCCCTCCACCGTTCACAACGCCGGATCAGGAGAGACTTCACAGACTGTCCAGTCTGTGCTCTTTAGGCCTTCGTCCACCACACTTGCCAGTGGTGTAAGTCAGAGCAACTCTTCATCTGATATAGAGGTCAAAATAGGGGGGCAAACAATGTCAAATTTGGTGAGGGATGCCATTGCTCTACATTTACATTTACATTTATGCATTTAGCAGACGCTTTTATCCAAAACGACTTACAATGCATTCAGGCTAACATTTTTTATCTAGCATGTGTTCCCTGGGATCTAGCCTATGAGGCGCCCGGTCAAGCTTCGCCTCTTGGAATTAGGGCTCATTCCACCAGGGGTGTTGCAACAAGTATGTGATGTGGCAGGTTGAACCTCTCCGCACACATTCGTAAGATTTTATAGTTTGGATGTTCATGTTACTCCGGGCTCTCATATCCTTGAGTCAACATTACAACCTCATGTCTAAGACCTTTCGCATGCTTGTGAGCACACACACTACACAACCATGAGGGTTCCAGACATCCACAGTGCGGCGGCATGGGTATTCTCGTTCCCAAAGCGCAAAGCGCAGCATTGAGTGTAGCTTTTGAAAGTGAACGTCTCAGGTTATTTGACTGTAACCCTGTTCCCTGATAAAGCGGGAATAAGATGCTGCAGTTCGTTGTCACACTGATGTCCATTTTGGACCGTTCCAGGACCATTCTTCAGACAGAGTGATACCTGAAGATGTATCTGTGACACATCTAATTATAGCCTTGGACGAGCACGCATTACTATGACTTCACCGTCTGAGGCTGTCAAGTTCAATGTCAGTTTCATTGACGTGTTAAGGCAGGAACACACCAAGCAGACGGTTGGCCGTCTGGCAGTTTTTGTTTGTCGGCCGACTAAGTTTTCACAGTGTGTTCCGCACCGTCGGCTGAAGTTGGTCCTCATCAGCTTTTTTTCAGCCGATTCGACATGTTGAATCGGCGTCGGAGCTCGTCGGTCCATCTGATCATTCTGATTGGCTGTTCAGCTACTGCCACCTGCTGGTACAGAAAGACATTTCATCTTACGCAGGTGCAGAATGGACGTGCTACTTGGCTGTTGGCTGTCGAGCGTCGGTTTGGTGTGTCAGGGCAACTTCGGACCCAGACGCTGCCGACATGAGCCAACCCCGCAGTCACCACTAGTTCGTTGGGTCGGCTTTGTGTTCCTGCCTTTATACACAGTATTCACAGATGGTCATGCAAAGCTGTTCCCAAAGTGCAAAGTTGAGTGTAGCTTTTGAAAGGGAAAGTATAATGTTCGGGAAGCTTATTTATTGTGCACATGTCCTTTGCATGTCTCTTTACATTTTGATAATAAAAAGAAAAATCCAACAATTTCAACATTTCATGCAATTTTATATATATATACAGTATATATATATATATATATATATACATATATATATGTATAATACATTTTTCTGCATTTTCCAAAGGCATCGTAAGACTGAGTAAATCATTGAGACCGTTGGTGTTGTAAGGCTGAAAGAACCTCAGATACTTTGATCTCCTGAGATATGGACAAAACAAACACATACAGTACAGGCAATTGTCTCCACACCTCACAGAGTGAAGATGCAGGGAAACTTCTTTCCCTTCTGTCCTTCCTTTGTATTTGTTCCTTCTCTCACACTTCCTACCCATTACCTATTCTTCTCTTCACTCATTACCTCAGAATGATTATATTAAAAAATATAATGTTCTGTGTTAATGCGCTTGAATTAACCATCATATTTGGTGTCATTTGAAATGTCTCAGTGTGACTGTACCAATAGTCTCTTGTCCAGAGAAATAAACCAAAAGGTAATGCAAGTAAGTGAGTTTAGAAATACTTCGCTTACTGTAGAGGGTGTGCCCTTTAGGGGTACATTAATGTACCCTATGGGTTGATTAATGTAAATTAAAATTGTTAGTTCATGCCTCCATTTGGAGGATGTTTTGTCTTGGTCTTGGAGTATTTAAAGTTTTTCAAAAGGCTCAGAGCGATTCTGTAGCGAGATCAGTCTGTAATGCTGAATGTCCTCCGAATTATGTATTTTTCTGAGGTCAGGTATGCATCTTTTACTCTTTATTTCTGAGCATTTGATGTTTTGTATTGATCATCTTTGAATTGATTATGTAATTGGAATGATACATTTACCTGACTAATAATAAAATGGTTACATTTGAATTTATTCTGACTTACCCTGAAATTACATTGTATCCATTGTTACCACAAATTTGAATTCGGTTAATAACAGACTAAAGTCCAGTTTTGAGTGGAGCATAGGGCACGCCAGCTGAGATTTTAGAGCTCCGACTAACACTTGGCACTGGTTCAAGACTTCAAGTGTACTTAGACTGTAAAGGCTAAAAAGGGAATTTCTGTTTAGGACAACAGAATGTTGATCGACCAACCTAAATAAATAGTGTGAGCCTTACCTCTGTTTAATAATGCTACTCTAGCTATATGTACATGGGAAACCATGGCATGACCAAACCAAAGCTACCATCAGAGTGGGGAAGCACCTCCCAACATTTACTTTAATTCACTGATCTGATGGCGGACAAACATGGACAATGATTCCGGCTAGAAAATCAGGCACTGGAGGAAATGTATCTACTTCAAACTTGTTAGGCAGTCAGTGATATCCATTTACAATATCATAATTGTGGAGAATTATGGAAAGTTGTGTTGTGGTATTTGTTTGCATGAACTCACAACATAAACGATATGCGGAGCACACAGGAAAAAGCTGTTCTCTCACATCAGTCTGCTAGCAACAACTGTTAAATCAGCCAGAAACCGCTGCCTGTTTTCCGTTCCAGGACGGACTTTCTGACAATCAGAGAAAGTAATATTGGTCAGGTTATATCTGTAGTAGTGGTTGTGACCTCTGAGATAGTACTGCTTTATTCAAGTGTATACGGATCTATGAGGACTAAACAAAATACTTTTAGAGAGACAAAGCATAGGAGCGGCCATCTAGTAAAGTAAATTACCTCTTTCTAGTGACCAAGACTGGCGAGTACGTATCTGCATAAAAGAACGGCCGGCACAAGACCCTGAGTGACATTGGTATCCAAATGAACAAGTACAATAAAACAAAAGAGTTAAAAAGAGTAATCGAGTGTCTAGATTATTATATAAATGTCAATAATCAATTGGCATTCTGACCCAAATTCAAGATTGTGATAAAATGGAGTCACATAAAAGTTTATTTGGAATAAAATTACTTTGTGCACTGAAAAGACAGAATATGCATGAAAACCTTCAGCCGCTCTATTGGAAACTGTCATTGGGCCAATTGGGTGGGCCTTGCAGTGTCAATGGTTTCTACGATCTACTTAGACTTGATGATGGTTTTGTAAAATTTTCATGTAAAACACTCACTGATTGATGTAAATATCTTATACAGTACTTTGTAATTTCACCTTTTTACTTGCTTGCACATTGACCTATTTCTGAGAGTTAATACACCATGCAGTACTTTACCTCTACCGGATATAATTTTTATCTCCTCTTGGCAGAAATCCTCAAGTTTCTTTCCCAGATGAGAGACAGATTTTTGTACATTATCAAAGGAGAGGAGAGAACTAACAGTGATGTTGGGTGAGTCCGTAGACAGGACAGAGAGAGACTGGAAACTCTACAGACACACAAACAACAGAGCAATTTCACATGAAAAGTGTAAAAGGTCATGCTTGCTAAGCATCCAAACTCACATGTATCAATAGCTGAACATGTTAAACCTGATGGGCCATTTCTCAATACACATTTTTTTCTTTCTTAGCATGTTTCATTTATAAACTTCTTTAAAAATGTAAACGCCTGTCATGCCCTGTGATTTCTTCGCCACAGTTGCCAATCAGTGAGATGATTACCGAATGAGATCACAGGGCCTCACCTGACTAAATTCCTGACCTTACTATTGTCAAAAGCTTTACAAGACATTATTAAAGATCACTGACCCATTTATCAGAGCTCTTGTTACCTGGAGGAACTGGATGTCCTCTGCATGTGAAATCTCCTGCAGCTCAGCATCTTTCCTCCTCAGATTAGCAATCTCCTGCTCCAGTTGCTTCAGGAATTCTTCAGCTTGACTCACTGCAGCCTTTTCCTGATCTTTTATGAGCTGTGTTACTTCAGAGCATCTTCTCTCAATAGAGCGGACCAGCTCCGTAAAGATCCTCTCACTTTCCGTCACTGCGGTCTGTGCAGAGCACTGTTAGGACAAACATTGGTTCATTACTACCTCAGCTCTTACTGGGTTACCCAAACTGGGCTTCAGTGCTACTGAAAGTGGTCCAGGCTCTTCACTGACTGATTGGAGGAGAGTTTGGACTGGGTCTGAAACAGCTCTTCCAACTGCCAGCAGTTGTTCTTCTCAAAACTCACCTTATAAGACTCCACAGCACTTCTCAGCTCCTGAAGATTTTTCTCCTTCTCCTGGATTCTCTGCTGGAATTTTCTCAGAGTCTCCTTAAAGTGTTTCTGCAGGACAAAAGAAAGAAAGCCAAAGCCAAAAAGTTACCATCACATACATTTAGTTGTGCTATTCCTTGTGACTGTGAACCCCTTTATGATAATCTTTGAAGATGCACGTATTGGTCATTAAGAATTAGTATCAGAATTAACCAAAGTCAGTTCATACCTCTTTCTCTTTCCTCTGAGCTGCAACCGATACAGTGTCGTGATTTTTATGTTTATCCACCATACACAGCACACAAACAAACTGCTGATCTGTATGACAGTAAACCTCTAAAATCCTATCATGCTCATGACAGATCATCTCCTGGATTCGTCCTGTGGCATCAGTTATTTTGTGTTGCTTTCCTGAACGAAATTCCTCATGATGTTCAAAATGACTTTGACAGTAAGACTCCATACACACAAGACAGGACTTGACAGCTTTGTACTTTCTTCCGGTACAGATGTCACACTCTACTTCTCCAGGTCCAGCATAACACTGAGCAGGAACCACAGTTTGGAGTTTCAGCATCACCAGTTTATCTAACATTTCGGCAAGCACCACATTTTTTCCTAACACCGGTCTTGGAGTGAATGTCTGTCTGCACTGGGGGCAGCTGTAAACTTCCTTCTGTTCATCCTGATCAAAGCAGCTTGTAATGCAGCTCATACAGTAACTGTGTCCACAGGAAAGGGTCACTGGAACCTTCAGTAGATCCAGACAGATTGAACAGCTGAACTGGTCCTGAAAAAAAGTAGTCTCCGCCATTTCACTGCAAGTACACACAGATGAAGAGCGACAAACAACAGTTCAATAACACTGAAGTTTTGGTTTCTCTCAAATATCACCTGATATACTGGTTCTGTGTTGGTGAGATGTGGGCACAATGGGTGTGTCTTTAATGATTTTCCAGTTGAAGCTGTTCGGCAATCAAATTTGGCACTTTGACTCACTACAGAAGGATCTTCGGAACGCCAGTGTGGTGAAGAAGATTTGACTAAAAGGAAGGAAAGTTAATTAAATAGACAAAGGCTGCATACAATGCACAGCAGAAATGAGTACACCCCCTCTGAAACTTGTCAGATGTCAGCAATTACTCAATTACTTAAAAGACATGTTAGCGTTCTTTAGCAATATAATGTTCCAGCAAGTCTTCTCAATCAGTTACCAAAGAAGCATGTCAAATTATTTAGGAAAATAAGATTTTCTTATCAAGGTGATAAAATGTTGTGTAGCAAAAATGAGTACACCCTCCTAAAAGTTACTAAATAAAACAAAATATAAATTTTCTGGTGTAAGTTTAAGCCAATGGTTGATCAACAGGTAAGTGTGTTGAACCAAAACATTTAAAGAGAAGTAATTTCTTGACAATTAAAAGTGTTATATAGCCCACTGAATCATACTCAGACTTAATGCTGACAACAATGGAACCACTTGGGAGAGAACTGTCAGGAGACTTATTTCTTAGCACAAAAGAGGACAGTGGTACAAGAGGATTGCCAAATCATTGTTTTAAGTGTGAAAATATAGCAAAAGTAACACAGAAATGCAAAAACAATAGACTTGTGACAAGGCCCCTGAAATAATCAGGCCTTCATTTTAAGCTTTCATTTAGTGATGAGGGTTTTTTTTTTCTAACAGCATCCAAAATGTTCTGGTGTTGCTAGAGGAGGAGTACAGTGAGAAGGGCCTGGTTCCCACAGTAAAGTTCAGTGGTAGTAAAGCTCTTATATAGGGATGTATGAGTGCTGAAGGTGTGCGGGAGTTGTGCTTTATCAATGCTGTCATGAATTCCCACACCACTGTGTAATTTAATATACAAACTTGAAACAGAAGATGTTACCCTTTCCTCATTCCCTGCATTGCTGGGCATTTTTTCAACATGACAATGAGGATATGCATTTTCCCAAGGTGAAAAACGTGTGGGGGATTCTGTAGAGACAAGTTGAGCAACATTCCCCATTAAAGATCATTTAAAATGCTCATCATCCAGGAGTTAAACAGGACAGATGTGACAATTTGTCATGAACTTGTACCCTCCGTGCCAAGAAGGGTCAGAAAAGTATATTCAAAATTATGGAGGGCATACTAAGTACTAGAATATTATACATTTGTTGAATTAAATCTAGGGTGTACTCATTTCTGCGATCTTTAATTTAAACAAAATTGGCTAATTTACTTATTTTATGGCTATTAATGACATATATTTCTCAGTTTTTATTATGTATATGTTTAATACATTTTAGTTTTGCCATCTTTCCATGAATTGTATTAGTGATCATAAAGAAAATACATCTTTTGTATTTGTTCAGAGGGGGTGTACTCATTTATGCTGTGCACTGTACATGTAAAGAAAAACTTGATTAATTGTTATTCAGCAGCATAGATTCAACACACATACTGTGGTGTATTGGGGAATGTGTTATTGAGTGATTTGTGAATTGCATTTTTGTACATCTGGGTTCCCGTATTGGTGCCACCATTTAAGCAAAGTGAGCAGATGAAATTATGATACATGTTGTCCACTAAATGACTGAGAGAAGAGGATGCAGTAGATAGGGCTAGATGGAGGCGGATGATTCGCTGTGGCGACCACTGAAGGGAACAGCCGAAAGGAAAAGAAGAAGAAGAAGAAGTTGTCCACTAAATGACTGTTTAGTTAAGTGTTCAGCAGCTGTTGCCTATCCCTGTCCTAAGTCCTACGATTCAACAAAATGTAAAAAATTAAAATCTAAACTGTGAAAGTAGATTTTGATAATGTCTAATATACAGTATATCTAAATGCAATACCTAATAAAAGCAAGTCATTATGTCTGAAAACACTTTTCTCTGCAACATAGGTCAATTTCAAATGAGCTCAAAGTTAGCATTTGCTGCTCAAAATATTGTAAGTCCAGAAGTATTTATCTTAAAGTCTTTTTATATTTCTATTAAACTAATTATTAAATTAATTATATAAAACTGTGTTGTCAGTGCACAAATAAACTGGCTCTATGTCTAAGAGATTTCTTATCCATGAATGCAGGCAAAAGCAAAAGTTTTTTTCAGATCTTTCGATCTAATGGATAAAATATGCTCACGCAATTTACATATGAACTCGCCCAGAGATGACGGAAAACATACAGAGAGCATCAGCTTTCGTTTCCGCTCTGATAGCCGAAAGGCCACGCCGAAAGCTGTGCGTGTGTTAGTAATCAGGAATGGTGAGAGAAGATTGTGCTTGGTATGTTTTTTATCTTCAAACCAAACTTGGGTCTTCAGCTGACAAATTAGGTCAGTAGGCGGAGATTAGAAGGTCTTTTGTGGATGTTTGAACACATTCGACCGTATTGCTTTTGTAAACGCTCATGTGGTCGAATGTCTATCTTCTGGAAGCGGTTGAAGGTGGACAAGCTCAAAACATTTTAGACCCCGTTTACACCTGTATTTAACGTCGTCCACTTGTGATTCCACTGACCAAAATGCATCTTAAAGGTGGTACAGAGGATCTTTTCGTCGATTGATTTTTTTAAATGAGCGCATGTGTAAGAACAACCCCCCTCCTTCACAGCTCTTTTCGAGGGAACGCCTCCCAAAACTCGTGCACGAGTATTGGAACACGAGTGTTTACCACCGGCATTCGCTGTGTTATTAAGCCGGGCACACATTTAACGACTAGCTAAAACATTCTGACTGTGCTCAACATACAGCGATTGTTTCCTGCTCCTGAAGCAGATTTATATACTTTCACATGGAATTTGAACACCGACTGTAATCGCAGACCGAACGCAACTGGCTCTGACTGGACGCGTTTGAGCGCGATCAATCATAAGTATCAATTTACATTCATAATCGGCCTTACAATCGTTAAGTGTGTGCCCGACTTAAAGTAACTCATAATCTGCAGTTGTTACTACTGTCTCCTGACAAAAACATTGCATGCGGCGCCTGTTGAGTGTGGAAAGTTACTGGAGCGCGCAGCCGCGCACGTCTCTCACAAGGAACGTCATGGCAGTGATTGACAAGCCAGAGGGCCAATCGTTTACGCGATTGGCTGATGTTTTTAAGGCCCTACCTCGTGCACAGATGATGTATATTAATAAAATTCCTTTTGGTGCACCTAATAAATAGTCTTTTATCAGTTAGTAAAGACAGTTTCAAGTAATATTGCAAACATTTATAAAACAAAACATCCTATTTAGCACCTTTAATACCAGGTAGAAACAGGGCCGCAGAGTGAGATCAGGGATAAGTTGGAGACTCTTTACTAGTTGAGCCAGTAAATTCAACAACATNCCGACTGTAATCGCAGACTGAACGCAACTGGCTCTGACTGGACGCGTTTGAGCGCGATCAATCATAAGTATCAATTTACATTCATAATCGGCCTTACAATCGTTAAGTGTGTGCGCGACTTAAAGTAACTCATAATCTGCAGTTGTTACTCCTGTCTCCTAACAAAAACATTGCATGCGGCGCCTGTGGAGTGTGGAAAGTTACTGGAGCGCGCAGCCATGCGTCTCTCACAAGGAACGTCATGGCAGTGATTGACAAGCCAGAGGGCCAATCGTTTAAGCGATGATCGCGTAAACGATTGGCTGATGTTTTTAAGGCCCTACCTCATGCACAGATGATGTATATTAATAATATTCCTTTCAGTGCACCTAATAAATAGTCTTTTATCAGTTAGTAAAGACAGTTTCAAGTTATATTGCAAAAATTTATAAAACAAGACATCCTATTTAGCACCTTTAATACCAGGAAGAAACAGGGCCACAGAGGCAGAGTGAGATCAGGGATAATTTGGAGACTCTTTACTAGTTGAGCCAGTAAATTCAACAACAAAAAAAAAAAAAAAGTAAAATCTAAACTGTGACAGAAAGTAATCTTTGATTGTCTAAATATATCCTAATGCAATAGCTAATAAAAGTAATTAATTATGTATGAAAACACTCTTTTCAGCAACAAGGCTTTTCTCAACCCTGTTTAAAAAGGCCTATGCTGCCATCAAGTGGTTATACTATGCATTACATTTGATTTTATTTCTTTCTTTCAACCAGATAGCATGAAATCTGCATATTTTTAACTTGCACATATTGCATTCATTATAAAAAATAAATGGTGTATAATTTATTATTTAGAAGATATGAGACACTTCTAGTTTCCCTTTTTGTCATTACTTTAATCCCTCAACCATGGCAATATCCAATACTCATTCACAATCAATACCCATTCAAATTTGTTGAAAAAGTTTGGTGTGAATCATATGATGCCATTTGGAGCCGTAGTTAAAAAATTCAGAGCTTGATTAAAAAAATCCACATTCAAACAAAAATAGCTGACTTCCTGTTTGTCAGAGCTAATGACTGTAAATTAGAAAGTTGTCCGGCTCAATGAGAACAATACATGTACCGAGTTTGGGGACTGTAGGTAAAACTACCCCCCCCCCCACTTTAGTCAAAAGGTGGTGCTATTGAGCCCCTCCTACTAGCCTGTTTCAAAGGCTTTGCCCATGTCTACTGGTCGATAAGTTTCATAAAATTTGTAGTATGCTAAGAGTCTCAATAACACCCAAAAAGAACATTAAAGTTTGATGCATTGCCATGACAACAGCATTCAAGATATAGATAAGAATCTTTTCACAGGTGTACATCTGCGGTGTCTTGACATTATTCTGATGAAGTTTGAAGCAAATCGGGTAAAAATAAGAGGGCCATTTCAAAGCATTTTGAAAGTGGCACACTTCCTGCTGCCAGTTGGTGGCGCTATGGCTTTGACACAATAGTCACATCCATGTGATCAGCCTCCTACAATTAAGTTCAGTCAATGTATGCAGAAGTTACAACAAACTTTCTGTTTCCCTTTTTTCGCCATAAATTTGTTGCCTTGCCACGTCCAAATCATTTGAATCAACTTGTGCCAGGGCCCAATGGCTGACGATTCCAACATCTGTGCAAAGTTCAGTAGCTTTTAATTACGTTAAGGGCCCCAAAAGTGCCTGAAAGGTTGAAAAAATAAAACTACATCTGGTAGAAATACTATGCTGAATCTTTTCTCTGTGTTTGACCAGCAGATGTCCTCAGTGGGCATGTTCTGCACATTGGATTTGGTTGATATTTGGAGTGTAATATAATAATGAATAAGCAGGAACCACAGTTTGGAGTTTTAGCTTCACCAGTTTATCTAAAATTTCGGCAAGTACCACATTTTTTCCTAACACCGGTCTTGGAGTGAATGTCTGTCTGCACTGGGGGCAGCTGTAAACTTCCTTCTGTTCATCCTGATCAAAGCAGCTTGTAATGCAGCTCATACAGTAACTGTGTCCACAGGAAAGAGTCACTGGATCCTTTAGTAGATCCAGACAGATTGAACAGCTGAACTGGTCCCGAGTTGGAGACACATTTGCAAAACAGGTGTGTCTTTAATGCCTTTCCGGATGAAGCAGTTCTGTTAGATAGAAGGATCTTCAGAACTCCAGTGTGGCAATGTGAGAAGGTACGACTGTCACATGATGTCCACTAAATGACTGTTCAGTTTTGTTTTGTGTCTGCCTCATTAAAAGCTATTTGTTATTGTAAAACAGTGGGATTGCCTTACAATTACTTTCCATTTTGCACGTGTTTGACCAGCAGATGTCCTCAGTGGGCATGTTCTGCACATTGGATTTGGTTGACATTTTTAAGGGAAATTAATAATAAATCATTTTTGGCAGATCTGAACACTTACCTCTACATACACACAAGTAAAAACATAACAGGACAGAATAAGCAAATGTGGATGGAGCATATGAAGTGATTTAAACACTATTAAACGCTGAAATTAACATCATAATATCATATGTGAATCATATTATTCATAAAAAATAATTATATTAGGAAAATATGTGATGTAAGAGCTG
>RJVU01052005.1:2840639-2877545 GCA_003731715.1 Anabarilius grahami
ATTGATTTTGTATTATATTTGTATTTTTTCATTATTAGTATTTTTATATTGAATATTTTTTTTATATATTTTCTTATATTTTGTTGTTTATATAATATAGACACATAAAGGAAAATAGTTTAACTCCTTTTTAAATAAGTATTTGATGGCATGAATCTGTTGATTCATTATTATTTGCTGTTCCCAAGATGTCATCCTCTAATTCTGTTGAGATTGTTGTTTTAAACAACAAATTCTTGTGCTAACATCTCTTTTATACAAAGTATTATCCTGAAAAAGAAAGCTCCATCACTGGCGTGTGCACGTGGCACTGCATGACCCACTGGAGCCAGTTTACACATGTGACAGTTCTCTTGTCCAGTGAGTTTATCCCTGCGGCACCACATCAACTACACAAATCAGGGACGGATTACTGGAACAGGTGGACTGGCAAACACATGCAAGTTTGTGCGACAAAATAATGAGAAAATCTCCCCTGCGTTTTGATTTGATCTATTTATAAAGTCAAGAAAAAAGCTGACTGAATAAGTAGTATGATTATATCCTTATATAATTTTCAAAGCATGTTTTTAATCATTTTGACACGGTGCCCATACTCAAACTGAAAGGTGCTATGAGTGGTTTTTTGTGTAAAAATGAAAATGACAGATACTATTGAATTAGGTGTCTTAAAAACAATACACCAGTATCAAGCAGATCGGATCATCAGCCAATCAAAACACGGCCCGTTTACACTTGTCAAAATCAAGTGGCTTCTGTATCTGGATAACTGATCAGATCTGTTTCCTGCATAGATGCGCAATCAAAACGGTAAAAAGATACATATGGGTTTGAAATCATTGCCAGATGTGGTGGGAAAATTGCGCATCCTTTATTGACAATGAATGGTTGTGCAACTTTCAGGTGAGAAACCAAACTTTCATCTATATGCGTTCTACTCCTCCAGATTCTCGTGACGTCGACCTGTGAATGCAGATACGATGGCTAGACCGCGTGTACATTACACTGAGATCTAATCACAATGCGATCTCTAATACCTCTGTACCAGGACACACAGATCGGAGAACATTCTGATCACAAACTTGTCTTTGTTTTCAATGTGTATGTGCATGTTCTGCTGCCTTCACGTGCAATCAGAAAATTTCCTAAATCCCACTTCTGAAGTCATGATTACGAGCTTGTCGCATTCAAGCACTTTGTTGTCGGAAAGAACAGTAATCATGAGGACACCAGGTTTGTCCTTCCCTATTTACAGGCCCAGCATCAAGGCCCCTGCAATGATCTGAAGGACCCACCCCTCCAACCCCGGAATGGGATTTAAACGCAGAAAGCGATCTAAACCGAACGCAATTTCAACCGAGGGGGACCCCTCGAATCTGATTTGTGCCACCTCAGATTCAATTTGACCCCCTCCACCCCCCGAAACAAGTCAATTTTAACTATTCGATGCGTTCGATCACCGGAGTATTTAGTATGTTTAGTATGTCTATGGAAAGCGGCATTTTATTTATATAGCCTAAATGTAGGTAACTATAAAGTTCACACTATTCTTCCTAGCTCAACAGCGATTGTTATGTATTTCGGGAGAAATGGGTGAATTTACGTGATTTTAATCCAAAGATCTGATTCTCTGAATGAGCATTATAAAGTTTTTTTAAACGGCAAACACATTCACTTACAGTACAGTTCAAAAGTTTGGAACCACTAAGATTTTTAATGTTTTTAAAAGAAGTTTCGTCTGCTCACCAAGGCTACATTTATTTAATTAAAAATACAGTAAAAAACTGTAATATTGTGAAATATTATTACAATTTAAAATAACTGTGTACTATTTGAATATATTTGACAAAGTAATTTATTCCTGTGATGCAAAGCTGAATTTTCAGCATCATTACTCCAGTCTTCAGTGTCACATGATCCTTCAGAAATCATTCTAATATGCTGATTTGCTGCTCAATAAACATTTATGATTATTTTCAATGTTGAAAACAGTTGTGTACTTTTTTTTTCAGGATTCCTTGATGAATAGAAAGTTCAAAAGAACAGCATTTATCTGAAATACAAAGCTTCTGTAGCATTATACACTACCGTTCAAAAGTTTGGGGTCAGTAAGAATTTTTATTTTTATTTTTTTGAAAAGAAATTAAAGAAATGAATACTTTTATTCAGCAAGGATGCATTAAATCAATCAAAAGTGGCAGTAAAGACATTTATAATGTTACAAAAGATTAGATTTCAGATAAACACTGTTCTTTTGAACTTTCTATTCATCAAATAATCCTGAAAAAAAATATTGTACACAAATATTTTGTACAATTGTACACATTAAATGTTTCTTGAGCAGCAGATCAGCATATTAGAATGATTTCTGAAGGATCATGTGACACTGAAGACTGGAGTAATGATGCTGAAAATTCAGCTTTGCATCACAGGAATAAATTACTTTGTGAAATATATTCAAATAGAAAACAGTTATTTTAAATTGTAATAATATTTCACAATATTACTGTTTTTACTGTATTTTTAATTAAATAAATGTAGCCTTGGTGAGCAGAAGATACTTCTTTTAAAAACATTAAAAATCTTAGTGGTTCCAAACTTTTGGACTGTACTGTACATATATTTGACAATCGGAATATATCATATAGTTCATGATATAGTTAACAAGTTTGTGAATATTTTGGATAAAACACCCTCCCCCGTTATCCCCCTCCACCATGTTTAAAGTTTTTGGCCCACCCATCTCGGGAACTTGGGTATCAACAAGCTTTGCAGTGCTAATTATGACTTGAGAGGGCATTCATGTCCAATTTTTAACTAGAAACTAGAAATAATTCCAATAGCACGTGAAGGCAGCATTGAAGCTCTGTGACAGCACTACAACAAACAAATTCTTTGTTTAGCCAATTATATGATTTTGACACGCTTTCTGGCTGAGCAAGAAAGGGCAGCATTTACATAGCTGCGAGTAAGAAAAAAATGCATGGACACACAGCAAGGATGTCCAGCCAAACTCACAGCAGGATGAAGAATTTTAGTAGCTGGTACTCCATTTGGCCCAGTTCTGGTATCGTCTCTGTAAGGAGGATCTTCTTGGTTTCCAGACCTTGATCTGTAGCAGACAAAGCAGTATCACAGGATGAGGAAATGTACTACATGGATTTAAGTTCTGTAGTGTGACTATTTTGAGTCTTTTCATTCTTCAATAAATGAATACAGTTCTCATATTAAGGCCCCGATATCCTCACAGCAAAGTTCTTTTTCATTCTTTAAAAAGAAGTTTGAAATACATGAGCAGCGATACTGTTAGCGAACATCCTGCTGAGAGCGACGCTTAGATGAATATGTAAATATGTACTCCGCGCTTTCCTTTCAATAACAAAATAAACAACAAAAATGAGAGCGGTGAGAAAGCAGCAGTTCAGAAAGCATCTGATCATGGTGATGTGGATATGTTTGCACCAGCTCTGAAATTCAGCACTCCAAGTCAAATCGCGTCACGTTTATTTATACGATAGATTGCTTAAAAGCAAGCAGCTTTACAGTATTAAACATGGAAAAACAGTGTCAGTGTGTCTTTCAATTAGAATTGCAACTTTTGCTTCTACTATAAAGCGGCTCTCCAGTGTGTTCATGTTTTTTTTCTTGCGTCTGACCTCGACGGACTGAACAGCAGTAATGAACCCGAGAAGATTTCCACATCGAGGAAGGCGGGGCCTCAGAGCCACACCCACCTATTACATCATCGCCACGGACCAATGGTAGTTCGAAGGTGTTTACTAGCCAGAGCAAACTTTTCCAGAAAGTTCACTTTGGCAAGCCGTTTCAAACTCCTGAATCGAACTCCGTTTTGGCCTGATTTTGTTCAAAATGCCAGTTCACACCAGTTCGCTCTTTGATTTTTCTTGAATATATTGGGACCTTTAATTGAGAGACTGCATGGAATATTTGCTGAAATGCTGTATGTTGAAAAANAAAAAAAAAAAAAAAAAAAAATACCCATAGTACATGTGAACAAACCATAACCCATAAAGTCCAAAAATAGCTTTTAACATTATACAAACAAGCATTTAAAAGTATTACATCAATTAGTCTTAGGCAAAGGCTGATATTTTAATGTTTTATCTCTACATTCTAAAATCTCCTTCTGGGCTTAATCCCATATTGCATAATGGATCCAATTCCTGCCTCACATCCACACACACTCATGAGCCGAGATATGACGTCAAAGAGAAGTGATCAGCTTGTTCCTGAATAATATAAAATCATATAATGGACATTTTTTCATTCCATCCCAGAAACATTTCATCAAACGGGGACATTAACTGCCAGTCTGCTCTGAGAAATTAATCTGCTCATGTCTAATGCGTTTCCCTCAATAGATTTTTACCTGGCTTCACCCTCAGCAGCTCAGCACAAAAAAATGACTTTTTCTCTCACCAGTTGGCAGTATGTTACACTGCTGTCACATGATTTCATTACATTACATTTATTTCAGAAAGTGCCATCCAATTATTTATCTTGGAAATAAATACACTTATTTATACACTTATTCATAATTCAGTTTGTGTTCAGTTGTCTTCAATTGTTTTGATGTCTAATGTCTAAAATCTCATAAGACAGACATCAAGGTTGATTTCTCAACACAGTATTGCATACAGTAAGTTATTGTTGTGTACTGCACATTTTGGTATATGTAGGTTTATCATGCATACAGAAAGTTTCCATATGGTGCACAGTATACACATTGCAAAAATAATATGAGTGCTATGGTATTATAATTCTGTTCCAAACATAGCCGTTTTCAATTGTTAATAATAAATAAAATGTTACATGTTAGTTAGTAAGTAATATTATAACAGTTATTTTAAAAGAGATTGTTTTAAAAGGCAATGAATTTATCTGACTTCTCCATGACCTTTCCAGTTGTTCATGATTACCAGAGATTTTACTTTAAAATCACTTTATAGAGATTTCTGCAGTCAAGCACCAATCTTCTGAATGAAAAGATTTAAAGCATTATACAGATCAGCTGACAGACAGTCATCATGCAGCTTTTACTTAAAAGCTCACAAAGAGCAATATCTATCTGAAATATTCTAGAGCAGATCAAAATGATTTCACCATTGAATTTTCAATGACTTCCTAAGATTTTACTCATGTCCCATTCAATAAGGAGTTACTTTTAAAATAATCTGATTACAGAACTCACAAAACTTAATTCATAACACCAAACACTGATAACATGATATGTGTAAAGCATCCTTTGATCTACTATTTACTAAAGACCTTTATAAACAAAACAGGTCTGAAATATGCAATATTGATGACTTCTAACCCATCGTTAGCCCTTTTGGTACTGGGATTGAATCAGATTATCATATTCAAATCTATATGATATTTACAAACTACTCCCAGGTACTTTACAGAATACCATGATACCATGGTCCATAGTATTAAATATGTAAATACTTTTTTTGGTCAGTCACTCACCCTCCAGAGGTTTGTCTGTCTGGAAGGGGGCGTCTACGGCACTCAGGCTGCTGGTGGAGTTTCCCAGTAAGTCAGGTAGAGAAGAAGCTACAGATGCCACTGATGGCTTCCTCCTCCACTTCAGCACCGGAGGAAACTCATCTGGTACAGGGAAAACTTCAGGGACGGGGAACTCATCCTACACCAGCAAATGGAAGTACAGGACACACTAAGATTCACTAAGAATGAATTGCGGGAAATGAAAATGCATACATCCCTTTTATATAAACGATCATTTACTGCCTGAATTCATTGGGCGGTAATATTCCGAATGACATTCTTTAAAGGATTAGTTCACTTCAGAATTCAAATTTCCTGATAATTTACTCACCTTCATGTCATGTAACGTGTTCATGTCTTGCTTTCTTCAGTCGAAAAGAAATTAAGGTTTTTGAAGAAAACATTTCAGTATTTTTCTCCATATAGTGGACTTCAACGGCTACCAACGGGTTGAAGGTCCAAACTGCACTTTCGGTGCAGCTTCAAAGGGCTCTACACGATCCCAGACGAGGAATAAGGGTCTTATCTAGTGAAACAATCGGTCATTTTCTAAAAAAAATAATAATAATTATATATTTTTAAACCATAAATGCTCATCTTGCACTAGCTCTGCAATGTGCCACGCATTACGTAATAACGTTGGTCACGCGTGATGTAGGCAGAAGTGTTTACAAAGCGAACGCACAAAGACTAAGTCAAACGTCCTTTACCAAAAAAAAAAGGTAAAACAACGATGTCAGACGATTTTGAAGTTGGAGAAGAAAATGAGATGGAGTTTTTCCACCCTACCGTGATATTTCTGCCTACGTCACACATGACCTTTCCAACGTGATTACGTAATGATTGGTGCATCAAAGAGCAGTGCAAGATGAGCATTTGTGGTTAAAAGTATTTACTTTTTTTTTTTTAAATGACCGATCGTTTTGCTAGATAAGACCCTCGTCTGGGATCGTGTAGAGCTCTTTGAAGCTGCACTGAAGCNTGACGTTGGTCACGCGTGATGTAGGCAGAAGTGTTTACAAAGCGAACGCACAAAGACTAAGTCAAACGTCCTTTACCAAAAAAAAAAGGTAAAACAACGATGTCAGACGATTTTGAAGTTGGAGAAGAAAATGAGATGGAGTTTTTCCACCCTACCGCGATATTTCTGCCTACGTCACACATGACCTTTCCAACGTGATTACGTTATGATTGGTGCATCAAAGAGCAGTGCAAGACGAGCATTTGTGGTTAAAAGTATTTACTTTTTTTTTTTTAAATGACCGATCGTTTTGCTAGATAAGACCCTCGTCTGGGATCGTGTAGAGCTCTTTGAAGCTGCACTGAAGCTGCAATTTGGACCTCCAACTCGTTGGTAACTGTTGAAGTCCACTATATGGGGAAAAATCCTGGAATGTTTCCCTCAAAAAACATAATTTCTTTTCAACTGAAGAAAGAAAGACATAAACATCTTGGATGACATGGGGGTAAGTAAATTATTAGGAAATTTTAATTCTGAAGTGAACTAATCCTTTAATGAGACTAATTTAAATAGGAAAAACACACAAGACATAAACCACAGTGCTGACTTATCAGGTACTGGAATACCATGTGCAAAAGTGCCGCAAAACTGTTTAGTTGATGTTCCCCTTCATTCATGAATACATATCTTTAGCCAAGCATTCACATAATGCTTCTCTTAAACTTGTACTACAATTATATCAGATGAAAGAGTACCAAATACACATGATCATATTTTGCCATGAACAGCAGCTATGCTAACGCTTCTCCTTTTGCTTCCCTGTTTCTACCTCGGGATGCCCATCCTGGAGTAACTACAGCTCCAATTTGCATCCAGGCAACGCAGACAATTGTGAAGATTTCAGATGACGGCATCTCTGGATCGACACACAAATCTTTCAAATATTATCCTAATATTATTCTTATATTGTAATCATTATGAGCACAAGTTGTAATTGCTGCCTAAAATGTTTGTTGTGTCTGCTTAACTGAATGCATATCTAGTTCTGTCATGAAACTCTAGAGGGCACAGGCTGATAGGTCCTTTACATGCCATCTGCAAGCAATCAGGTCATTACCAGTTGATTGGTCTCTGCTGATCCTGCAGCCAATGAGATTGCATGCTCAACATTTGAATAGTCTGGTTCAGTGTTTGCTGTAAGCTGGTCCTGCAGTGCTATCAGAACTCCTCTGAGACCCTCCACCTCCCCAGCTCCACCTTCCTAGATCTGGCCTGGGATTTATGTATGTCTATTTATGCAGCAGCAGCATTTCTTACATGCTCACAGCAGCGTATGTGTATCTATTAGCAGTATTAGCATCCATACTCTGCTTTGCAGCAGCAGAAATAATCAACAGCATCGTAGCAGATCTAGTTTGCCAAGACCAAATACATTAACACTGCCATATTCAATGTTCATTTTGAGAGTTGTCATGATTAAAATGATGTTAACTAACCACATAACACGTATTATATTATATCTGTGTATTACACATTACTTTGATACACTCATCTCTGGCTGATAACAGAATGCTCGTAACACTAAAAAAAAAACATTTTCTGTAAAGCTGTTTTGAAACAATATGTATTGTATTGTATTGGTGTGTAAAGCACATGTGTTGTTTTTAAATGTGCTATACAAATAAACTTGAATTGAAATTAGAACCACTGTAATTAGTATGCAGTTATTATGCAAGAAAATGTAAAATGTTCTCCAATCTAGACTCTCGAACGTACCAGAGATAAAGAGTTAGGCTCCTCCATGTACTGCTTGAGGCTGAGGATCTTCTTCCCATTGACCTGTAAGACAGACAGCAGCATGATCACAACACACTTTTCATTAGGCTAATGCTGTTTACATAATGTTTCAGCCCAACTCTCACCTGTAGATGTGTGCAGATGCGTCTCAACACGTCGTACACGCTATCTCTGGACAGTAGAGACACAAACACGTACTGTGCATGGAGAGGACACAAACATATCAAAACATTATAATACATTGTGGATGTGGCATGTCAAGCAACATTCCTGCTGGAAAACCCAGCTAAAACCAGCTATAGGTGGTGGTAGCTGTGTTTTGAAACATGTTAGTTGGTTTCAAACTGGTCCAAGCTGGTTAACAGTGGGAATAACAATAAGGTCCAGTGCTGGTTAATGGGCTTGGACCTTCAAAAAATATCTACTGTTTTCTGAAACACAGTTTCTTCATGACCTAAAAGCTGGTGAAACCTGGTTATTACAGCACAACCCGTTACCCTTGACCGTCTGGTCAACCATCTAAACCAGCTTTCCAAGAACCATTTTTAGTTCCCAAAGAATCTTTCAGTGAACCATTTATTTTTCTTAGTGTGAAGAACAGCTTAATAATCTAAAGAACCTTTTCCCACTATAAAGAACCTTCAGTGCAATGGAAATGTTCCATGTTAAAGACACATTTATTTTCAGCAGAGATGAGGGATAGTGGACATAGCCAGAGCATTGAGAAACCACTGTAGTTTAATTTCACTATGTAGCCACATATAATCTCACTACCAGGAAGAGGATCATATTTTTAGGGAACACTAAGAGCGTGTGAAAGCCGATCCCATGAGGGACAGGGGCTTTATGGATTAATTCAGTACAAATGCAATCTTCAAGTGGAGTCGGAAATATTGAAATATTTTGTGCACATGAATGATCAAATTAAGTTTCAATGATACCCGACTTCAGAAGGTGCGTGTTGACCTGAAAAATATTTGAAAATATGTTTGCAAATGGCAGTGGATAGAAGTGGAAGTTATATTTCAATTTGCTTCATGCAAATTGACCATTTTTATTTTTTACGGAATATTGCAGTATTTATTATAAATGATTTATCTGTGAACATTATTAATCTTTAATCAAAATAACTTCCCCTCCCTCTTGCAGTGACATCTCTTCTCTTCTCTTCTCTTCTCTGATGACATGTTTACTGAAGTGAGGGCGGGGCAACCTGTCACTCACGTGAGATCGACCAACAGCAAACCACAACAATCCAGTCAATTCCCCATGGACAAAATCAAGCCCCGCCCTACATTTGTTCTTGTTCGAGAAGCCATTCACTCGGATATACATCACAGTAGGAAGGAAAGACTATCGCAACTTGAATGCATAGTAGTCGCAATAATAACTGCCTATCTAGGATTTTACCAGGTGCACTTCAACTCAACAATACTCATTTTTCACAATGTCGTTTTGTTCTGCTTTTACTGTACAAGAAAGGAAATGACTGCTTTTGAGAACTATAGAATTACAGACTATTCACAGGCATTAATCGTCAAAGCAATGTCTAATAAAACTGCTCTCAGTAATATGAGCTAACTGAAGTTTTAACTGAAAAGAATCTGATGCCAAGTCCACTGATCCTCCCAATGGAAAGAAAAATCACACAAGATGTCAGCGAATTTCCTCTAGAGACGAATGAGATAAAAATAAATAATAAAATAAAATAGCAATATTATAAAAAGCAAAAGACAGAAATCTTAATATTAAACATTTTTCATCAAATTCTTTCAAGACTAAATGTTTATAATCTTGCTAGAGTATGTCAACAATTGTCTCATTTGTCTCTATTTTTATGTATTGATAAGGAATTTCAGGAGAAACATCTGAGACGAACTTTTAAAAAATCCATTAAATCTCCTGAGCAGTCTTGTCATCTGGAATCTGTACTTTTTCAACATTTTCTAGATGGCAATAGGATTAAAATTAGTGTATTTGTGAAATTTACTAGCAATTTGAAAATTGTTTCAAAGTAAAAAAAAAAATCTTCAGTGCAATAATCTTATGTTTCTCCTCTAGAGTTTCAAAAGAGCTACCAAATAAGTTACTAACTGTGCTCAGATTGGCCAAGACACCAGTGTGTCAACCAAACCTCAACAGGAACCTGAATGTTTCCAAATTCTACAAGACCGAATGATCTGATCTATGATTTTGACATTCGTTTGATTCTATTTATATTTATCACTAAGGCGTTTAAGGAGAAACATCTGAGAAAACTTTAGCTCTATTGCGTTTCATGACCTGTAAAAGAGAAACCTCTAAAATAATAATTCATACAGACCATATCATCTGATCACAGATCAGTTCTTTGCACTGCTGAGTAATGGTGTTCCTTTCTAAACCAGTTTTACTTACCTAACAAGAATCAAACAGTTCACTAAACAAAAAGGTATAAAAGCTGACTGAAGTCGAAGATTCATACTGTGAACTGGAGTCTCAGTGTTGCAGCCATTTGCATTTTCACTGTTTTACAGCAGAGCAGCATGCGCTGACTAAGCTTTGTATTTCAATCTGCCGGTCAGTGACCTGGAACCCAGTGGAAACGCACCTTCTGACTGCTGTCTGTGGTGATAGCCAAGCCATTAGGAACCAGACCTGCTGTCTTATGTTTCTTCACCAATCGCACAGACGCTACAGGAATGGCCACCTGAGAGGCAAGAGAAAGTGGCAGAAAAAAAAGGAAAAAGTTCCTTGTTTCAAAGTGCATCTTCACTTACGAATTCTTGCACACAGCATTTTCCCTCTCAAGAATGGAAACTGGACCAGCTACATCTAATTACTAAATAACGTGGTGCATAAAGGAACGATATAACATTACGTTTAATTCAGCACAACAAACCGCAACATGGCGAGCAGCCAAAAGTGAACAAAACAACATTTGATCGATACGATTATTTATTGCAAGTTTGTCATAATGTTCTGATGCTAAAATCATACTACCTGATTAACCATAACCACTCTGTTTTGTGTTGTTTTCTGAGTCATTCAGACATTAGTGCACTGATCTCCAACCCTGTGACATTCAACGCCATAATATTTGTAATCTAACAGGCACAAAACGTCAAATTTAAAAGAAACAAAAATAAATGCAATGGGTTAATTTATTTTTCGTTATATTTTAATTTTTCTATCATATTAGTAATAATATACTTTTCACAGGATTTATAATATTTTTCAGTTATACTGTAACATGATTTATTACAAAGTTCACTGGAATCGATAGTACCACAATATACTCAGCTATTTATTGAAATTATGATATTAAGCTGTGACAGGGCTAATAAAAATGTAACTTTAGGGTTAAGGCCCATTCACACCAAGAACAATAACTGTAATGATAACTATATTAGCGTCCACCAGCTGACGATATTGTTCTTTTATTCTAAGCACATGTTGCAGTTTTGTTGTTTTTCCACTTTAAATGCTTGATCTCTTTAAAGCAGGGTGGATTCTGATTGGCTGTCAATGTTTTTATCGTTCATCAGCTGGAAATTTTGTTTTATAAAAATGATTCCAACGACATTGTTTCTCTATGCCGACAACGTTAAGGATAACATTAAAGATATAGCTCTAAAAATCATTCAAAATATGAAAGAATAGCAGAATTATTGATTATGATTTCACTTTTTTTTAGTTAGTGTGTAATGTTGCAATTTGAGCATAAACAACATCTGCAAAGTTACGACGCTCAAAGTTCAATGGAAAGGGAGATATTTTCTTTGACAAAAATCACTTTTAAGGACTACAACAAATGGCTGGTAGAGACTACAACAAGCTTCTTTCCGGGTTGGTGACATCACAAACCCCACAATTTACATAAACCCCGCCCCTGAAGAACACGAAACAAAGCAGGCGAGGCCCTGTCTTGCTTTAGAGAAGAGGAAGAGTTGTTGTTGTACAGTGTTGTTGTCATGCCGTCATTTTGCACTGGGCTGCGAGGGTCAATTCAACGCTGGATTTGCACAAAAGATTAACATGACGGCACATGCTAGTGGATGAGTTGAAAAAACTCCACAGCAACTACATAAATGTATCCACCAACCATTAAGAAACGTCCAGTTGAATTCTCTCCATCAGTGTCCGACTCCGGTTTGAACAATGTAAGGCTGAACACCGTTACTGACAATCCTCATTTTGGCTGCGTGAGATTCTCCAGCTTTGTTGTTGTTGAGCAACTGAAGCGTGAGCTGTTAAAGCTCCGCCCTCTTCTGGAAAACGGGTCGGGAGCAGCAGCTCATTTGCATTTAAAGGGACACACACAAAAACGGCGTGTTTTTGTTCACACCCAAATAGCGTCAAATTTGACAAGCTACAATAAATGATCTGTGGGGTATTTTGAGCTGAAACTTCACAGACACATTCTGGGGACACCAGAGACTTATATTACATCATATAAAAGGGCATTATAGGTCCCCTTTAAAGAGCTTGAGCATTTAAAGCAGCAGACGACAAAACTGTAGCGCATGCTTAGAATTAATAACAATATTGTGCGTTCATGTGGGCGCTAATTTAAAGTTATAGTTCTTGATATGCATGGGCCTTTAGTACCGCTTTTGTGATGTTAACCCCCGCATTGCGGTGCCAATCGTCTGCAATGTGAAACGATGCGGTGACCATTACTCTTTAAGAGAATAGGGACAACCTTTTAGACCATGCGCCGGGCGTGCTGACCTTTTTTTCTGTTGTTAAACTAGCAAAAGTAGCTTCATATAACGTTCAGTTTTCAAATCAAATGCTAAAAAATTGCACCATTTTCTAACACAAATGCCAATGTTTCCTGGGAATGAACCTTCTAGTCATGTCTATATTCATAAACTGAAGACGTGACGCTCACCTTGATGTCTTTACCAAAGAGGTTGGCATAAAAACACAGCCAGTTTCGAGAGATGTAGAGTCGGCCTTGCAGCAGGATGTCTCGCAGCAGGGCACAGGAGTACACTAAAGGAGGGGTCACAAGTGCACTTATACAAGAGAACTGCAAGTAAGCTGATACTTTTGAGTGAAAGTTCAAGAGCAGCATCAAATTCTGACGTCTTCTTTAACTTGAACGACAGCTCAAAGCAGTTAAAATGTTGATACCAATGTCAGACAGAGCGCAACATTACCAAACATCAAGATGAACAAGCAAAACACTGGGGTCCAAAGGACTGAGAAGACACTGAAAATCTGGGATTCCAAATTTAATCCTTGAAATAAAGTTTTAGAATTATAAAATATTTGTGACCTTGACCATGTGATGTTCTTTTACAGACGGTCAGATGCTCTTTGGATCATGCTGGATAATATGATCCCCAGGTTTTACATAAACTTGTGTTCATGCAGCTCTAGGGACACACTAAGTTAAATGAATTAAATGAATTGAATGAATGTACATTTATGTAAATAAACTTCTCACAAAAGTTGTTATGCTTGTGAATTGTAAAAAATATTATAAAATATTTAACATAACACAATTTATTCATTTATTCATTCATTTCATTTATTTGATCCAAAATACAGCAAAAACAGCAAAATTGTGAAATATTTTTTATAATTTAAAATAACTTTTTTTCTGTTTTAATATATTTTAAAATGCAATTTATTCCTGAGATGCAAAGCTGAATTTTCAGCATCATTACTCCAGTCTTCAGTGTCACATGATCTTTCAGAAATCATTCTAATATGCTGATTTGCTGCTCAAGAAACATTTATTATTATTAATGTTGAAAACATTTTTTTCAGGATTCTTTGATGAATAGAAAGTTCAAATGAACAGCATTTATTATAGAATTTTTTTTGTAACATTATAAAGGTCTTTACTGTCACTTTTGATCAATTTAATGCATCCATGCTGAATAAAAGTATTCATTTATTTTATTTCTTCCCCAAAGAAATTACTGACCCCACACTTTTGAACGGTAGTGTATAATGTTAGAAAAGCTTTTATATTTCAGATAAATGCTGTTCATTTGAACTTTCAATTCAATAAAGAATCCTGAAAAAAAATACACAACCGTTTTCAACATTGATAATAATCATAAATGTTTCTTCATTTGTGCAGCAAATCAGCATATTAGAATGACTTCTGAAGGATCATGTGACACTGAAGACTGGAGTAATGATGCTGAAAATTCAGCTTTGATCACGGGAATAAATTACATTTTAAAATATGTTGTTTTAAATTGTAATAATATTTCACAATATATTAAATAAACGCAGCCTTGGTGAGCAGAAGAGACTTGCAAAAATGCAAAATAAGAAGCATTTTCACAAGTGGTTTCTGACCTTTGCCCCCGTCTGTATATAATGGACATTTTATTAACAATGCAGAGGAGCAAATTTCACATAAACCAAACTTCTTTAAAAAAAACTGCAAGGTGTTAATGAGGAACCTAGAGTAGCACTATTAAAAGAATCTTTTCACAAGGTCACTTTACAAGGAGCGGCAAGGTGCAGTAAACTGAAACGTAAGAGGTTGCTGTAGAAGGAGACAACAAACGTACCTTTCATTAGAAGCTCTTCTTTGGGAACGCTCTGGAAAAGCTTGTGGTACTGCGCATTGTACTTGCTGACGGTCTGCGAGGAAGAAGAGGAAAGTGAAATCAGCTGCTTCGCACAGCTCTTCTGCAGCTTGGCTCTTTCTCGTAAGGGATGCGAGCTCTGCACCAAGCTAAGCATGCTGACACGACTCAAACGCTCCACACGAGCCGAGAGGCTGCCTCGCACCGCGTGTGCGTACTGCAGTTACCCTGCTGTCCCAGGACCCGAGAGCCAGCTCAGCTTCGTCCTCTTCCTGTAAGCTAACACAGCGTTTCTTCTTACTTCAGAAGCGTCACTCTCTCTGTCTCACGCTCTCTCTTTCTTCACTGCCCCGTCACATGCGCGCAGCAGAAACACCCACTGCACCTTGACGGAAAAACTTGTGGGCTTGTTTCTAGCGCATTTATCTCTCTCACTCTTGCTTCCTGCAGCTCAGAGTGTTTCAGAGCACACTGATGCACAACAGATCATTTAGATGAGATTCATTATGTAGATGGGCTGATCCAGTCAGGAGTGCCCTGTGAATGTTTAACCCTGCTTATACATCTACACTGAGCTGTGATAAAAGCATTATGTCTTAAAGTCAACATGAAATCAAAAGCGACAATTCTTATTTTTTATGGAATATTGCAATGTTTATTATAAATGATTTGTCCATGCACATCATTATTTGTTTTTTAAATCCATGTGCCTTTGTGAGATCTTTTATCAAAATAACTTCCCCTCCCTCTTGCAACGACATCTCTGATGATGTGTTTACTGGAGTGAGGGCGGGACAACCTGTCACTCACATGAGATCGACCAATAGCAAAGCACAACCATCAAACTAATTTCCCATGGACAAAATCAATAATCATTTTTTCTAGTTCGAGAAGCCATTTCACTCGGGTATACGTCACAATAGGGAGGAAAAGACTATCGCAACTACTGTTTCATGCCGACTTTAAGTCTATAACCAAGCCTGTGTAATGGAGGCAAGCTAGTAAGAGCCGAGCATGTAAACCTCACTTCCCTGGCCTCAAGAGGCACGCTGGCGCCTGATGCTAGAGAATGGGTCTTTAGTGTCCTTGTTAGCGCACCCGCCTCCCATACCAGAGGCGCAGTTTCGAATCCCGCTTGGAGTGGTTTGAGTAGGACTGATTACATTGGTGCCGTGACCCAGATGAGAGTGAGTTTTAGAGGGGTGAGTGTAAGAGTAGTAAGAGCTGAACATGTAAACCTCACTTCCCTGGCGACTGACGCTACAAAATGCGGTCTGGGTCACAGGACCACTGTAACCAGTCCTACGCAAACCGCTCTGAGCGGGATTCGAATCGGCGTCTCCAGCATAGGAGGTGGGCGCGCTAACAAGGACACTAAAGACCGCATTCTCTAGCATCAGTCGCCAGCATGCCTGCCTCCCATGCCAGAGATGCCGATTCAAATCCTGCTCAGAGCGGTTTGAATAGGACTGGTTACACTGGTGCCGTGACCCAGATGGGAGTGAGATTTAGGGGGGTGAGTGTAACAGAGGCAAGCTAGTAAGAGCTGAGCATGTAAATCTCACACTGTGACCGTGACTCAAATTTCCTGAGTAGCAAAGCTGTGGTCACGGAATCTATTCTAAAATCTACCAAATATGAAAGGTGCCAAAATCGTTTGTACAAACAGTGCGCCAAAAAGTATTTGGATAATAAAGTTACAACTAAAACGAATGAATGTATTGCTTTAGATAAGATCTCAAACAAATGGCATTTATTTTTTAGAAAATATAGCACAGCTCATTTTACAAAAAGAAATTAAAATTTTAAAACAGATAAAAAATAAACAGATATATTGTTGGTGTGACATTTTCTGGTTGTCAAATGCAACTGGAATGTGTTCATATTTAATGCGATGAACTACACCTGTGGTTATTATCCTAAGACACCTGAGTGAACTTGAGGACAACTGACTTCATACATTCACTAAAAATCTCTACGACACCAGGTGGCTAAAAATAATTGTAAAAAAAGCTGAGTCATTCCTTGAATGCAGTGCTTTTTCCATCTTATGATATGTTGAACTAAATATTATTTGGATCAGAGTTTTGGAGAAGGATATTGCTCAGAAAACAACATTGATAGTATAAAAGATGATTACTTTGTTATATCTTAGTCAAAAGACTTACATTTTTTATGACACCAAGTGAAGGTTTATTCAGGGGTGTCCAGTCCTGCTCCTGGAGGGACAATGCCCTGCAAAGTTTAGCTCCAACCCCAATTAAACACACATGAACCAGCAAATCAAGGTCTTACTAGGCATCCTAAAAACTTCCAGGCAAGTTGAGACAAGTTGGAGCTAAACTCTGCAGGACAGTGTCCCTCCAGGACCGAGACTGGACACCTGGTTTAGTTGGTTAGCATTGCCCTATTAGCCCCTGCTGGTAGATGCTGTAACTACACTATCTGGGAGCAAAACAAATCTTTCTCCATTGACTGCCATTCAAAAATATCCTTGTATTCTGATAAACAGGATGAATTGAGATGAATGTAAATGTCAATGGAAAGCTTTACAGATCTCCTTTCTTGGTTTATGACAGAATTAAGTCATATATTATAAAAACAGAACCTGGGGACATAGAAAAATGTGTCTCATCTGACAGAAAATGCTTACAAATACAGTATGTTCAAATATACTTTTACATTTTCACATTCAGACATTTTAAAATATGGCTTAAGTGTCAAAATATTTTTCAGGTCACTGTATTCACAGGTTAGAAATTACATAATGAAACTGATCTGAATGGTATCTGGTACTTACAGATCCACGGTAGCATTTCTTGACGTCCTCATATGACAGATCATCTATTAGATGCACCCTGTGATATAGAGAAAAATATGTAAGAGGATCAACCTGGATAACCAACATGATCTAGTTTAAATGAGTAGCATAGAATCATGGTAAATGCACATATAAAATGAACTTATATGTTTCCCCCTAAGATATGGAGTTTGGCATTGACTACAAAACTGAGCAAACACTGCCTTGTTCAAAGCCCTCAGGGTGAACTCATGACAACTTACAAAGCTGATGACCCTCAGCCCTCTAAATGTGCTCATGCTCAGGCCCCAGGCAGATAGCCATCTCATAACATGAAGCTTATGACTGTTGCATAAAAGAGGATTTCAGACAAGAGCTCAAGACATTCACGTGACACAAAACAGATTTTTCAGTTACAGTTTATTTTGATATTCCCTTTTAGATATTCCGTCGACTATTAGTAACGCACCTACATGTCAACTAACTCTCAATAGAGTTTTAGTAGAATATTAGAAGACTGTTAGGCGTAGGGTTAGTGGAATAAGGGGTTAGGGTTAGTAGAATAAGTTGACATGTACTTGCAAAGTTACTTATAGTCAGTAGAATATCTGTTGGGGGATCATAGCAGATATTTAGCAGACTGTCTACTAATACTCTACTAATACTGTAATGGGTTAGTTGACATGTAGATACAACGTTATTTATAATGAACAGAATGTCTAAAGGGAAACAGTTAAAATAAAGTGCTATGCAAACTTCTGTTAACCCACCAAATGCAGGTGAAAATCAGGACACAAGTCTTTTTTAAACTGATGTCAATGGAGTACACTGAATTCAGTACGCTGAGTTTTGTGAGGAAACATCTGATCTAATCTTTTTCAATATGTTTACCATTTAAAAAAATTATTTTTGAGTGAGCTATATTTGGAAATTACAATGAAATAAATGCTCTTTTATTTCTTTAAGAGAAGTCACTGAGAATTTAGTGTTTATTTCTGTTATTTTATTTTTATGGTATCCTCAAACAATGATTGACTGTAGTAAAACTGAAATCCATTAAATGATTCAGAATCAGATTTAATAATAAATGTATTTAAATCTAGATTTTGATTGTCTGGTTTTTTTCCTGATATTTTTGACCTGACCAGTAAAAGTTCTGCATGAAAAACGAGTGGCCAAATTGGCTGGAGAGTGAAAAAGTTTTTTAAACACTGGGTACAAGTATTTGCGATGGTATAAGGTCCTCTAACTAAAGTACTAAAATGGGTATTCCTCAAGGGTCAGTACTGGGACCGCTTCTTTTTTTACATTATATACGAATGATTTTACAGAATATTGAATGAGTACTTGATGTCAGATGTATGCAGATAATACTGTTATTTATGTATTAGGAAACACTCCAAGTACGGTATCCAAATTGTTAACAAATGAAATGATTGCATTGTCTCGGTGGATGCAAAATAATTGTCTGATACTACATGAAAAATGTTTCAATGTGTTCTCTATTAACAATTGCTGACTTTACAATTATGATTGATCAAAATCAAAAAGAAAATGTTTAGGTGTAACACTGGAGTCTCAATTACAGTTTGATCAACATATAAAAAAATGTGCAAAACTATTTGAATTAGATCTTATATAATTATTAAAGCAGCCAAGTTGTGTATGTTTGCAATGATTTTTTCACATCTTTTGTGACTATTTGAAGTCAGGCTCCTTAATCCGTTACTACACCAATAGTGTCACTATATAATCAAGCTTTAAAAGGAGGCTTTGGATCAGAAGTCAATGAATTTGAAAAAAGAAAAAAAAAAGAAAAAAAAAAATTTAAGCTCCTAAGGTTATTTGTCAATTAATAATGCAACAAGAAGAAAGGGGAATTACTAACAGGGGTGCAAGAAGTCATAATTGGTTAGCGGTTCATTTCAATAGTCCACTTTAGACATTCTACTAACTGTAAATAACATGTCAACTACCAACGACAACTAATGACATCAGAAATCAAATTATGACAACTCTCTTCATTATAAAGCCCCTAAGAGAAAGAGCTGTGGAGGGAACACAGGCACATGGCCAAGAGTGCAGCAGAGAGTCCTCTGGCACAATGTCACATCTTCCTCTATCTCACCGCACAGCTGCTGACAGGACAAATGCATCTGTTATGCTTTTATCATCATTCAGGATAACAGGGAACCCCGCTACACCCACACTCGAGAACAGAAACATGTTTCTTTTCACACATCATTGTTACAGAGAAGATAATATTATGTCCCCTTAGGCCACTATTGTTTCCACTGCACTGTGCTGCTGAATCCAATAAAAATAAACATCTATTATGGATGATTCTAAATTCCTTTTGTTGCCACTTGAACACAGACACAATGCATCAAAGTAGTGCTGACTGAGCTACAAACATCTGCATGCCTTAATTAAATAAAAACAAATAGAAGTCTCCAGTATCTCAGTAGTGTGTGAGAGACAAGTATGCTGTGTGTTTTTCACAGCAACATGTGATGTGGCTTCCTGTGTGGTGAGTGAGTCACGATGGCATTCTACCCACTAAATGTCAAAGAATGTGGTATGCAAATGTGTACAGAAAATAGCCATTTTCTGTATACAGTATGTAACACCTAGAAGACATCTGCCAAATGTACAGTCTTTGACCAAAAATATATATTCATTTTTGTCCATTAAAATGAATTTTCCTTTTCTTAAAGGATAGTTCACCCAAAAATGAAAATTCTGTCATCATTTACTCCCCCTCAAGTTGTTCCAAACCTGTATGAATTTCTTTGTTCTGCTGTACACACAGGAAGATATGTGGAAAAATGTTTGTAACCAAGCAAAACTCAATATAAAGAAATTTATACCGGTTTGGAACAACTTGAAGGGAAGAAAATGATGACAGAATTTTCATTTTTGGGTGAACTATCCCTTTAAGACTACATAGAAATCACAAGTAAATCACATATGTTTGGAATAGAAAACACCTCCCTGTTTCTACAGAATGAGAAGAGAAGAAGACTGGATTGTGTGACCAAACTACATTTCCCATCATCCTCTGTAGCAGCACAAGAATGACAAAATAGATAAAACATCAGCTAATGTGCATCATTTACTCTTCATTGCATTGCATTGAAATCCAAATTGAGCTATAGTTAAACCATTAAAATTTAGCTTTTTGGCTCCTGTGTCAGCATAACACGCATGCATCGTGCTGCTCACATGTACAGCGTTGGCCAGTACTGAGCTGGTGTTCTGACGTAAACACGGAAGCGCTGCACTGTGTGTACTACGTCAACTGCGTAGGAGAATGACGTGGAAGAGAAGAGATTGCTGTATAAAGTCGTTATTTTTGTTTTGGTTTTTTTTTGTGCAAAAAAGTATTCTCGTCACTTCATAAAATTAAGGTTGAACCACTGTAGTTGCATGGACTATTTTAACGATGTCTTTACAACTTTTCTGGGCCTTGACAGTGGTAATTAAATTGCTGTCTATGGAGGAGTCAGAGAGCTCTCGGATTTCATCAAAAATATCTTAATTTATTTTCCGAAGATGAACGAAGGTCTCACAGGTTTGGAACAACATGAGGGTGAGTAATTAATGACAGAATTTTTGGGTTATTGCAAACAAATTAACAGGGGTCAGATTTGAATTAACAGTTCTTTTTAGTATTATGTTTGTTTTGAGTTACATTATAGGGTATATGTTCATTATGTAGCTTTATCAGTGTTCAATTAAAAAAAATAATAATAAAGTTTTGACAGTGTTCCAAATCTGCATCTTATCGTGAATTGGAGATCAGGTTGTAACCCTGCTCAAGTAGAATCAATAAATATGATTATATACGGTTGGATTTGCTCACTTATGATTGAGGTAGGCTATTATATATAAAAAATTAAATACTATAGGCCTAACTGTAACACACCTTAAAAATGATTTAAAAAGGCGGGAAACATCAAAATAGGGGATGCACCGATGTATCGGCCAATAATTGCTTACCATCGGCCGATTGTTTACAAACAGCTGATGATTAGGGCAGATTATAAATTATAAACTGTCAAAAGGGGGCAGAAAAAACATGCCAGGACTGTCGACACAGCATTAACAGTTAAAAAAATAGCAACGTTAAAGCAGATGACCCTATGCACAGTGTTGCCAAGTCCTCGGTTTTCCAGCGGAATTGGGCTACTTTAACAGTGTTGCCGTGGGTTGTTTTTCATGTCCGTGGGTTGAAGCGCCCCCAATAAAGTGATATTTAGCCCCTGGAATACGAATTTTACCAGAGGAACCCCCTTCCAAAAAATGCGGATTTTACCCATCAGAAAACGATTTTTACCGGGGGACCCCCCTGAAACGCGATTGGGTTTTGGGCAAGGTTTGAGTAGCAATTGGGCGGGTTTTGTTGTGAAAACCTGGCAATGAATCCTGCAACCTGCCTATGAATCGAGTCAAGTCAAGTCACCTTTACAATGTAGATTGTGTCAAAGCAGCTTTACATTGATAACTGGTACATTATTTTGGCTGCACAGCAGCTCTTAAAGAATAGTGTCAATCACCCGCAGTTCAAGCCAGGGTTGCCAGGTCTGCGGCTTTTCTCTACACCAAACGTTATTTATTGCGCGTCTCCCGTCTAATAATTGCAAAGAGCTTTGTGCTTTGTTACTTCTGAAACAAAGTCTCAGCTTTCAAATTCTGTCCATTTTACCACGAAATTCAAACAATAAATGTCATTTTGATGCTCTTTACATGTGACGTGACAGATCACTGTAGAGCCTCAGTTCAAACGGCAGTGCAGAACATGAGTCTTTTCTTTCAGTTTAATACAAGTTATAGCATGAAAAAAACATGCATGAACATCAAAAGGTACGTTGCAAGATACAGTACAACTTACTGAAATGTATGATGTCTCATGTAGTCGCTCAATCAGTTTTTCAACTGCGGAAAGACATCAATAAGACAGCTTGTGAACAATGTTACTTAACATTGCATTTACCTCAGGAAAGTTATCCAATGTTCACATTTTATTAGTTAAAACATTAAAGATGAGCTTATTTACTGTTAATTATGCTTGAATAAATTTGTCATAAAGACAAGTGTTTATGAAAACTACTTTATGTGCAACTGAGTTGTATACAAACAGTTCAGTTTTTGAGTGCAACTATTATATCTGTAAATAAATAGCAGTTGAATATATTAGCTCTGTTGTTAATTTTAACTTCTAATATTATAGTGATGCATCAAATGACAGGGTTCCCTGTGTAGTTTACAGAATTATTTGGAAAATATTTTTTCCTTAAGAAAATAAACAAAATCGGTATCAGTATTGTTTTTTTCATTGCATTATCTTAGAGAGATAAAATTGTTCTACTTGTTTTAAATAGATTTGGCTCTGGTTTCTGGTATCATGACATATACAGACTATCTGTAGGGACATCTGTGTAACATGTCTCACATTAATAACCATTCATTCAACTGCCTCAAACTACTTTAAATAGATTCAATCATTTCGCTTTGTTCTTTAAGCAAAAAAATGATTAGTAATCATCATCTGCATGCAGATACCTTTAAAATGACAGTAAGATATAAATAGAGCGATATTACAATTGCTACTGTGTCTTTTGTGCTATCCAGACATGAGTCACACGCTCTTATTATGCTGCGCATGGTGACTGCAGCATGTCACAGTTGCGGCTCATCTTGCCCTGCCTGCGGAGGTGGAGAGTTACCAGACTGGCAGGGTGTCTGTATGCCCTTGGCTGAGGTTCTGCATAGGCAGGCTGATTAACAGCCAAACTGCATCTAGAGCCAGAAAGAGAATATGTCCCAGCAGAAGTGTACGGTCAATAATTCATCTAGAAGCAAGTAAATGGGGATAAAGATCGTCAAACTTGGATTTTTACGGAAGAAACACAATAAAGCCTCTGTGATAGTGAGCTGTTCAGTCATTCCGCCCTGTAGAAGTCAGCTCCTCGAACAGAGCGGATGACTGTGTGAGCACGATATAAAGCTCAACTAAACCCCATCTGAAAACACATTCCTACAGTTACACTCAGTCACAGAGTGGACTTGTAAGAATTGCTCTACACATATAATGGAATCTGCCACCATGTGAATTACCGTTTGATTAATTCCCAACATTCCCAAAATAAAATTCTTAAAACTTCAACCCTTGTGAAAAAGAAGTGCACTTAATTGTATTGAATATGTACACTCTAAAAAAATGCTGGGTTAAAAAAAACCAAGTTGGGTTGAAAATGGACAAACCCAGCGATTGGGTTGTTTTAACCCAGCGGCTGGGTTAAATGTTTGCCCAACCTGCTGGGTAGTTTTATTTAACCCAAATATTGTTTAAAAATTACTGTATTTCTTGCTTAAAATGAACCCAAAATATGTTGGAAATTAACATTTATTAATATGTTTAATAAACAAACATTTATTAATATTTTTTTTGAATAATATTTAAACAATAAACATTTATTAAATTGCTCATTAATAAATGCTCATCTTTTTGATTATTATTGTTGCCTCTAGTAATTATGAGTCTGATTTTTAATTTCCAACCTATTTTGGGTTCATTTTAAGCCAGACATATAGTCATTTGTAAACAATTGTTGGGTTAAATAAAACTACCCAGCAGGTTGGGCAAACATTTAACCCAACTGCTGGGTCAAAACAACCCAATCGCTGGGTTTGTCCATTTTCAACCCAGCATTTTTTAGAGTGTACTTCAAATGTTAAACCTATATTACAAAAGAAAAAAAAAAGTGTTATTGCAGGTAATATAATATTAATGAAATAAAAGGCTGCTTAAGTGTACTTAAAAAGAGTAAAAAAAAATGCTGGGTTAAAAACAACCCAAGTTGTGTTGAAAATGGACAAACTCAGCAATTGGGTTGTTTTAACCCAGCGGTTGGGTTAAATAGTTGCCCAACCTGCTGGGTAGTTTTATTTAACTCAACTATTGTTTAAAAATTACTGTATTGCTTAAAATGAACCCAAAGTGTGTTGGAAATTAACATCTCTTAATATGTTTAATAAATGAACATAATAAACAATAAACATTTATTAAATTGCTTATTAATAAATGTTCAACTTTTGGTTATTATTGTTGCCTCTAGTAATTATGTGTCTGATTTTTAATTTCCAACCTATTTTGGGTTCATTTTTAGCAATACAGTAATTTTTAAACTATAGTTGGGTTCTATAAAACTACCCAGCAGGTTAGGCAAACATTTAACCCAACCACTGGGTTAAAACAACCCATTCGCTGGGCTAACACAACCCAATCGGCGGGTTTGTCCATTTTCAACCCAACTTGGGTTGTTTTTAACCCAGCATTTTTTCATGATCATATGTTTAACACATTTAAGTACACTTTGCACTTTGTAATAAAGTCAAACTAAAAGTTTTACTTTAACCCTATTTTAAATCATTATTTTAATACAATTTTGTCATGCTTTAAAAAAGTACTCTTATTTTGAAGTGTCGTCTAACATACTAAAGCTCATGTAAAATATTTGATTATAATTTGAACATTAGTGTGTTATTCAATATGCAACTTCACTACAAATGTGTAATTACAAATATATTTAAATACATGACATACATTTTTCAATAAAAATTATATTAAAGTATATTTTAGTTTACCATAAATGCTTGTCAGTACATTCAGCGGGGCAATAGAAGTAATTAGGAAATTTCATACAAAGATGTGTCATAAAAGAACTACGAAGTTCATTTAATTGCATTTAACATGCAGTTAAGTTTTTGAAAACATCACATTCATTTCACACTGAAGTATATTCTTTTTAAAGCTTGTTATTTCTGTAATAATAAGTACTGTATTTAAAAGTGAGATAAAGTGTATTTTTTCCACAAGGGAAGTTCTTGAATAAAAAAAAGCTTAAGGGTCAGATAAGGGATATTTTGGTTATTTGTGTTATTTATGAATATGCTACAGTAAAAATCTTTATTCTTCATGAGATGGTATCATAGAAAGGACAGTATGATTGCACTACACTAATATTTTACCTGAATATTGTGTTTGCAGTCTGACTTGTATGTGAATGGGATAAAAAAAGACTGTTTAACACAAAATAATATGCAAATATTAAACTTCTTTCTGTTGAATTTTTTAATAATAAACATTAAAATAGTTTTGTTTAGAGGGTAGGGAAACAAAAACCAATGTTGGAAACACTCAAGTGACGTTTTTCTTGTGAGAGCAAGTCTTGGCTTGAATGTTTATTATGGCTACCTTGTCTTAACTAATCTATTTTCCAAATCATTTGTAGGGTCACAGCTGGAGCCTATCCCAGCATCTCAGAACTTTTGGAAAACCCCACAATAACACAGGGAAAACATGCAAACTCCACACAGAAAGCCTCAGCGGGACTCAAACCGTGGACCTTCTTGCTTCGCTACAATACTTCCAAAACAGCGTAAAGCCAGATGATCGAAGTTGAGTCTACTTTTACAGTCAAGTCCTAACTTGCCTGAAATGCATGTCATCGTCCTTCGAGGGCTCTGACTGATCGTGAGGTGTTAGGAGCCCGACATCTTCAGCCTGATCCTGATGATCACTCATGGTCTTAGGCCTGCAGTACAAACAAACACACACAACAACACGTCATACACACTTCCAATGAGCGAACACAAACATTTAGCCTTTTCCCATAGAGCACATGCTATTTCTGGGCTACAATTAGAAAGGTGTGATAAATGGACCACGGCTGCTGCTGAGAACGCTGCTCTACTGTCACCATCAACACTGCATGATGTTTTGGCCTATTTTTCCCTTGTTATCTTTAATTGGAAAGCTTCATTAGGCTGCTTTGAGTCATCTCTGTGTGCACTGACAGACCGTTTCCTGTATTTGAAGGTCACACCATTTGATCCGCTGCTTAATGCACCCCAGAGATTTAATGCATGCTGCTACGTCGAACATACGCAGCTGGTGTGCTGCTCATCTAAATCGCTTAACTAGCAGTTATCCTGCTGGCTTTGTGCTAATGCACCTACAGGACAGAAATGAGAGGAGGGCTAAGTGCAAGGTATGCAAACCTAAAGTGTCTTAAAATACAAAGAGAAATACATAGACAAGAGGATTAAACGGCCCGCACATGATAATGGTAACAGTTACTGAAGTTTCTGTGCTTTAAAGGGTCATATCATATATATTTGATTATTAATATTTTTTCCATCATAAATTAGATTTTCAAAACTCTTTTTTTTTACTCTCTCTCTCTGACCCTTAGAATGAAGCAGGGTATTTTGTGCTGCTGTGCCTTTAAGAAATGCCCCATTCACATGTGAACTAGGAAAAAAGCTCTTTGCTCCACCCACACACAAGATGCTGCTGCAGTATATGATTTGATTTACAGAAAAAAAAGCAGATTATGAATGAACAGAAGATCCCCTGTGAAAAAGAAACACACTTATAATGGAAATAATATACTTTAAAAGAATATACTTAAGTGCAAACTCAATGTAATGTTTTCGGACATTTAATTGCATGTTATTTGAAATTAAATGAAAATGTATTATAGTTTAAATTTATATTATAAGCATTTAGTTGAACTTAAGAGTGCTTTTATGACCTATTTAATTAGGACTTAAATACATCTTTATATGTAATTTCATAATAACTTTTATTGTCTTTGATATTTGGTTAAAGTGTACTGCCGAATGTACCGACAAACATTTATGCTAAACTAAAATATACTTTAATGTCATCTCTATTGAAACATATACGCCATGTTTTTAAATATTTATAATTACACATTTGTAATGATGAAGTTACAATTTAGTATATTTAAAATTAATTTACTTTAAATGTAATATCAAATAACCCAGTTATCAAGTACCTTACATGTGCTTTAGTATGTTAGTCAACACATCAAAATACGTGTACTTTTCTTTAAAACATGACAGAAAATTATTAAAACAATGATTTAAAATGTACTTTAAAGTAAAATTTTTATTTGACTATTACAAAGTGCACTTTTTAAAAGTGTGTTAGGAAACAGTCATGAAAGTGTACTCTCCTTAATTACAGTTTAAATGGCCTTTTATTTCATTATATTGCATCATCTCCAAGTAATTTTTTTTTTTTAAATGTAAAAGTTTTTAGTTTTTACAATTTAGCGCACTTCTTTTTCAAAAGGGATGGCTTAAATGATTTAAAGTAAGACAAAATTAGCTAATAAAGATGTAAACTTCTTTTTTTTTTTCTTTTAAAATTTGCTTTCTCAAGAACTGTCTTTTTTAAGAAGCAGGATTTCCACGGATTTGGAAAAAATGGATATATGAGAGAATCATAAAAGAATTTTTCATCTATAATGAATATAAATTTGACTAATTTTGTCAGGCTCTAAAAAAAATCATCAGATAGAAATTACTGAAATTTCTCAGTGGAAAACAATTATGACAAAACCCCTGTATTCTGTGATCACGGACAAATAGAAAATGATAGATAAAGATTGTGAATAATGGAATTCAATTATTTTTATTATATACAATTCTTTTATTTCATTATTTTAATGTTTAATCTTTAAACTTTGTCATTAAAGCAGAAGTACCAGAAATATCTTAGCCTACATGAGGGGCCTTGGTGTCAAAAAGTAGTAATATACAGTACTGTATATTATTTGTACACTGATAAACATATCATAGCTAATCGTCCCAACAGGCGTCATTGATGTGTAAATGTGGACAACCATGTGTTGAACTATTCATCTGTCTGATGCAGAGGTTCGGTTTGCTTCAGCAGCTCCAGGTTCTGCAAGTTAGTATGTTTTTATTATAGTACTATGAACTGTTTTATATCATGATATGATGACAGAGCTGTCCTAAATGTTGGAGGTAAATCAGTGCCCTCCCTGTTTCTCTATATTAGTGCGTATTTACTAGGCAGGATAACTGCTAATCCATTTAGCCAAATCAACTTTAGCCTACAGACACAGAAGCCTCTCTTAAAGACACACCACCATTTTTTTGCTACCTGGCAACGGCATTGATGACAAAATCGCACATGCTGTAAAAGCTGTAAACACGGAATAAAGGCTTGAAAACCCTCTTAAAAATAAAGGTTTAGTGTGTTTTTACAGCGGAAGAACCATTTGGGCTCCCCAAAGAACCTTCAGTGAAAAAAAAGTTTTTTTTCTCAACATGAAGCACATTTTATTAATCTAAAGAACCTTTACCACTATAAAGAACCTGAAAAGATTCCATGAATATTAAAGGTTCTTTATGGAACCATCAATGCTAATAAAGAACCTTTATTTTAAAGAGTAAAGCATGTTTGCTCTGAATGCACATGATTTACGAGACATAAAACAAAGCATGTGAAACCCTTCTGGTAGTTAAAATCAGTTAACTAATAGCATCATTCAAACTTAAAGCACATTTAAAGGAATAAAATATCACACTTGTCTAAATTAGCCATATAACTAATATAGGATTGTGCATAATTTACAACTATTCAAGTACAATAAGCCATAAGATACAGCTGTAGCAACTGCCATAATTTGTTAATGTTAATGGTTTACAGCGAGCAATGACAGGAGGTTGGCTGTATTTGTGTAAAGGGCCCTCAGGGCTTCACAGCAATAACAGAGAGGCAGCTGTGCTGCAGGAGGCTCATGGGCTGTTCTCATGTACATCTGCAGGCTGTAGCTGCACCCCAGACAGTGACACACAAGAGAGCTTTCTGACAGATACTTTGCAAGCATTATCCAGACTGTATTGTGAGGACATCCACTTATTTTGTTGGAAAACACCTGTGTGATCACGGTTTATTTCAGCAAGAGTCAGGTTTAAATAAGCACAACAATCCTTTGTTTCATTTTCGAATACTGGAACACTTTGTTTTTCTTCTTCTAAATTTACAAAATGGTGGTAATCATAATTTCTGCCAGAATACCCTAGTTGCTGCATTTATTGTTATTACTGTAAAACCATAATAAATTCCTAAGAGGTGTCGCCTTATTTGTTGATTGGTTAATAACATCACTTTTGAAAATGTGGCAAAAACTATGGTTGTTGTAAATTCTTGAAACACTGAACTCATGTAGCCTACATTACTCTCGGTGGCATATTATTGTAAAGAATTAAGAGGACTCTCCCTGCGAGTGACCTACATTATCGTCTTAACTTCTCTTGGCCTGCTCCACTGCCCTTTCCATTTATGAACACATAAATATATATATATATATAGAGAGAGAGAGAGTTTGTATGGAGTGGATGCTGACTAATTAAATGCACTGATACTAAATGTCTTCGCCCATACGACAGCCGATTATTCAGAATGATACCGATAGTGTTTTTTGTTTGTTTTTTTTAAGAAAAAATCTCTCCTAACTAATGCTGAAAACTATACTCATTTGGTACATTACTATAATATTAGAGGTTAAAATTACCAACAGAGCTATTATATTCAACTGCTATTTATTTTCAGATATAATAATTACACAAAAAAAAAATGGAAATGTTTGTATGCAACTCAGTAGGCTAAATAAGATCCTCTCTAGTGTTTTTACAGCTAACTAACGAAATGTGAACACTGCTTAACTTTCCTGAGGTAAATGTGACAAACTGTTTTTTTGACATCTTTCCGCGATTGAAACACTGATTAAGCGATTACATGAAACATTTTGGTAAGCTTTACTGTATCTTTAAACATACCTTTTGATGTTCATGGATGTTTTTTCGTGCTATAACCATAAACTATATATCGGAAGAAAAGACTGTGGCTTGAACTGAGGCACTGCCACATCAAATTTAAGAGCGTCAAAACGGCATTTATTGTTTCAATTTCATGATAAAATGGACAGAATTTGAAAGCTGAGACTTTGTTTCTTATCACAAGTAACAAATCACAAAGCTCTTTGCGATTATTGGATGAAAGGCGAAACAAATAATGTTTGGTGTAGCGAAAATTTGCGGACCTGGCAATCCTGGCCTGAACTGTGGGTGATTTGGTCTTTAACTTCGCTACTTTTGAACTGTTAATGCATTATGTCTTGTTAACTTGTCCTAAATTCAACACAAGAGATTTTCTTTACACACAGTATGAGTTGCAGTCTGACACGTTTTTCCACCCCCTTTTGATTGACAGGATATCTTAACCAATCAGCGATGGCCAATAGTTCAAATAAATCCTTTTATCGGCCGATACATTGGTGCATCTCTAGTTAAAATCTCTTGCATAGTAAAAATATCCTGTCCAGTGTTTTGTACAGACTAAATGAACAATTAATGGTGTTTAATTGTGTATTAAAACCTAACAGCGGTGACTAGTCTTTAATCAGGGTAGCGCCATATTACATTTTTGACAGGAATGAAAACGAGGCTGTGAGAGATACAGTGGGTTCAATCGATCGTACTGTTTAACAACAATCCAATTGTTCAGCTGATGAAAAAAAAACTTTCAGTAGAAAAAAAATGCATAAAACATTCATCCATTCATCCGTGTTGAATTCAATATGGCGTCTAACCTAACATGTAGCCTTCATACTAGCAACAAACCACCAGACATATCTGCTTATATTAAAGTCGGTGTGGTTACAGTTCAATAAAGCAATTTTATAGCCGCCTAAACTTCTGTAACAATGATAAAATCACAGTAATGCAATGCATCGAGCAAAATGGTGGCGAACATTAAATAATAAAATATATTTTACTATTTTCAATTTTCTTAAACGCAGCAAAAGAGAAATTATTCTTATAAGTACAAAAAATAATGTTTTTTCTATATATGATTTTCCAGTTTCCCTTTCTATGCAGGTTAAGAGCTTGTGTGGTATCTTTGACAATACTCTGTCATTTGAAGCACATATTAATAATGTTACCCGGACAGCTTATTATCACATACGTCACATTAATCGTCTCCGTCCAGCCCTCTCAATGAGGAGCACTGCCGTTATGGTTCATGCGCTTGTCACATCACGTATTGATTATTGGCTTCCTGTTAAGCAACATTGAATTCAGAATATTGCTTCTTGTTTACAAGGCAATGCATAATCTCGCTCCTTCTTATTTGTCTGATCTTCTCTCCATATATACTCCCTCTCGAACACTTAGATCATCATCTACATGTTCTCTAGTTCTTCCTCTTATGCGCATGACTTCTATGGGATCTAGAGCTTTTAGCTATGCTGCCCCTCATCTGTGAAACTTCCTTCCACAGGACATCAGCAATAGCGATACTCTTCCCATTTTTAAATCTCGCCTATCGGAAGGCTTTACAGTGACTGTGTATGTATCTTTTATTGGTTCTACTTTTTTTTTAATCCAAATTGCTGTCTTTTGTCATTTTGTTTTGTTTTATCTGCTTGTAAGGTGTCCTTTGTTGTCATGTAAGGCACCAATACATAAAATGCATCATCATTATTATAAAACACACAAATTTACATACATAAGAATCTGAATAAAAACTAATAATTATCCGCCAAGTAAATCACTCGCTTGACGGTTTGCAGCTGCCAATGTAGCAACTTTGGCACATGAATATAGAACTTAATTGTTGTTTAACAGCGTACAGTAGCAGTATTTTACTGTAATTCCAGCTAACAAAAATATATTCTAAGAACGTTTTGCTAACGTTCACATTAGGTTATGAAAACATCATTTCTGCATGTTGAAATTATTTAAAAATGTTTTTTTCTTGGCTATACAAATGTTAAGGGAACATTCCATTTTATAATTTTGTCAACATTATGGGAACATTACTTTGGAATGCTGTTCTGAAACAAGTAACATTAAAGGTGCAGTATGTAGGATTTCTGTCCGCTAGAGGTCTATTCAAACAAAGGCGTAGCTTGATGACGCCAAGTTTGAGCGCGGAATCTTGGGACATGTGGTCTTAATCTCAACGGACGGTGCAAAAGAATAGGGATAGGACTCGGGAAGAAATCATGTTTATGGATGTGATTATTAACGTTACTGTAGTATGAAGCAGAGCAGGACCGAGTGTTGTGGGAGCTGAACGAGGCCGCTGGAGCGATTGCGCAACACACGGCTCACAAGCAGCGGGACTTTTATTATGACACAGTCGCCGGCGCTGCTTCCGCTTTTCCGGTCATGAGTATGAGGCAACGCAGCTCTGTTTATCATATTAGATACATTTGAGTGTGTTGAAAATTATGTTATAACGTTACTCTGTGCGTTCGCTCGGTGGCTGCTGTGAGACACTTTTACACACTGCAGTAAGACAGTTCGATTTTGGAATATCATATTAAATGCTGGATGGCTTGTGTTACTAAATGGCATGCAATTAATTTTAAAACATATTGTATAATGGAGAAAATGCTGTATTACTGATTATGTTATGTTAGCTACTTCACAAAATAGTGTTTTTCTCTGAGGCATGGTAAAGCATGGTACTCGCAAAAAAAAAAATCAAGAAAATTAGATTTAAACAATAAGACTAAACATGTTGAGCTATATAACAATGATTAGTTTTCTGTCTATAAATATATCCCTTGTCTATTAAAACGTGTACTATATATTAAAGCGTCTTTGGTGTTTCCATGGTTTCTACAAAATAAAACCGGAAACCGAGGGTAACGCGGGTATGACGCAATTGACAGGCGACTCCTCACACGTCCCGGAGCCTTGGATGAAATTGCAATTTTCTGACAATTTACAAATAGTTGGAAACATTTGAGATATTTTAAGTACTCAAGTGAACAAAATATGTAACACTGGCCTAGTGGTTTTTGGATATTTTACCGCAAAAATCCTACATATTGCACCTTTAAAAAAACATACAAGACAAACATCCAACTAAAACGTTTCACAAAAACTTAGTAGCTATGCATGTATAAACAATTTTTTCGTGCTAACATTTTGAGAGCATTATTAAGGACCAGATAATTTGAACAAATGTTGCATTACAAGTTACATGACAAATGTTTGTTCGGTAACACTTTAGTTTAAGGTCCAATTCTCACTATAAACTAGCAGCTTATTAGCATGCATATTACTAGGATATTGGCTGTTTATTAGTACTTATAAAGCACATATTAATGCCTTATTCTGCTTGACCATATTCTATATCCCTTAATCCCACACAACTAATACCAACATAATTAATAAGCAGTAATTAGGTGTTTATTGAGGCAAAAGTCGTAGTTAATAGTGAGAATTAATCTTAAGAGTGACCGTTTGTTCATAATGAGAACCTTGACAGAACTTTAACATCAAAAATGAAAGAAAACACGTTCCATGAACGATGTGTGTTTTTGTGCTAACGTTATCAAAGACCAAATAACATTCACTGAACGTTATATCAAGGTTACTAGAAGAAAGTTTGAGAAAACCTTGCTTGAACATTAATGTTCTGAGAACGTTTCCCGCTGCTCAGACTTTGAAACGGAACACGAATTTACTCATTTGTAATGTTAGTCAATGCAGTGTAAATTTGGCATTGAAAAATGTAAATAACACCCATCAAATAAACTGGCTATCTTTACCACAAAACCTGATATTCTCCGAGTGAGCTTCAGTCTAAACCTGAATTAGATATGTGAATTACAAACAGACGTCACTACGTTCGCAAAATATAGTGAGTTGACACGAACCTGACGGTGAGGAAATATCCAAAACCTCGCTCGACGTATCCCATAGAGACGTGTCAGTGCAAAGACAACGGCATCATTACCGGCGTTATAATAGTCCCTGCTCATAAAGAGCGTGTTTATGAATGTAAAGGGTCATAACAAGTGTGATTGGGAGCGTTATGTAGTGTGATGTCTTATGAGAGCTTTAGCGTCAGCAGCATTAGCGACTCGGTGTTATTAGGAAGCTCCGGGAACTCTCCCTGGATTTAGGCTTCTCCTCGGTATCAGCGCACACACATTACACAGACTGACTGACACGCTGCAGAATCGGAATAAATGCCCATTTGCTCGTTAAATCAATTATTTTTCTAGTCCTGACAAAGTAAATGTCCGTAGACGTCTATAAAAATGTATCTGTATTTGAAATGAGATGAGAAAACATTTCAAAATACTTAGGCTATCATATTAATATACTTCATGACAGAAGCATTTCATTTAGCTTGTACTTTACAACAGTTGTTGGTAATATTATATTATATTTCTGCATTGAGCTTGAGATTTGTAAACAAGATAATAAATAATAGGCCTAAAGATTGTGTAAATCAAGAAAGCATATGAATCAAATCCAAAATTAAAATACACAAAGTAGCAATAAAGCACACGCCAACAGCCTGAAAGGAATGGGGACATTCACATTTTGGTGATACATTTTCTACTACACAGATCAGTTGAGTTCTTAATAGCTTAACGATCAGCATTAATAAAAGACATGTCAACAGTCAGTCCATCTGAGCCTCACCGGTCTCTGGTGTGACAGGTCCTGGTGCCGTGACCATGGGGGCGTCTCTGTGCCTCAGGCCCCTCCGCTGAAGGAGCCTCAGAACTGGCTGCGTATATAGTGCATCCCATGAAATCCCAGATATCTGATGCAGACTTGCTAAGCAGCAAGAGGAAAAGTGTACTTCCATGCCCTTGCAGGACATCAGAGGAAAAGTCATTGCCTCAGCATCTCCCTGCCTCCCTCCCTCGCATCCCCCTCCCATCAGATTCAGTGATAATCAGATTTTACATTTACAATCCACAAAATCATCCCGCTGCATAATCTCCACTGCTGAATCACGTTGCACATAAAAAGCTCCTTTTGTCATAGACAAAGCACTTTACACAAGACGAAAGGGCTTACGGCTCTTACTGTGCAAATACTCAAATGATTACAAACAATTACCCTTTCAGACATTTCATTGTTATCATATGACTGTCTAACAACATTAGAGCAATAATATGGAAAGCGAATTAAAATGCTAGGGACATGGAATTTCATGCATCCAAGATTTTAAAGGTGAAGCATTTGAAATATTTACAGCAATTTATGGAGCCGGTCAGTCGTATAAACACTGAACACAACGTTCCCACAGTCATAGAAAATGTGGAAATATCAGATTTGTAAAAAATGACTGACATCCCATGGGAAATAATTCTTAAAAAGTAAGTGACTGAAAATTCTATAGTGCATATAAAATTTTTTAGCGTTTCATTGGATATAAATTGCATAATTTCTATAAAATGCAGAATTTCAGAAATCAATAATGGTTGGGGGAAATCATGACACCTTAATACACCTGGTGTTAAGATGTGTTTTGGTCGATCTGATCACAAGCAGACGAGGAAGACTCTTTTGTCCACTTTCAACCACTTCTGTCCTGATTTCTTAGAGGGGAGGGTCTATCGGTGGGTAAATGTATGGTTTTTCCGATCTTTCGATCTAATGGATGAAATAAGCTCACGCAATTTATGATATGAACTCGCCAGGAGATGACGGAAACATACGGAGAGCATCAGCTTTCATTTCTGCTCTGATAGCTTAACGACCATGTCAAACGCTGTGAGTGAGAGTTAGAAATCAGGAATGGTGAGAGAACATTGTGCTTGGTACATTTTTATCTTCAAACTAAACTTGGGTCTCCAGCCGACAAAGTTTAAATCCCGTCTGGCTAGAGCGCTTCCCATAATGTTTACGCATTAGGCCAGTAGGCGGTCTTTTGTGGCTGTTCGAACATATTTAACCACATGAGCATCTAGACTATGAAAGCAATCTGATCAAATGCTTTGTCGACTACCTCTGGAAGTTGTCGAAAGTGGACAAGCTCAAAACATTTTAGAACCCTTTTATATAGCTTCCAGAAAATGCATCCTCTTCTCTTATATCGAAATCCTCTGACATTTCTCTTTAAAATTTCTAATTTTAGACTTCTAATTCGTGACCTGTGTTTTGTTTTGCTGTCCTCTGCGCTTCCACGTTCGTCATTGCGTCATACACCTTCCCCTCGAAGAAATCAGGACAGAAGTGGTTGAAAGTGGTCAAAATAGACGGATTAAAACACCAGGTGTAAACGGGAATGTGTCTCTCTCATCTACTTGTGATCCGATCGACCAAAACGCATCTTAATACCAGGTGGAAACAGGGCCTATGATAAAAACTATCTTCTGATTAAAGGATAAGGACATCCACCTTTATTGTAAAAGTGAAGAAAATGTGCAAAAAAACAAAAACAAAAAAATACACAAATGAACATGATTGTAAAACAGAACAGAGAGAGGCACACAAGGACAGATGTGATTGTCTCATAAAAAGATTTATTTTTTTTTTTGCCTAAATGTACAAAGGCAAGTTACAGTATTGTATAAAAAAAAAAAAAAAAAAAAAAAAAA
>RJVU01052005.1:2877604-2926553 GCA_003731715.1 Anabarilius grahami
AAAAAAGAAAAAAAAAAAAAAAAAAAAAAATCCAAACAAAGCCATTAAAAAAATGTAAACATTCTTTAAGTACCGGGGCCTGATTCCTGGTGATAAATTGTCTTTTGAGAAACACTTGGGATGAAGCGCGACAGGAAAGAGGTGGTAGTCCATCGTGAAAATGGCGTAAAGCATGCAATAGTGCACTGCATCCTCTTTCCAACAAATCAAAGCATGTCAACCGAGCACCAATTTTCATTAACTGAGAATCTTTCTTAACTGACAAAAACCATGAGGATCAAAAATAATGGTTCAGGTTTGAACTCTTGACAATTCTTTGCAGCACAAACATCCCAATGTACCTAATATCAAATTACATATTGATGAATTTAACAGTGTAACAGCCCATTTCTCTTAGTATTCCGTGTACCATGGTGCTTTACTGCTTTTTTTCCATTGTGACTTTACACATGGGATTGAGTGAATGAGTCAAAGTAATCCTCCGAACACCTCTCTGTCGTCTCGTCCCAACAGAGCCTGTTAAAATCTACCTGCTCGTGTGAAAGTATAACCCAAAATCAGCATTTTCTGCAGAAAACGACCAGGAAAATGCCTGAGATCCATCATGAGCTACGACTAGTTGAGATTTTAGATTAAGAGACTCCCGAGACTCATTTGAGAGTTTCAAGGATCTACTGAACGTTAAAAAAAAAAACACAGCAAGCATTGTGACAGCAAGCCAAAACAAAGCTATGGCAGATAAAGCAGAGGACAGTACCAAAAATGGAAAAGATAAACACACCCGAGAGAGAAAAAAACTAAAACAAAAATTAAAGTAATCAGATGGTTGCTTGGTTGAATTTTAAAACAGTCCCTCTGTACATCATATACAGACATCACATAGTGTGCGCAACCAAGAAAGTCGACAGCGTTTGCTGCGAAACCAAAGTATGCTTTGCCTGAGGAGACACTGTTTAAAGTCACATTTCTAGTGCTATAGTACACCATGCTGGACGACACATGAAATACACAGAGCATGATGGGCTATGAAAGCATGTTCGGGTCAAACGCTCACTTGGTTTCATAAAACACGCTGGAGTTATCACAACACTTCCACAATAAGTGTTCAGGGATAGAGCGGCCCCATGCAAGAACTTCAGAACAATTAGAACGAAACTACTGGGCCTCTGGTGTCACGCACCCCATACCGCTGTAGCAGAACGGCCACCACGTAAGCGTCTCTCTAAAAGAACTTACTATACCTTGTCACATTAACAAACATCCATTTTAAGAACCACAGCGATAAATCGGAAATTCTGTTAGCGATGAGGTAAGGTAGCCAAGACGGGAAGGAGGATATTCGGATTCAAGTCGAAGGATAACCGAGTGGAATCGATGAGAATTCCCTGGAGTAAACGGACCTCAGCCAGTGATGTTCTTCTGAAAGATTGTGGCGGAACAGTGCTCACTAAAATTATATTTCACAAATGAATCTTGAAGTGAAATATCTTGCTGAATGCAGTTGTGCAGCCATATGATACAGGATGCTTTCTTTAATTTGGTAGACCATGAGATGTTACTGCTGAACAAGTCTCAATAAAACAGCATGACGGTCACCGGAACTTGTTACAGTTTAAGCAGAGTGCTATGACTTACTGGTTGTAGGAACAGAATTATTTTGAAAAAATTAAAAAAATAAGTCATTTTTGTTACACGGAACCATGCTGATGATAGAGAAGCGAGGCATGGANNAAAAAAAAAAAAAATCGTGAGGGAAAAGAAAAAGAAAAAAAGAGAGCAGTCTTGAGGCATGTGGCGATGAGAACCTTTTAGGAACCACTGGCAGAAAGACAAGAGTTATGAGACAATGCTAGATATTATCTGCAGCGTTCACTGGTGGTATCTAGAGAACATTTCAAAAACCGTGGGTCAAACCGATTTTTTTTTTTGTTCAGTGAGGATGCCAACTAAAATAAACAGGAAACAACTTTAGTTATCTCAGTGTGATAAAACTATTTTCAGTCTTTGTGTTCTTATGTCCCCTCGAGTCCTTGCCTCGGCCTGGTCACAGCCTGCGTCGGGCGAGTAGAACGACAGTCCTTGCTTTTCGATCATTCCTCACCAGTTCACAGGCATATAGTTCAGTGGCCAGCTGGGCTTTGAGCAGGGCGGGATGGCTTTGAACCTGATCTCAGTCTGTAGTGGGGTACGAGGTACAGATACTAGGAAAACATCTGCCACACATTCCGGCAGAAAAACTAAAAATATAGAAACACCATTCAACTGATGTCTAAATGAACTCCATATACTTCCCCATGTGATCCAGTCACATGATTATTTGTAAAGAAGGGCGAGACAATCAGGTTTCCCTAAAGAAAGAAAGAAAACCACTGGTTAGAATACAAATGTAAATGTATTATTTTTTATATTTATTATTAAACATGCCTAATTCAATGCACTCTCCCCATTCCCCTGATGTTATTACATGTTTTTCCACCAGAGGTCAGCATAGGCTTCATTTGTCGAAACAGTACAGGAGAGTTAACAATGCTGCTGTGCTAAAAACACAAGCCTCAATCTAGGGGTCCTGAAATAATCATGCTGCAGTGTAACTGATGGGTGGTCTACAGAACCTTAAGTGAAGGGCCTCAAGTGGACAATTATAAAGACCAACTTCAAAAACAAGCTCTTACATTATGCATGAACACATGCTGCTGTCATAATTGACTGATTTATGTGATTTACTCTCTGTTTGGCCACAATCCATCACTTCTGCTGACTTTTCTTGATCTTTGTTTCCTCTTACCATTCTCACCTCCGTGCTGGTGGGTACAGGGAAGGGGCTGAGGCTTGCTGACTGGCAACAATCGCTGACGATGAAAGGCCTGCAATTAAGGAACATCCAGTAAAGATGTTGTTTACGCACAGTTTCCTTGTGGAATTGGCACAGTTTTATAGCGGCAATATTTTGTCCCACATCAGATGAGCCATTTGAAATCTCATTAAGAAATGCCTGGTTCACATTACCACAGCAAAAACAACTAGCCTAACTAATATAATTTTCAAATATTATTAAAGACAAGTAAACAGTCAGTAAAAAAATGACACAAAATAAATTAGCTAAAGCACAAATGAATAGGCCTACAACGGAGTTCAGCTACAGAAATTGAAATCATATGTAAAATGCATAGTTTTCTTTTTATTAATAAAATATAGATCAATCCTTATAAAAGTTATTCATTCAAGAGTGATTTTCTTTTTCTTTTGTTCTTTGATTAAAGTTAATGACAGAGTGCCGTGGTTTTATTAGGCTGCTGTCACTTTAAGACTGAATACACAGATCCAGTATACTGATACACATGTGTTTTTTTCCCTCAACTGTTCACGTTCACTTAAGACAAATCCGACTGTTTACGAGGATATTTTGACATAATTTTGTATATATGTGTTGGTCAATTCAGTATTCGCGCACTACATGAGAGGAGATGTGTGCGCAGTGCCAAAAACAGCATGCTAGTGCTGAATTGAGTTCTTCTTCTTTCATTTGAATGGTTAAAAATCACATTAAAATGCGAACACAGGAATCATTAAAAGGAATCTAAATGCATGTGTCTTATCGAATCCCCGGTTCTTAGAAATATGGAACCGGTTCTTGATACGCAACCCTAGTCACAATGCACAGTATATATTGCATATATAAAATGCACATAATATTCAATGTAAAATTTTGTATTTTCTATGATATGTTCTGGACAGACTGTGTAAGCTTCACCCACAACCATCTCATAACAATCAGAATATTTATATTTTATTTGACAATTTAACGTAAAAGAGTCCTGCTAACCTGTGGCATAAGACAGATCGTACTGCCCGGCTACAAGGGGATAGCCTAGATGGTGGTGGGATGGCATTATGCGTTGGGAAGGAGATGATCGAGGTCGATCCATTTCTCTCTCCCTCTCTCGATCCCGCTCTCGGTCGCTTGCTCCTCGCTCCCTTTCATGGGAGGGCTTGTCGGCAACGGTGGGCGATTTGCTCTTGTACTGGTTGGCATGTTGGTGTAGTATGTCCAAGGCTTTGGACTCTGAAGCCGACTTGCTGCTGACTGTGGGGCTGGAGCGAGATTTCTCTGCTTCTTCTCCACCACCCATTTTACTGCCGTAAGGAGAGAAAGGGTATCCCGCTGGCAGATAGGACCCTAAAGATTAGGAAACCATACTGTGTTTCTACTTTATGGAAGTGCCTTTACACACTTTTAATGCACATAAAGACCCAAAACATACTTTATGCAAGTATATGAATGCCAACTCTTGTACCAACACAAGTTGATTTTATATGTAATTGTGTTGTAAAATGTAAAAAAAAAAAAAAAATGATAAAGCAGCGCAAGTATGTGTTGCATTCTCAACATTGACACAAGGGGCACTATAGTGGGGATCAGGTCATCTACAAGAGGAAATTCTTGCTGAACCAGTTAAACTGTTGCTATGTCTAAAGCTAGCTACCTGAATGATAACACATCTGGTTTAAAAGCAGCGGTATTTAAAAAGTAACTCAGTTGCCACCTTGAGTACTGAGGTTTGTTAAGGACATAATGCAATGCAATGCACTCAAAATGTGTCTTTCAAGCGATCCTTTGCACCATTCTGTACTTGCATAGGGTGTGTTGTTGGTCAAACCATACAAATTAACCGTTAAACTCAGTTATTATTATTCGTCTTACCTGGGTAGTTCTGCATCATGACGGAGGACATGCCTCTGTATCCAGGATGGCTGGGATCGTAGCTTTGTCCAAAAGGATATCCATGCATGTAATGCAGGTAGGGTTGGTGTTGTGCCAAGGGGGAGCTGAAAGGTATGTGGGCATTGGGCCGGGGGTCTTTTCCTCCGCTTCGATGGTCCTCAGTGCTGGGAGGACATGAACCATCAGTTCCATCTTTACTATCTTCTTTGGAGCTGCTGTCTTTTGGCCTAGGCCTCTCATCTTTGCTTTTTCTGTCTCGCTCCCTGTCTCGCTCCTCATCTGGTGGTCTCTGACTGTCAGGGTACTGGAAACAGAAAGAAGTTACGGTTATGGTTTTAAAAGGTAATGAAATTCATTCACCTGTGTGAAATCTGATTGTATTATTTTGATTTAAATTCTCACAATAATACTCAAAGACCAGATCTTGCATTTGCATTAGAAGACATAATTTTGCTTGCTTTTGTCCTTTTCAGACACCCCGGTTACTATTTGACATTAAGGTGAGTAAAAGATGACCGATTTTTCATGTGTGGGTGAATTATCCCTCTAGCTTGCTAAATGTGCAGTTGTTCAGTTAAAGAATCACAAGTTTGCCTCACCTGTCTGTACCACATGGCTTGCTCCATACCCAGCCTGGCAGACTCTACACTTGCCTTTGAGTCATCCTTTCCATGGTGGCCAGCTTCACTGAGCTTCATTTTAAGCCCCTCAGCCTGCTGTGGCTGCATCTTGACCTCCTCCCCTTTAGGGATGATGACTGACTTGACAGGTTCGGAGGAAGTGTCTCTCTGCTTGCCAGCGGCCTGTGGCTTTCCCAGGTCTGAGAGGCTGGGAGCTTTTGTTAAGCCTGGAGGAACAGGGCCCTTCTGTTTCCAGTCCTCCTTCAGAGAGGCTTCCCTGTCCTTTACACCTAAATCAGGCTTTTTCTCAGCAGACCTGTGCTGCTCAGCCATGAGTCTCTGCCTCTCCTCATACTGCTGCCTATAGGTTGGATTAGTGTTCATGAGGTGGTTATGATAAACCTGATCTGAGTACCCATATGGTGGGACGTAGTATTGGTTGTAGTAGAGTGGTTGCATGTACATATTGGAGCGCTGCTGAATGACCGAGGCTTGCTGCTGTTGGTGTGGCTGACTTGAAGCAACCTCAGCTTTGCGCTCATCCTGCACGTCCACCTTCACCTTCTCCTCTGGCAATTCTTGTTCATCTTCCTTCTTCAGTTTCACAGCTTGCCCTTCTGATAGAGGCCCACCAGCAGTGGAGCCACCAGGACTAGGGTGGGTGTAACTGGGAGAGTAGTAGTTGTCATAGCTAGCATAATACGAAGATTCTTTAGAGGATGCCTGAGAGGGAAAGAGAGCCTTTTTCGCACCGTCCCTGCCTGACTGATCTTCCGTTTTGACTTTGACCCCTTCCACTCTACCTTCCCCATCCTCTCCAGCATCAGATATGTCAGAGTATGCAGGACTATTCGTCTTTACCGAGGAGCTATCAGCCCCATTCTGGGTGACAACGTGAATAGGAGTGAGAGGCTGTCCGCTGCTATCCACACGACTGGCCACCCCGATGGATGGACTGGGAGCATTATCAGTGAAGCTGTATATCTTATCCGCCTCTGCCTTTATGCTAGCCAGGCGGCTTTGATGAGGGTCTGAGGAGCCATTGAGATGACCCTCACTTCTGCTTCCTGGGTCAGAGGATTCAGAGTATGGACTTTTACCCTCTTCAGTTTTCCCACTTTTTGCTGGGAGCTTGGGACTGTCTGCATCCTTGGCTAAATCTTTCTTTTTCTTGTCCTTTTTCTTTTTGTCCTTGGAACTGCTCAAGGCTGGAATAATTGGCGACGAGTCCCCAGCTACACCCAACTTAGACTGCATGCCTTTCAGCTGGGGACTCTTGGGGATGCCCTGCAACATGTTTGCCATCCCGGGGGGATGGTTGGGGCTCCCACCACTGAATGATGTTGGCTGCAGAGAGTACATCTGCTGGGAAGGGATGGGCCTGGAAGATTTCATGTTCTTCTGGGACAGCTTTTCTGACTTGACATTGCTGTTGGGCTTTTTTGACTTCCTGTCCTCTATGCCATCATTGCTAGCCTCATCAGCAGTGACGCAAGGCCCATCCTCACAACCCTCCATAGGTGTGCCACAAACGTCTGCTTCAACATCACCATTCTTTTTCTTTGTCTTAGAGCCAAACTTTCCAGGAGAGGGAGATGGACTCTGAGCATCAAAGCCTCTTCCTTTAGGCGTGACAGACCGTGCTGGGGAGAGAGAGCCTTTCTGTGTAATTGAAGCTCCGTTGCAACTTCCTGGCTCTGGGTGGAGAGATGATTCTTCCCCATACTCGCTGTCCCCATCCATATCCAACTTAATATCATCATCATTATGAGCACGAGCCTGATGGTACTTCAGACCATTGATGTGCTTGTACTTCTTGTTGCAATTGGGATGTGGGCAGTCAATCAGTACAGGTGAGGGGCAGGTTCGGTCTAGGGGAGGAGGAAGGGACTCAGTTTTGATGATAGGAATTGGGAGTGCAGAAGGGGTCATTCCACCGTTTGAATTTGTGCGCATACGCTTATTGCCTTTAGAATCCTCAGAGCTGGAGTTGGGCTCCATGTCTGATGCAGGCTTGCTCTTGCGCTTACTAGCTGAGGAGGGGCTAGCTTTTATGTCCTCTGTGTTGCTGTTGGGCGGAGTCCTGCGCTCAGAAGAGTTTTGGCTTCCACGCCGACCCTTGCTGTTGGAACTTGCTCTTGTCTTGCTGTTGTTGCTGCCCTTATTATCAGATGAGTTGCTGTTCTCATTGACTGGGGTGTTGCTATTGGGTCGCATTCTTTTACCACGGCCACGTCCATTTCTCATTTCTAGGTCACTTGTAGGAGACTCGCAGAACCTTAAAGAAAAATTAACATTTATTTATAAGAACTTCACAATAATTAATAATAATTAGCCATCATGACAATCACTAAATTAAATGCTGTTAATGGGTAAATTAGACGTATATTGATTTTTAAAAAAAACATTTAGACCTCTAAAACATGGTAGCGATACATAACATTTCAGCAGTTCAAATACTATAATAGTATAACATGTAGATTTGTACTTTAAACAGATTTAATACAGCATGTACTTTACCGGTTAACACATTTAATACTACTAAAAAGCTTTTAATAACTTAGTCACTCCTAAACAACTAAAACAAAAAAACGGATTTGGATATTCAAATAAAAGAAAATGATTTTTAAAAAAGCACACATTTAGATTGTTGCATTAAGCCAGAGGTGGGATTCTATTCTTATCACCTGATAGGCTTGGTGATGTGTGTGTTTTTAATAGTGTGCCTCATCTCTAAGGGTTATGATGTGATACACCTGGCTTACTGCTAGTCTAGAGGGAGTAGGGGCAAGTGATGTGGGAGGAAAGGAGGGGGACTGACAGTCAGAGACCAGAGAACAGGATCGTGGAGAAAAACACTTGATTTTCTTTATTTGAAAAGTTAAAACATTACAGGTACCTTGGAGGGGCCCAGTCATGACGTGTACAATCCAGAAGTGTTCCGACATACGTTTTGTTCCGCCAGGTAACGTTGACCACCAGCATACCTGTAAAAATTAAGACGACCCTTAATATAATGTGAGAATAGGCTCAATGAGACAGTAATACTATAGAGTTATAATTCTAATGCTCCTCCACCTCATTAACAATATTCCACTCACAGTCCTGGCAGAAGCCACAATTCACATTTAAATAGTTCAAATGGAGGTTTGGAGACTCTCAAAGCAGTCATGCTATTTTTACGGTGTACTACATGATTACACCAGCTAAACGCTGTAAGGAGCAGAGTGTGTCATTTATGGGAGGAAAATTGTTTGATGGTGTCCTCCATCTGACTTTGCAGTACTATGAGCCGCCTCTGCAAATGGTTTAGCAACTGTGTGAAAACAGCTGAAGCAAATGAAAATGTTTGTCTGGCAGTGATTCAGAGGCTTTGCTACAGAATCTTGGACAGGTAAGTGCTGGATATTTCTGTGATTTTACACTACCATATTAGCAGGCAAAATCAATATTAGAATAAAATTAAATGCCATTAATAGCTCATGAGAGGCAGTATAATGTTGTGTAACATTGATATTTCTTCAATCAGACTAGTATTTCTATTTCAGATAATCCTCTAGGATGTTATGTTCAGTATACTATTTTGTACACTAAATGAACACATTTAAACTAAAATCATTAAAACATTTTATTTTGTAGAATGTTGCTTTATTCAAAGAGGAGTATCTTTTTAGTCAATGTTTATAAAAAAATAAATAAAATAAAAAAACTCTTGTTTTGCACCATCCCAAACATTATAGTGTGGGCATCCGAATGTGAGAGCTGAATTCATGACTTTTCCTTTGAAAAATGTCAATGGAGGTCATTCGAAGAGCACATTAGCGGGGCCCCTTCCTATTTCCCTTGCAGTCATTAGTGGTTCTCTGGCCACCTGTCTGAACCCAGACTAAATGAGGCTAAATGGCCGGCATTTCACCTCTGATGCTCTTCAGAAGCCAGAGTGGAACAAACAGAAACCTGGCATGTGCGCTCCTGCACTCTTACACTCCATTAAAAACAGCTCTATTGGATTTTAAAGGCTATACCGGCTCTGACAAGATTTACTAGCAGGGATTTACATCCATGCATTGTGCACATGTAATATTTAAAATGCAAAACTTTGACGTTTAAAATAAAACAAAAACCTGGCTTAAAACAAAACTTAATAGTTTTCGCATCCTGGTCAAACTGGTTTAGAAGGAGACCCAGCTTAAACCAACTAAAGGCTGATTTATACTTCTGCGTCGGACCTGCGCCGGAGCCTCTGCGCCGTAGGCTATGCGTCTGTTTTCATTTATACTTCTGCGTCGTTGTCCGCGTCGACGTGCATGCAGACCACTAGGAGGCAGTGTCAGCGGTCATGTTGAGTATCAAGGCAAAAGCCGAAGAAGAAGCAGCTCGTCATGTACGTTGTCAGAGAAGCTTACAAACAGAAACGGCAGAGAAGCGGCAAATAGGTAATGACTTTTGTTGCAGTTTGACTGTATGTGTCCTCTGAAACAGTGTTTTTTCATTCATAGTGAAGTTGAAAGTGCTCGCTCTTCTCCGAGTGCTCCGTGCCAGTTTTTTGACCCGAGGGAGGGGTTCTACCAGACCAATCAGAGCACTTGCGGTTCGCGTAGAATTGACGCGTTGTTACATTTTTGAAGAGGTGCACGTCAGGCTACGTCGTATGCTACGTGTCCTACGCACAGCCTACGCCGTAGCTACGGCGTACACTCGACGCAGAAGTATAAATCAGCCTTAAGGCTGGATTAAGTTTTTAAAGTGATGATAAAACAATTGCAGAAATAACAATTGCAGAGTAATCATCCAATATGTCCAGTCAAACTTTCCAATTTACTAGAAAATACATGAGCACAGGAAAAAGAAAATGCACTTGTTCAAAGAGTTCTTTAAAAGAACAAGAGTCTGAAATCATCAGGAGGTAGGTTTGATTGATTTTTAAGATGCATGCACTTCATTGACCTCCTGATGAAATCCAAGAAGAGACAAGCACGCAAATGAAAACAGAAAAGGTAATGACGCAATCAGCTATGTTTTGCTTAAACCAAGTCAATTCTGGCAATAAAATAGCAATGGCTTATTGAGGTGGCCCTGGAAAGAGGGTTGAATCAGGATACTGGCATATGAGCCTTGCTGTTTGGCACGGTCGTGTTTGCTGGCACCGAGCCCTTCATAGTCTGTGGGTGAGGGCTTTCTGGGCTCTACTTCAAGAGCAATAAACTTTCAGAAGATTTAGGGCTGACATTTGGAGGCATCAGCATGCACGGCTTGTGAGACTGGATGCCACACCAACACGACCCTGGTCTGCTTCCAGCGTCCTGCAGAGGGGATTTGTGTCAGAGTGATGCCTAGAAATATTGCACCAATCTGCCTCTGACTGTTTCATCATGAACTGAGAGCTGTCTGCCCTTAACCTCCTGCCATTCTGGGATTCACGCTCTGGGCTGAAACATGAGCAAGTCAATATGTCCATCCACAAATAAAAGGTTGCAGTGCACTAGATAAGATTTCCACACTGGGCTTTGGCTGAAATAAAGCACGGCACTGTTGATTCGAGGAAGTCAGGAGAGGACACTGCGACTCAGCAACAACTTGATCTGCAATAAGTCATGGAAGATGGATGCTCTGTTCACAAAGCCCAGCAAGCTACCTAGGCAACATTTGTTGTTTTACTAGTCACGTTCCTGACACAAATGTCAGTCTAAATTATGCTCCCCTACAAGATACCTTGTTTTATGCTGAAATCTAAGGTTGGACTGCATGCATCCATCGTGGATGTGACAAAATGCACAATACAATGCAATGAATATCTGTATACAAGATGGTGGATTGAGTCAAGGGAATGCTGATTATAAAGGTATTTTATTAATAATTACTGAAAAGTATCAATTCAAAAACATTTAAATAAAATGACTATTTCACCATATATTTTTGCATGTCATTATTGCGCTTACTAGAGTGCTGGGTTCTTATCTTTGCAACATGCTAAAGTTAAACCAGAGACAGTATAAGGAGGAGGAATTAATGAATGTGAGAATAACCCAGTGCTCAATATGGCCGCTACAGGAATTAAAGTCCTGCCTTTCAGGTAAAAGAGCCAATCGCCTTTGATAGTTTAATCTAAAACACAACCTACAAATGTGATAAATGTATGATACCATTGTTGTCTGATTTTATTGCCGATTCAACATTTGCTATTGCAATATAATCTTGCCATCTCATTTAATCCAATTAGATAGTAGCTGTACTTATCTGCCTAATACCTAAAGTGGGTTTCCAACAAAGCTGGGCAATCTGGAGAATTCCACTTTTCCACTGTGATTCCATTTCCTCCCAAAATAAAAACATTTTCCAAAGTATTTCTTTAGCATTTATTGCTTGAACTCTCCTACAGTCAACACGCTAATATTAGTGAAAAATAAAATAAAATAAATGCATGGCAATGTGGCAGGGTTTCTCTATTTCTATAGGGCAGCTGCACTGCACATTTTAGGTGTCTTCTCACCAGTTTAGATCTTAGAGCAGTCTTCTAAAATGCTAATGAGTTAAATCAAGTGGGAGATCCACTGACAACTACTGTAATGAAGTCGACTGGGTGCTCAATCCAGTGCTGCATCTGAAATTGCGTACTGTATGAGTAGGTACTACATTTGGATTTACTTCACGACCGTTAAAAAAGCATGTTCTATATAGTATGAATATGGGTACTGTCACATGACCAACCAGCATCAATTGCGTCCTTCACTTCCATTCGCAAATCCTCTCCCGTGGCCTCATGGGATAGTAAAGTGTCCATCGAATGCGCACTTCAGATTCTCGGTGGAAGTAGTAGGTCATCTGGGGACTTTTTGTCTACTGTTTTTCGAATACTATGTATTCGGACATACTACTCTTTTGGTGTACTGTTTTTATCGATACTATATAGTAGGGAAGTATTCGATTTCAGACATAACGCAGGTTTTATGGCAGGGCTTGGCAAATCTGGGCTGTGTCCAAAATCGCCCCTATACCCTTAAATAGGGCTCTTTTTGAGGGGACAGTCATTTGTAGTGGTGTCCGAAACCATAGTGTATGTTATCGAGTGCACTCATTCAATCCCATAATCCACCACAATAACAAGTATACAACCTATGTACGTTCTATGGCTAGAGAATATCCATAAGGCACTGAGAGAGTAACTGAATCATCCGCCGAATGAGTTTAGAAGATGACGCCCGCAATTGAGTCATCCATCCATCCATCCATCCATCCATCCATCCATCCATCCGGTCCAATGTGGCTACATCGTAATATCATACAAGTATATAAATTCCTTTATAATTGATTATTAAATTGTTTAATTAAGGTTTAAAAAATAGTTTCCATGACAGAGTTCAAGATTAATATTTTCATTACTATTGAAGCTGACAGTTTGCTAAGTTTCAAATGATTAAACAAGCAAGCACAAACTGCAAAAGCGGCAGCCCTTTTGACACACTCAGCATCCTAATTCACTCACTAGTTTTCATTCACCCCCTCAAGTGTACTATATTAGTGGAGTAATGCAGGGAATAGTGAATGAGGGTATTGGGGGTGATTTCACACAGCCCTGGCCAACCCTGATCGAACTCACCTGCCTGTAGCTTTCTAGTAATCCCGAACACCTTGAGTAGCTTGTTCTGGTGTGTTTGATTAGGGTTGGAGCTGAACTCTGCAGGAAAGTGGATCTTGAGGGCCAGAGTTGTCTTATGGTGCATTCAAGTTATGTCGGAAAGATCGTATTTATGAGTTGAAAGCACATGAACGTCACCCCAAAGTCATAATTACAAGTTGGATGCAGCATATGTATTAATGATAAATTGTTTAATATTGTTTTCTTTTCCCATTTATAATAAAACTAAGTTGCATGTAAAAAAAAACATAGTATTGTACAATTACGATAGAATATATAACAATTCAATTTACAGCATCTCCATAAATTTGATTCATTATTTTGTATTAGAGTTTAAAAAATCTTTTTTATACACAAAAGGTACATCAACATCTGGCTCTGACTAAACTTATTTAAACGCACCTGATGTCGTAATTACAACTTACCAACTCATAAACACAAACTTGCCAGGAGGACTTGAACGTACCAATAGATATCTACCATCCTGCAAAACTAATATTTGTCAGTCTTTTTTAACGAACCCCAAAACATCATCAGATGTGTTTCATCTAAACTCTGCAGCAAGGCACATCACTCCTGCATTAAAGATTCAAAACCAAAATAACCTTACATTGGCAGTGTTAGGAGGAAGTTATCCTTATGAGAAGTGTGGGTGGACTGTCTGCAACGTCTTTAAGAGAGTGCAGCACAGCGGAAAGACATCTCAAAGTGTTTGAGAGATATGTTCCCTGCCACGGGATCTTGCTGCTCTACTTTCCACCCACACGAAGTGTCACCACGATACACCACGATCTGCCCAACACCCCGATGAGAAAAATAACACATCAAAAGGAGAGATGCACACCAGTGGAACCAGCTCTCGCATCCCAAAGAGAAAAAGAGAGAGAGAGTGTATAACACCTGCACAACAATGGTTCCCTCTCTAAAGTGAAAGAGCAGATAATTGGAGCCCTGTGTTTGGGACCCTTCCTGCAAAAAAAGATCGAGCTGATGTTGTGGAAGCGTGGCACTGGTTGGGAAGGGCTGTCAATGGCCACACAAACGGTCTTGTTTTTCTCTCCCTCTTGACCCTTCAACTGCGTTCTCTCTCCATGTCAAAGACACACACACAAGAGTGGCCACAGAGGAGCAGGGTGAATCAGACACACTGTGCCCATGGCAAGAGGAATAGAAAACACTTAGACAGCCAATGCGCTCTGAATGTTGATGAAGCAGCCCTTTATGTGGCAGCACTGGGAGGATGGCAGCAGGCAGAGTGTGGGCGGCACGTATTCCACTGCCTACCCATAGCCTAGATATGCTCTCATTTAGGGATTTGAAGGAGATTTTTCCTTTTTAATTCTCAACAATCAAGACTGAGGCTGGTGGAGAGCAGAACACACTGACTGCAGTGGGCTATGATTAGATGGGATAAAAAAAAAAAAAAAAACCTACAGAATCTGGACAAATCCAGTTAGAACAAATTCAATTGCAAGTGTAGGGTACCGTGCACTGCTGTGGCTGAGAAGATAGTAAATGAACAAGGGTCTGAAATCATTACAAGGCAGGTGTTTTCAAATAAGATAAATAGATAGATGTACTTTATTGATCCCTGAGGAGAATGGCTGATGAAAATTCAGCTTTGCATCACATAAATTAATTACATTTTAAAGTATATTAAAATAGAAAACCATAATTTTAAATTGTAATAATATTTCACAATATTGTTTTTTTCTGTATTTCTGATCAAATAAATACAGGCTTGATGGGCATAAGAGACGTCTTTATCAAAAACATAAAATAAATAGTAATGTTTCCAAACGTTTGACCGGTACTGTACTTTGGCCTGTCATTCTGTCTTTTATCTTTTAAGGATATATATATTTTTTGAAATAGGGAAATTAGTTTGGCTCTACTGCTCAGACTTGCAAAATAGTCTTCTAAACCAAGTTAACCAACAGAATTGAGATAAGACCTTGGATCCTGCCTAAAAAAGAAAAAAGAAAAAGTGATATATTTTTGCCATATCGCAATATCATCATGCTCCAAACAAACTAAATTGTTCTCTAGACTCTAAATTGTTTTTGTATCCCCATGACTTAAAATTGGACCATTTTTGTTAATCTCAATAACTGTGTTGTTCTGAAGTATCATTGTAACTTGCTGCTAGTTATTTTGTCTTCTATCAGAAGCTACGCCTCACGAGTAGCGGAACTTTTATTATGCCACAGTGGCCAGTGCCGCTTCCGCTTTTCCGGTCATGAGTATGAGGTAACGCAGCTCTGTTTATGATATTAGATACATTTGAGAGTGTTGAAAATGATGTTATAACATTACTCTGTGCGTTCGCTTGGCGGCTGCTGTGAGACACTTGATGCACACTGCAGTAAGACAGATCGATTTTAGAATATCACATTAATAAATGCTGGATGGCTTGTGGTGATAAATGGCATGCAATTAATTTTAAAATGTATTGTATGATGGAGAAAATGCTGTATTACTGTTACTAAAATTAAATCTGCATCTGATTATGCTATGTTAGCTACTTCACAAAATAGTGTTTTTCTCTGAGGCATGGTAAAGCATGGTACTCGCAAAAAATCAAGAAAAATGTATTTAACCAATAAGACTAAACGTGTTGAGCTGTATAACAATGATTAGTTTTCTGTCCATAAATATATCAAAACAGTTGTTGCCTTGCCTTTTAAAACATGTAAAATATTAAAGCGTCTTTGGTGTTTCCATGGTTTCTACAAAATAAAACCGGAAACCGAGGGTAACGCGGGTATGACGCAATTGACAGCCGACTCCTCACACGTTCCGGAGCCTTGGTTAAAATTTCAATTTTCTCACGATTTACAAATAGTTGGAAACATTTGGGATATTGTAAGTACTCAAGTGAACAAAATATGTAACACTGGCCTAGTGGTTTTTGGATATTTTACTGTAAAATTCTTGCATATTGCACCTTTAAGATGTGTTTTAGACGATTGGGTCGCGAGTAGAGGTGGGAGACATTTCCGTTTACACCTGGTGTTTAAATCAGTCTCTTTTGTCCAACTTCAACCACTTCTGTCCTGATTTCTTCAAGGGGATGGTCTAAGGGCAGGTAAATGTATGGGCTTTTTCGAATGGATGAAATGAGCTTACACAATTTACATATGAACACAACCGGAGATGACAGAAAAACATAGGGATAGCAGCAGCTTTCATTTCTGCTCTCTCAGCCGTAAGACCACCCCGAACGCTGAGTGTGTGTTAGAAATCAGGAACGGTGAGAGAACATTGTGCTTGGTACATTTTTCGTCTTCAAACCAAACTTGGGTCTTCACCTACAAAGTTTAAATCCCGTCTGGCTAGAGCGCTTCCCATAATGTTTGTGCATTTGGTCAGTAGATGGAGAGTAGGAGGTCTTTTGTGGCTGTTCGAACATATTTGACCACATGAGTTTCTACACTACGAAAGCAATCCGGTCTAATGTGCTTTTTCGATTACATCTGGAAGTGGTCAAAAGTAGACAAGCTCAAAACATTTTAGACCCTGTTTACACCTGTATTTTGTGTCCACTTGTGATCCGATCGACCAAAACGCTTCTTAATACCTGGTGTAAACTGGGCCAAAGTCATTTACAATGGGATCGGGGTCTTTCCTCAACCACCACCAGGGTTGATTAAATCTTTTGGGGTTCTATAAATCTTTTACAATCTAAACTGAGAATAAGCAGTTTCATGACTGAACTCACTGTTTTCTTTTCTTTTTTATAATGCTAGCATGTTTTGATCTCCTTTTTATCTACTTTGTGCCAACAAAGTTACATGCTTGTGTGCATACAAAATATCATGATTGGCTTGTTTTCCACTTGGAAACAAAGATACTGCGTGGATACACTGAAATCTGAGTGGATACTATCACTGGATTTCCCATAGTGTGGCAAGTTAGTGACAAGAATTTTGTTGGAGTAAACTAGATATGCATGAGCAGAAGTACAGTATTTTGATCACAATCTATAAAAATTTCGAAATTTTCTTTACAACCAATCACAGACACCATTTAAATAATCTTTTTCCCATGTTGTTCAAAATATATAATCTATTTCAGATAATCTTGACTTTAAACCAGGTTAGCCGCATCACGTCAGTCAGACTGCCTCTTCCTCTTAACGTCGACGACTCTTGGCCAGAGTAGGCTACGATAATGTCCAGACTTTGTCGCAATCAAAAGTCTGGCTAATCAACACTCGCAACCTCATCTTATAATCACACATGGTGTTTTCTTACCGTCCTCAGTTTCTTGCCACACAATGCCCTCCAGGTTGACGCTGGTACCCGGCTCACAGGGTCCCAGGCACTCTGGCTCTGTGGACAGGGCCACATCAGATGTGTTGACAGCCACCGAGCGTGTGCGCACCATAAGCTGCTCACAAGGTGAGGCGATGTCACTGTTTCCCATAGAGGCGAGGAGGTGAAGCGGCGGAGGGGCCGGGGTGGAGACCGGAGACTCCATCTGAAGAAAAACAGCAAGAGAGAGAGACAAAACAAGGAAGATAAGCGCTGGTGGATCTCAGACAGGAAATAAATGACACATGGAGAGCATTTGCACATGCCCTTAAGGTAGACTATTTTATGAAGGCTGTTACAGAGAGGACCTGACCTGCACCCTGCTGGATGGTGGACCTCATTAAGAGCCAGAGATGCTTTGAGCTGCTTAAGCCTCACTCCAGGGGAACAGGGCCCACACAGCATGCTCACTGACACCACATCATCTCACAGTGTGAACACAGCCACAGCACCTCAATTGAATAAACGAGCCTGTGTGTTCAGGCGCTCTAATTGACCCTTCCTGCATTCAGGGGCCATGATAGACACCAGCCAGAATGGACAGAAATAGACCGGTATGAATATGGCAAGCTGCTTCATAGGGCAACAAAAATTCACTTTGTGAATGATCCATCTCCTACATCTGCAGTCTCTGAGGTCATGCATTATTATTATTATTATGAATATAGCTGCGAGCAGCAATTATCGGGGTTCAAGAGCTTTAAGACCTTTTTTAGCACATGCGTAAAAAGGTATAATGTTTTAATTAGCAAGCCTGTAACCATCTCGATCATAGATGGAAAAGACCATTTACAGCCAATACAGGCAATTTACCATAGGAAATATATGGTTTATAAAGCTTTTTAACAGTTATTGAGGTTGAACCAAAAACCTAGGACAAGTTAACCAAAGTTGTTTTTTTTAAATAATCTCCAATATTGGTGAACAGCGGTGGTCCTAGAGGCAAAGTTGCTCAGAATGAGGATGTGGTATGAATGAGGATGACAGTATTCTACCATGTGGTATGAAGATCGTCGGCGTGTGTGAGAGAAAAAAAAAAAAAAACCCTCTGGTGGCCGATTTCTTTCCAATTTTTCACAGGCCTCTAGGGCCGTGAATCAAACAAGCCGAGCAAGTTTCGTTGCAATTGGCCTCCTTATCTGATAGGTGCTCAAATTTCATTGGCCGGTGGCGGCCATGTTTTTTGATACACCACAGACAATCATGACACCTTGGACAAAGTCACTGCATGCCAATTTCCAAGTTATAGCGCCAACAAGTGGCCATTTTTTCACATGACCAAAGATTGAGCCCATACACCCGTGTTCTGAGTTTGGTGAAAATATCTAATTTCATTCGTGAGTTATAGCCATTTTAGTAAAAGTGGCTCCGCCCACTTCAAACGTTTTGGTGGCCCTTAGAGACTGAAAAGAAATTTCAATTTCTTTTTTTTTTGATAATTTTTGACAATTAGTCTCTGGAAAATCTTGCTGCACTTGTTTGTTTCTGATCGGGCCAAAACCCTAGGACTAGTTCGTAAAAGTCCAAAATACCTGAAAATATAGCCAACAATCACATCAATGCCGCTAAACACACACACAAAAAAAAATACACAAATACACTTTTTGCCTTTAAAAGGAAGAGAGAAAGATGCTCTATATTCAAGCTTTAATATTATCCTAAGAATAAGTAAACACTGAGTTTCTGAACTCTTAATTGACAAGATTAAATCCCAACTCTTGACCAAAGCAAAGAGAAAAAGAGAAAAAAAAAGTGTAATAATTCCTTTTATTAACATGCCATGCAGTTTAACTAGTCCTAAAAGCTATATTTTTAATATATATTTCCTGTTAAAAATGCACTTATGCAATAATAATAATAATTAAAAAAAAAGAAAAAAAAAAGATGACTACATATTTTAATAACCAGGGATCATCAATGTTAGGGCATGTGTCCCACCACTGGCATGCGGAGGAGTAAACACTGGCACAAAATGGAGATTGGGGAATATTACATGATTGTAATTATATTTAGTTGTTTACTTTAGAAACACTGAAGTCAAGGTCTAAAATTAACACTCGCTTAGCAGTAAATGAGAGGCTTTCATGAGAAAATCTAACATTACATGTGAATAAAACGTTATATGATTTAAGTCGAATCGTACACACACAGCCTACCAGAGAAAATATCTGCTGTCACATGTTTCCTTCCAGGACTCCATGTGGAATATTCTTCACATGAAGTCACAAAAGTGAAAATATGAGAAAGAAATTGCATAGTGTAAACCAAAAACTGATCAGCACTGCAGTGGGTCAAGAATGTAAATATTCATTTGGGAAATGCAGTCGCACTCATACACTTAAAGATCCCCTGTGGTGCAAATCAAGTTTTTAATGTTGTTTATATGTCTATGAGGTGTTTTTAATATGCTTTAAGACAAATCATGTGCAAATTCATCAGATCTGTATCTTTCGTTCTGTATCGATACTGAAAAATCTGAAACGGTTCCAATACTCCTTTTCTGCAGTAACGATACAGCGATACCAGCTGCGTGTTCTTACTCTCCACTCTCTCCGACGGTGAACTGACACACACCTGCCTCCTCTCACTCACACGTCTCATTCACTCCGGTTGAACAGTGCTTGTATTGGGCATAATTTCAGTCATTCCCATAGGTTTCGAGCTCACACCAAAAGCATGCGCACCACTGATCTATATAAGTGGCACTCTCATAAAGCCGCCTCTCAAACAGCTCGCGAGAACCGAATTGACTTCTTTTTTGTGGCTTATTGCTCTTAAACGGTCAAATACATACTAAATTGTGTCACAATTCCCATCTTGCCGAGTATTCAGGTAAATACAGTCAGTTTTTGAATGTAATCTGAGATAAAACATGTTGTGTAACAGTATATTGGATCCGTGCATAAACTATTAAAGTCACAGCAGCCTAATAAACCTGCTGCTGTCTGTCATTTCAATCAAAGAATAAAAGACAGAGAAAATCATTTGCTGCTCGACTGAATATATTTTGTAACTTCAATTGTAAGCATTAATCTGTATTTAATTTTTAAATTGAAAATGATCCAGTGTTATTTTACATTTGATTACTTTCATTTCTGTAGTATTTCTTACCTGAATATACAGTTAGACCCACCTGAAAAACCTAAGGCCATGTTTATTTCATTTTTTTGATTTATTCTATTGTATTTGTGCTATTATTTGCAATTTGTTTATTTGTTCTTATTTTAGAATTCAATTATTAATTTGATTTAATTATTTAACCTGACATGTTTACTACTGTTCCAAACATTCTATATGTTGCTTAAAAATAAAAAATGCATTCAATGGGAAAAAAAGTAGTTTTTTACCCAGACATTTAAAAACGCATTTTTAAGCTGTAATCACTATACCGTGATATTTTTGCTTAATCATACCGTCAAAATCTCATACCGGCCCATGCCTACATATAATGCATTACCATTCTGATACATCAACTTGTAGAACAACCTGTATAATTTGCTCTTCCTCCTCTGCTTTTAAATCAGTTTCTAGTTCAAACATATATGGCTGAATTAAACCAGTATTTCCACTTGCCATTGTGTAGCGTTTACTACAGTTGACCAAGTGGATTAGGTTGTCCGAGCTGCTGTGATTGAGTGGAGGCGCAGACTAATATGCATATTCATTGATCGACATATACTAAATGAAGCATGGGTGTAGAGTTACATTCAAGAGATTTTAAGGGAAAATTCACAGGAAAAAACTTTTAAATATGTCATTTTGATTATCAAAGATGAGTTTTAAGGGATAAAATTATTGACTGCAGGGGGACTTTAAGACTGGAATAATGATGATGAAAATTCAGCTTTGCCATCACAAGAGTAAATTGCATTTTAAAATATTGTTTCACATATGTTTTTACAGTATTTTTGATCAAATAAATGCAGCCTTGGTGAGCATGAGACTTCTATTAAGCCTTACGTATAATACAAAATAGAGTATAATACATCATTGCTAAAGGTTCCAAATTCCTGATCTGAATGATGGAACCTCATGACGAGGAGGAAGATTATGTGGAAAAATTTCGAAGCATGTCTGAATTGTGCCTAATGGCCTGTTATCGCAACAGGTTCAGAAGCTCCATGACTGTTTTTGCCTCCTGCATGAAACATCACACCAGTGAGAGAAACTCATGTCATCTCAATCGCCTGTTGATTTATGATTATGCGTGACTCGCCAGAGTGGTAGCTGGTGCGCTGACACAACAGACGAGCAAACATCCAGCTGTCAGCTCTCCCAGAAAACACACAAACACGCTCAAACACACTACAGGCCATTCAAATATACTTAGAGCCCTAATATCCACCGTACCACATTCATCAAGCAATTACCTCACAGGATCTGGATGCACTCTGCTATACATCAATGAGCGCATTCAAGTCTTTTTAATAGTGATGAATAATGAGAGCGCATCTGCACGTACCGCCGATACTGACACACAAGCCTTTAGAATGTAAATGAAAAAACCTCCAAGTGGTTTTGATGCCAAGTGCCACAATCTAGCTGTATTGCCAACAGACCCTTGGCAGAAAACAACTGTCATACGCATACAAAGAAGGGTAGGAAAAAATGAAGGCCTTCAAATTAAACAAAATTCCAGTTCTTCAACCTAATCTTTTCCTGAGATGAGAATTCAATGTGATTTCTAAAACTTGCCCAAATGTCAGTCATCTTGGTTAAGCACAGATGCTTTTAATACTCTTGCAAAACACCAACATAGCCTAAAACAAGATAGAAGAAATGAAAGAGACATGAAGAAATGATGATAAAGAGCCTATTCTTTAGCAGTCTCAGCCTTAGATGGCACACCCACGCTCAGTCCATTTGTGGAGCGACTAATGCGTTTATGCTCAGAAACCTGGAACGAACTTTCCCAATGTTATAAGATGTCTTTTATCAGTTCACTTGGAAATAGTCAGAGCACTTCTAAAGAAAAAACTATTTTCCAAATTTACCAAGTTAACATCAAGTAGGTAGGCATTAAATCTTTAAAGGATAGTCCCTGAAAGAGTTTCATTAAGAGGCACTATTAACAAGTACAAGATATCTGTTTCAAATAAATATCTATTGCACGTAAAACAAAGCGAACTGTGGTTGGTAGCTTTATGTTTTGGTCAGTGCCTTAGTGTTTAAGTGGGTGGTTGTTGACTAAAATAAACTGCAGTGTGAGGAAGACTGCTCTTTAGTTAAAAATGTTTGACTACACATCAGAAATAATTCTCTGCATATGCATTACCTGAACTCTGAAATAGGTAGGTAGTGGCTGACTGGGTTTTAAATATAAAAATATATATAATGATAAAATGACAGCAATTAAGATGGACATTAAATGAAAGAAAAAAATGCTAAATTATTTTACACAATATCGACTTGATCTTCACTACAGTAGGGGAATGCAGTACCAATAGAAGAGTGAAAAGAATGAAGGCAGGGGTATTTACCAGTAATTTCAAAAATTGGCTGATTAATGGGCCTATAATGTTGGATACTGATTACTGAACAGCTATAATACATGTATTAAGATTTATTAAGTCATGAAGCATAAATGGCTGATATTAAAATTCTATACTAATGTGTGTAAAAAATTAAGTCTATTATAAAAAGTAAATTTAGGTATTACCACATTATGTTTGAAAAATCATGAAATGTAGCAGACTTTAAGTGATCATTACAGTGCTCAGCGTAAATGAGTACACTCCCTTTGAAAAGTAACATTTTAAACAATATCTTAATGAACACAAAAACAATTTCCAAAATGTTTACAAGACTCAGTTTAATATGACATCTGTTTAACTTATAACATGAAAGTAAGGTTAATAATATAACTTAGATTACACGTTTTTCAGTTTTATTCAAATTAGGGTGATGCAAAAATTAGTACACCCCACAACAAAAACTACTACATCTAGTACTTTGTATGGCCTCCATGATTTTTAATGACAGCACCAAGTCTTCTAGGCATGGAATGAACAAGTTGGCGACATTTTGCAACATCTATCTTTTTCCATTCTCCAAGAATGACCTCTTTTAGAGGGGATGGAGAGTGATGCTCAACTTGTCTCTTCAGAATTCCCCATAGGTGTTCGATTGGGTTCAGATCAGGAGACATGCTTGGTCACTGAATCACTTTCACCCTGTTCTTCTTTAGAAATCCAACCTTTTTTGTGCCTGGGCTTAAGGAGTGGCTTCTTTCATGGACGGCAGCCATGCATGCCATTCCTCTGCAGTGTACGCCATATTGTGTCACAGGAAATAGTCACCCCAGTTTGGCTTTCTACTTCTTTAGATAACTGCAGTGAACTTGCATGCTGATTTTCTTCAACGCTTCTCATCAGAAGACGCTCCTGTCGAGGTGTTAACTTCCGTGGACGACCTGGACGTGTCTGTGAGATGGTTGCAGTTCCATTTTTTTTTTTTTTTTTGTACCACTTTTGCTACAGTATTCTGACTGATAAGTAAAGCTTTGCTGATCTTCTTGTAGCCTTCACCTTTCTGGTGTAAATAAATTATTTTCTTTCTAAGGTCTTGTGACATTTCTCTTCCATGTGGTGCCATTGCTGACAGCGTGAAATGGGAAGGGGTTTTAACACCCTTTTATAGTCAACTGTCTGCTGGACACCTGTGTAATGAATAATTAGACTCACCTGTGGTTGAATTCTTGTTAAATTAGACATTTGTAGTCTAAAATTTAGCTTTGCTCCAGAGACTTTCAGTGGGGTGTACTCATTTTTGCATCACCCTAATTTGAGTAAAACTGAAAATTTTGTTCTCTAAGTTATATTATTAACTTTACTTTCATGTTATGAGTTAAACAGATGTTATATAAAACTTAGTCTTGTCAACATTTTGGAAATTATTTTTGTGTTAATTGAGATATTGTTTAAAATGTTACTTTTCAAAGGGGGTGTACTCATTTGCGCTGAGCACTGTAAATGACAGCAAAGTAGGGTTGGGCGATATGGCAAAAAATATGATCATGATATTTTTTTTCCATATTGATCACGATATATATATATATAGTTATACTGCCAGCTTGAACGGTATCCTGACAATGACTGAAGCCTAGAGAAACCAGAGGATTCATTAATTAAATTTTAGAATATAGTTTATTAACAAAGATAGAATAACATAACTTAAACATTTACCTGTGCAAACATGCTTTTTCTACCATAAAGCAATAGAAATTAGGGTCACACTTTAGTTTAGGGTCCAATTCTCCCTATTAACTAACTATTAACTAGCTATTAACTTACTATTAACTATGACTTTTGCCTCAAACTCCTAATTACTGCTTATTAATATTTAGTAAGGTAGTTGTTAAAGGTGCAACAGAGGATCTTTTCTTTGAGAAAACAAAGACTGTTACTGAGTTTTTGAAATGAGCGCATGCGTAAGAACAACCCCCTCCTTCACAGCCCATTTCGAGGGAACGCCTCCCAAAACGCGTGCACGAGTATTGAAACACGAGTGTTTGTTTACCACCGGCATTCGCTGTGTCGTGTTAGTGGATTCATTATGTCGGACTCACCGTAGGTAACTCATAATCTGCAGTTGTTACTCCTGTCTCCTGACAAAAACATTGCATGCGGGGCCTGTGGAGTGTGGAAAGTTACTGGAGCGCGCAGCCGCGCACGTCTCTCACAAGGAACGTCATGGCAGTGATTGAGAAGCCAGAGGGCCAATCCTCGCGTAAACGATTGGCTGATGTTTTTAAGGCCCTACCTCGTGCACAGATGATGTATATTAATATTATTCCTTCCAGTGCACCTAATAAATAGTCTTTTATCAGTTAGTAAAGACAGTTTCAAGTTATATTGCAAAAATGTATAAAACAAAACATCCTCTTTAGCACCTTTAAGTTTAGGTATAGGGATGTAGAATATGGTCATGCAGAATAAAGGCATTAATATGAGCTTTATAAAGTAATAATAAACAGCCAATATCCTAGTAACACGCATGTTAATAAGCAACTAGTTAATAGTGAGAATTGGACCCTAAACTAAAGTGTTAACGAAGTTAGGTTGCCTTGTAACATTAAAATAGTGGCAGCAAACATCTCAAAAAATTTGAAGAGGAACAACCTATAAAAAAAGTCACTGTTAGATAAAATAAAGTCTTAACTATGCACTGGTTTTACATCTCAGCTTTGGAGGGTAACGCAAGTTCGCTTTCATTTCCCTCACCGGCTCCCTGCAGACTGACTGGCTGTTGTGGCATTTATTTCTGCTGTGTGATAAAATGGTTGTCATCGTCATCGACATAAATTGTATCAAGATTTCGATATGATATCGTTTATCGCCCAGCCCTACAGAAAAAAAGGTCATCTAAATCTAAAAGCATACAGAAATGAGAATGCATAATGAAATATCCAATGTTGCTTGATTTAGATTAGGATGTATCATTTCAACATCGACAATGTGCGCATCCGCAATAGTCACATCACTGGATGTGCAATGTCAACTAGGCTACGTATGGGATCGTATTGATCAGTGATCCATACCAGACGCAATGGTTCAGAACGCAGGAGATTCGCTCATTATTTGTAAAGTTTAACCATCATTAAGTCCTATCAGTTCAAACATTCAAGTGAGTTTAAAGCATTTAAATCGCAAAGAGTGCTAAATTCTGAAAGCGAACACCAAATTCGGTTCTCTTTCTCATCTTTTTGTGCTTTAACGGAAACATACACTAAAAATCATGTCACAATGCCCTTGTATCCTCATAAACACAGTCAATTATGTCTTAAGTGAACGTAAACAATTGAGAAAGAAAACTGATGCGTATAGTGCATTTCATAAAACCCCTACAATGTGAGCAATAGTCCACTTTCACATAGAGGATGAACTACGAGCCAGTTGCACAAGAGTGGAAGTACAACTCAGTCCTAAAGAATGCAGAAGCAAGCAGAAGCCATGCATACTTAAGAGTTCAAAGCTCAACTCCATTTCACTCACAGAGAAACCAATAACTTCACTAAGCCAGGAAAAAGGCGAAGCGGCCACAGGAGATGAGACGAATCTTCACAGCAGTTGCCAGATGAAACAGCTTAATCTTCAGCCGTCTGTGGAGATGCACTAAACAAACAGGGTCTAAAAAGAGAATCATCCTGAGGTCTCTCACAGACATCTTTACAAACAATGAGAAAAGATTATATCATCACCCCTTCCAAGTAAGAGAAAACAGTGTTTCTGCATTCCTGTTTTGGCTTAATAACCAGCACAGCTCGAGATTCAAAGGCAGGGAACTGAAATACATCAAAACCACAACAGCAGAGATTTATTCTTGGCTAATTAAAAAACAATTATTACCACACCCCAGTATCCAATTCACTGATGCTTAGCCTTCCGTTAGAGCCGCATATACGGAAGTGATTTTTATAGATGATAAAGACATTTTCCGCAGGCAGAGGAAGATCTGCTACAGAAAGCCTTTGGAGCCTGATGTCTGGCTTATACGCCTGTTGCCAAGAGGACAGATTCTGCATTCCCCAGAAGACATCTGTAGAAAAGCTAATAGAGGGGGAATAAAACAATTGCCTTTTACGACTCCAAACACAAAACAGCAAGAATCAATCTGAGAATGATAGCAGTGCCTGAGGGTGAAATGTTGAGATGGAATCGATGGAGCCTAATAAACAGGCAATCAGCACACATGCATGATGGGCTCTGTAACATCCTTGACCCATCAATCTCAACTGGAAACATCTGCAGCTTGAACAGAATAACTCAAGCTGTTTTCCCACCTGGCTTGATCACTTGAGTTTGAAAATCCCCCCCAAAAAAATCCATACAAAGAATGAAAGTTGCTCATCGATGGCAAACAATCAGACATGGTTTAAATAGGCAAATTACACATGATTGACAGCGAGTTGGGCCAGATTGCTTTCATTCTAACCCTTTATAGTACTTGAGTACAATATCCTAGATGAAAGGTTTCCAAAATTTTTGAAGCCCCTTGCAAATGGTATAAAATACAAAATTAAGCTATATATTTGTATGTACAAACAACACCCATACTGTGGTAGAAATATTGGCAACACTTTACAATAAGGTTTCATTAGTTAACATGAACTGAGAATGAATAATACTTCTACAGCTTTCATTAATCTTAGTCAATGTTAATTTCAACATTTACTTATACTTGACTAAAAACAAAAGTTGTATTTCTTAACATTAGTTAATGCACTGGGAACTAACATGAACAAACAATGAACAACTGTATTTTTTTATTACCATTTTATTAACATAAGTTCATGTTAGTTAATGTATTAACTAATGAGACCTTATTGTAAAGTGTTACTGAAATATCAAGTATTATATGACAAAAAGACAACAAAATTAGTTAAAGGTGCTCTATGTAAGTTTTTGACTGTACTAAAGCATAAAAATACCATAATATGTTTGCAGATATTTATTAAACATGCTGAGTTCACATACTCGTTTCTCTGAAAACCACTGCTACAGCCAGTTATTTTACTTTGAAATATGTGTTCCGTGTCAGAATTTCTGTTTTTGTTTTGGTCTGTGCAAGACCGCACGTTGCCAATTTACCCAATAGTATTTCGCCACCCCGGGTTGCCAGTTGGCGGAAAACACATGCAGCGAATTGCAGCCATAGAAGCCAACGAACAAACTGGGTCAGAGATCGCAGATTCTACCCGACCTAAAAAGCCTCAGCATCCATCTAAAAATCTCTATGAATGGGAGCATATTAAAACACGTTATCAACTCCTCATAAATCAATAAATCAACTATTTATCTTACAGTGTGTAAGTCTCCTCGCCTTCCAATTCAACTTACGGAACGAACCCGGCGTCAGTTCCGTTTTTTTCCGTAAGTTGAATAGGGAAGGCGTAGGACATGTAGTAGGGCTGGGCGATATATCGCATGCGATTGTCACGCGCATTTCGTCAGTAAAGCCGGTTCCCTGATTACCGCTAAATCGCCATCACCTGCTTTCAAATGGAGCGGCATTTAATAGACAGAACCGTAGATCACTGACAAGCCACGCAATATCGCGTTCATTATCGAAGGCGATTCATCTGCGATATGAACGCGATATTGCGTAGCTTGTCAGTGAACTACGGTTGTGTCTATTAAATGCCGCTCCATTTGAAAGCAGGTGATGGCGATTTAGCGGTAATCAGGGAACCGGCTTTACTGACAAAATGCGCGTGACAGTCGCATGCGATATATCGCCCAGCCCTAACATGTAGCGTAAGCTTTTTGAAGAATACGGAAAGCGGAAGCACGTGCAAGGCGCTCATTTGTGTTTATAAAGCATATAAAGTTGTATTTTTTTATTGAAAATTACCAATCGTTTCGCTAGATAAGACCCTTATTCCTCGTCTGGTATCGTTTAAAGCCCTTGAAGCTGCACTGAAACTGTAATTTTGACAGGCCAGGTTTGGAGGCCATTGAAGTCCACTATAAGGAGAATAATCCTGGAATGTTTTCATCAAAAACCTTAATTTCTTTTCGACTGAAGACATGAACATCTTGGATGACAAGGGGGTGAGTAAATTATCAGGAAAATTTTATTTGAAAGTGAACTAATCCTTTAATGCATTTGAGACATTTTACTCAACTTCAGGGTGCTTGGGACCTTTTTTGTCATTGAGATGACTTGGAAAAAGTGTCCTAATCCACTTGAATTCACATCTTACAGTTGTAAACTTGCCTGTAAATGTCATAAATTCATGCAAGTATTTCCATTTCACATAAAGGATTATGTTGACAGCAAACACGTCTCTTTTTAACTTCGCAGACTTCATCGAAAGTGTGTCGGTGTTGTGCCGAATTTCGACCCCCCTGCCAGATTATTACCCCTCTAGTATTGGTAGGTTTAGGAGTAGGTATGGGGAAGGGGTTAGGATTAGGGGTGGGGTTAAGATTAGGCAAAAAGGTAGCGACTTCAATGAGAGGGGTAATAATTTGGCAGGGGTTCAAAATTCAGAACAACACCAGCACACACATGAATCAAATAGACAGAGGGGACTAGAATCAGACTGCAAAAATTCTAACCTTATTCTAAAATATATTGTTAACATATTTTGCATCCAAATGTGTAAACTCTTCAAATATCTTCCCTCATTTACAACAGCACCAAAAACTGCAGTGCGTGTTGCTGCCGCTTGCAACAATATATTGACAGACCAAGCTTGTTCAGTAAACCAGTTTAATAATAAAAACTGACAAAGTCGGATAACTCTAGTGTGAAGCTGCCCTGTACAACTAAACGCACAAAAACATGAAGCAATGACAGTTAAACTAAACCACGGCTAAATTCAACTGCTCTGCTCTGATAGCAGCTGGACTGTAGCTCTGAGGCAGTAATCTGTCAGCTTTACTTAACTGCTTCTGCGCTTTCCAAGATAACAGATGACCTATGCTGATCAACTGAGCTTAGGCTTATTTCAAGCACTGAAAACATTATGTTGTCCATCAGCATGCCTACATATGTCCTTTTTGTTCTCTGAATTGGATGGCGAGATAAAAGCTTTCAAACTTGAAGGCTGTTGGTTTAAAAACAGACACGGTTGGACAGTTCTAAGGAAGTGAGGGGAATGGCCAAATAGTATCATTCCTTTATTCAACAATAATAATTCAAAATTACCATAAGAGTACTAGACAAAAGTTTATAGTTCAGATATAAACACTGATGTCTACGGTAGTGATCAAAAGAGAGTAAACCATCTTTTGAAAGGAACAACGCTTCAAATAACGATTGTATCGATTATATCGTTACACCAGTAGGTGGCGACAAGTGACTGTTAAAAATGTATTGGTCATTGAATCATTCATTCAAGAGATTTGTTCAAAAACCCTGATTCTTCCAGTAATGAAACAATTTGAAGTATTTATGAGTGATTCATTGAATCATTCATTCAACCCATTTTTTTAATTAAACATTAAATAGACTGCAGCAATGAACATTTTGTCAGAACCTCTAGTAAATAACATGTTATTTGGTTTAGTTGACTGTTCAGAGTCGTGGGAGAATCGTGATCTCTATAGAGTGCCCCAGGGATGACGCGTTTTTGTAGGCCAACCCGGAAGTTAGCGGAGCACGGGTTCCCTCGATCGAAAGCCTATGCATTTTTCCCATAGACTTTTAGAAAATCGCAGAAAATAAGCTCTGTGTTTAACAAAGTGTTGTGAGACTTACACGTTTTGTCTATAAAGATAATCTTTACAAGTTAACACAACATTTATAGATTTTGAAGCCTAAATAAAGTCGTCAGATATAAAAAGCTAACAGTAGGCTATAAACAGACTACAGCACACCATGGTCGCGGTCAGCCAACACAAAGCTTCCTCAAACTTTATTTAGAAAACAACTTTATTTAAAAACATGCTCGCTGATTATGATCTGCACTGTGTAGGAATACTTATCCACTTTTTCATGAGAAATGCTGTCCAAATGTCCCGTTTTTAATGATGACGTCTAAAGTCCCCGCCAAAGGAAGTAGTCCATTTTAGCACTTTGTTAGCAACCGCCGATTTTAAGACACAGTAAAAGTTTAAAAAAAAATCACAAGCAGGTTATAACTGGTGTGTTTTATGTCATAGATCAAAACGTGAAAGTATTTAGAGACTTTGTTAACCACAGACCTTATTTCAGGCGATTTATCAAAAACCCATTCAAAAAACCCATAGACTTGACGGCGTTGGAACCGGAATTCCTAAAATGCTAACTCACTTCCGGATTTTGCCTACAAAAATGCGTCATCCCTGAGGCACTCTATTTGAAGCAAATAAATCGTGCAGGTGACATTTTTAAAATAGTGAAATTAGATTTGTTGTACTGCTCAGTGACCTGCAAAATAGTCTTAAAAACAAACATGAAAAAGAATCTTGATAAGATCATGGATCGTGAAAATAGTGATAAATTTTTTGCCATATTGACCACCCCATGAAATCTTTCCTGCGCAAGGTACTAGGTATAATTAAAAAAAGACTGTTTTTCTCAATATTAACATATCTGTAAAAGATCAAACTCCTCTGCAAGCATCTTAAAGAGGTGGGAGGTCTACCCAAAGGGAATGAACACCACAATGGAATTGGACGCCAAGGTTTTTAAGTCAAGTAAAAATTCAATGTTCATGCTGCAACATGCGATGCAACAGCCAACGTCATTTGCCTGACATATAAAAATGGCGATGGCAATGATCTGAATAAAACAAAATTAGGCTAAAATAAAACAAGACAACCACTACCACAAACCGCCACAGTGAGCATTTGCTTTGCACTTCACCTTCTGCTTTGAAAATTTGGTTGGTTAGTGGACTGGCTTCTGCACAGCAGGTGTTTTGAGCGCCATTCTCTCAACATGGCTCGGTCGTGTCTGACCATCCCCCATCCTGCCTCATTTGGCCTCCTCCATGCAGCTGGTTAGCTTGGGCTCATGCCCATTATTGTTTACAGGCCTGTGGGAGGCTGGAGGGGAAGAGGGAAGGCCCCTGAGCTGAGCGAGAGTGGCGACCTGCATTCCTCATAGCTGCTGCCAGAGAAAATGGACGCCTGAGAGCATTTATTGAAGCTGCAAAAAGAAAGGATTTACTGAAGTATCGAAGATGATTCTGCACTGATGTGTAAAAAGCCACCTTTGGAATTTTAACTTCATTATTAATACTTCTGTTTATTGAAAAAGCAAGATAAAACATTGCAGATTTTTTGGGAACATGGCTCAAGGGGCATTCACACTGACAGTGATTAAATCACCAGAGGTTAACAAATTGCTGTACGTTGTCTGTGTTAAGTTTTTGGCTGCCATTGAAAGTACTGCTGGGTTGCTGCATCACGATGTACAGTTTAAACGAGAATGCGCACTTTGACAGAAATGTGTAGAACAGTCAACAGAGATTGCTTGCAAATGTGGCTAACTAATGCTATCTCATGACCAATTAGTACATATTTTACGAGGTGGCTAATTCGTATGAATTCATACGACCTCACTCGTACGAATTTGTACGATTTGTCTGGGGTAGGTCATTCATATGAACTCATACGAATTTATCAACACGTAAAATACGTACGATTTAGCGAAAAACGTAAGATAAATGACAATATTTTATTATATTTAACTATGCAAGTGTGAATGTAAATGTTAGCTAAAAAAATGAGCCTTAAGACAAAACAAAGGTGCATCTTAAAAATATACACAGTGTTGGAGAGTAGCTAACTACGATGTTACTAACTTAACTACATTTTTCACTAGCTTGACAGAAGCTCAGCTGCTTTTAAAACAGTTTAGCTTTTCCAGTAGCTAACCTCTTTTTCTACATTCTGTTTTTCGTTTTGACAACCTGCAATGTATTGAAGTCTTCTTACTAGATCACAAACTAAAATTGTGCATTACCGCCATATATTGTTATATCACGCCTCTTGCGGCTTTATGGTTCACTGAGAAGAGATTGCCTGGTAATTACATAAAGGACGGGTGCGTTGATATTTCACATAAATCAACTAGTAAAGGTTACGCTTTATGTAATCTATGCAAACCAAAGATAAAACGCTGTCTGTGTCAAAGACTAATATAAGGACGCACATATAGGTGAGTAATAGCCACTTTAAACTGATTAATTATCCTGCTTTATAGCACTCTATATAAAATGTCTATTTCTGTTTTAATTACAATGACGAATCAGTGTTTCCCAATAATTACATAAACTAATCTGTCCCGTCACAATTTCGTAATGAACCTAAAAGATCACTAGCGTTGTGTTTTGTGCAATTGCTTTTGCAAATCATCTTGTCAATTGAACAGAAAACGAATTTGCGATATAGCTTACGCTGCATTCACACGGGGCGTCGACTTCAACGCTTGACAGATGGCATGTCTGAAGCTTGGTGCTGATGCGACCATCGTAGTGACAACAGCCAATCACATTACTTTCCAGTGTTGCATGAACACATTTGGTAGCCTCTGTGCTAGGGTATTTGCATAAGGCAATCTGATTGGCTAATGCCTGCATTGGCACTTGAAATGTTGTGAAATTTTACTTCTGTCGCTAGCAAAGTGACGCAACGAAACCCACAATTCAGTTCGGCAATGCATGACATCACCCATTCAAAGTAAATGAAAAGCATTAATGCCGACGCCCAGTGTGAATGGACCTTTAGTCTGCTTATTAAACTGCAAAGGCTATGATTTATTTAAATAGGTAGGCTATATAGCTTAGTTTGTTGAGGTAGGTTTCAGAGCAAAGCGCACTGACTGAAAATGAAATCTGAAGAAAATAGGAGATGTAAAATGACATTCAGGTCACTGTCAATATGAACACCCCTTTACATTCATACTGCAAGTTTCCACCTTGTGTGTGTGTGTGTTGGGCGGGGGGGCTGTCTTCATGACGGACCTGAAGAACAGTTGCTGAAAGCACTGCGGCTCATTCTAGCGGTTTAATGATGTGGTACTCCTCAGGACTGTTAGAATAACAGACATAACACATACTTGAATGAGGAGCGTTCTTGTCAGCTAGTGAGAACGTTATCAGCTTGTTTGTTTGAGATACACAGGAGATCCAGCTAATTTCACCTTGCTTTGAGTGCTCTGTCAAACCACATCTTGCTTGCTTTTTTAAATGCAAAAAGGGTGGTTGGAAGACCAAAAAAAAAAAAAGAGATCCAGATGTCAAGCCAGGCACTAATAGTATGTAACAGATCAGAGAGTGAGAGTGATCAAGAGTAAAACAGATGTGGGGGAGGGGGTAGAAAAGCAAATTCTTTCCCCTCCTCCATTATACCACCTCCTGGTGTGACTAGTCATTCACTAACAACAGTATCTATTACAATAATAATCCACATTCTTGTCAAGGTCACCCTCTCTGGAAAAGGCTGGGCTGAGAGGAAATCCAGATAAGCAGCTCAGAAGCACAGCCTCTCCAGCACTCTGCTTCGTCATACACCTTTTCACAACAAATGCAAAAAGAGCAACACGACTCGCTGCTAAGTGCCAGAATAAACATCCAGTGCTCCAGCAACATAAACTAGAACTTTGGCCCACAATCCTGGAGAAAAACAGGTCTATTAATAAGACATTTTCCCAAATGTCCATTGTTATGATCCATTTTTGTTTGTTTTATGCCGGCCATGATAAAATGGTCTTATCACATCTTGACTTGTTTTTAAATGCTTTGTATGCATAGATTTTATCGTTTTACCCTTGTCCCAGACGCAAACTTTCAATCTTCAACTATGAAAATCAGTCATAAAAATATGAATTACATTGCATGACGTTTACAACTATGATAATCGAAATAAAAAACAAATATTTATAGTGAAAATTATCAAGTTTTCAAAATATATGCCACAGTCACACCATTTCCACCAATTTTGCCACTATTGTTTTGTAATGTTTGTGTACTTCAAGACAAATGACAATATTTTATTATATTTAATTATGCAAGTGTGACTGTAAATGTTAGCTAAAAAATGAGCCTTAACAAGACAAAATACTCTCTAAAATGTTAAAAATGTCATTGAAAATGAACCCTAACCCTAACTGTCAGAATGATTTCAAACACCAAATTGAGATGTGGTGGGAATTTATGATTTTCAGAAAAAAGAAGTAGATCTTATCTTTTTACGAGCTCAGATCAGTTGCGATGCAACTAAGACAGGATAAAGAAAGATTTAAGAATACTGCAATTATGTCATCATTATAATAAGATGTGTTTATCTTTTATTTATCTTATGTGTATCTTATAAAGTTCTAGTGTACAATAGTACACAATGACAGAACCAAAACAATGTCCTACATACATACCCACTAACAAGACAAGCTGTTTTTCATACTGCTAGATTTCCCTGGAGTACCACAAGTCAACTATTTATGGACGTAATGCATTCTGCTGCTTCCTCTAAACAGAGGAAAGACTCTGTGTGGGTGGTACTCCATCTAACAGATACAACATATATACAGAGCCAGGGGAGGAACAGCCTTTTCACAATTCTCTGAACTCTGAGCTGAACTTAGGTCTAGTAATATGAACAAAAGACGTTGATTGGTGACTGCTAGGAGAAAAACATCCTTTCACGCGCAAACCTTCTAGACACAAATGTCACGCAAAACAGCTGGAGTTGAAAAGATTAGTGTTTTATTACAACACCTTTGTTGGGATTTTGTACTCTAGGCAATGGTTTTCACATAATATTTTGTTGAAGGGTGACTTGAAATTTGATAAATGACACTAAAGCTGGAACTACAAATCTTTATGAATATTCTTTGCAGATGTGTATGACAGCCTCTCCAATAATAACAACATTGAGAAAACCAGAATTCAGCTTTTTTTACTTAGAAAATGTCAGAGAATGTTTAGGGTTATCGGTTTAACACATTAATTTAGTAGCGATAATGTAGTGTAGCTACAGAATGGAACAGAATATAGGGTTTTCATAATTGTTTAAATAAATGGAAACAATGCATTCTGTCTCTACCTGTAGCCATGTTTCCATCCACTTATTTTTACGCACATTTTGGGATATCGCATTAAAAAAAAATGATGAATGGAAATGCCAAGATGTGCATAAAAAACTTGCGTGCTCAATTGAGGAGGATACATTTTTTTATTCAATACTAAAACGTGTGCATAAACTACAATGGAAACACATTTACCAAATAAATTCCTCGATGTGCATCAAAGAAGTCACGTGAGTTTGCGCAATGGGACGGCATATAACTGGACTAACCAGCGGACCAATCTCGTTTCACATTAAATGTTTTGGTCTGTCGTCAAAGAGGTTTGGTATTATTACCTCCCAGAACTGTCTTACACGACTGCGTTCGCAATCAACAGGCATCCGCCTCTAAAAGCAAGATAACATGACTGCGTTTATTGAGTTTTGTCTGCGTGCTCTGAGGCACAAATCATTTATTGCATATCAAAAAGACCCACAGTGGCTTCTACTGCAGCAACTTCCATTTTTCTTAGTGAAATTTGGTGCCAGTTACAATTTAGTTCTCTTTGACTCACTGGACGGAGAGTTTTATGTGATATTCCAATTTTGCGTATAAGTTAAATTTGCAACAATGGATGGAAATAGCTTGTGACAGATTGACAAAGCTTGAGTTCAATGACATATCATCAAACAAATAAAATACAGATGTCTAAAAAGTGGCTTTATGGGATTTCATTAATTAAACAGCATGCCATGTAGTAAAGTCCATCAAAAAATTAATTGGTTGACAGATCTCCAAGTAAACAGACTGAGAAAAAAAAACATGAATGTTTATCAACCCTACTGGAAAACACACATGATATGTGAAGAAGAAAAAAACAGAAAAAAAAAAAAAAACAGCCATCAACTGATGAGTAGTGAAACTTTAGATTTCTTTGAATAAAACTTTACTACACATTCTAGTGCATTTGCTACTGCAGTTTGGAGATAGACACACTGCATTGTGGGTAACAGCTAGAGATCAACCAATATTGATTTTTTTTTTTTATAACCGATACCGATATCAACTCTTTGCATGTTTATGTGCCTGACAACCAATATACAGAACAATATTTATTTGTTTTATTTTTGAGTCTGAAAGAGTGCAAAAAAATAAAAATATATATTGTGCACTGTCACTGAAGTGTCTTTTTAAATAAAACCTTTGATCAGGTAAACAAACAGACAAATATAGACAAATATAGCATGTAAAAATAATTCGAACAAATTTTTTTTTTTAAAAAGCACAGAACATTCTAAACCGCCTGAATAAAACAAACAAACAAAACATTCCTATAGTGTAACTTAATAATCCTAGTTGCATATTTTTGTTTATAACAACAGCATTAATATGAGCAACAGGCAAAATACATTTACAAAGTCTAATGTTTTCAAATGGAGAACATAAATACCAGGGGAGTCTATCAACTCCCCATAAATAAAGAAATAAGAATAATTACAGGCCTAATCATTCATTTTAAACTACAGATTTAAGAGGTTTGTGTGTTGTTTAATAGGCTAACGAGTGAAGAGAATGGAACATGCTGGAATACTCAAACATTACGCATGCATTCGTTGGACACCTGGCATGTCATCAGAATTATTAATAATGTTTTTGTCGGTCTAGATTATGAAATACCTGCTGACAGAGCGCTGCTTTTATCAATGCATTTACACAATGTCTCTTGTGGAGATAATTAATTTCCACAGATCTGTAGTTATTTAGATGTTTATGAGTGAAATAAAGGTAATATAGTAGATGTTAATATAATTTAAGGAGTTTTAAATGAGTGGATCATGTTAAAAGCAATGCTTTAATGGCGCTCTTGCGAACAATTTATCTGTGAATCCGATAATACAAAACCGATACTCGATTATGGGGAAAAATATTGGTAAAACTGATTATCGGTCGAATGATAGTCTAAAAAACATTGGCAAGCCAAAGTATAAGATACTTTAGAAAAACAATGTTGGTCTCCTAGTAATTAGTACACTAGTGAATATTATTAACATTGGTCTATACCACTACATCCACTGAAATAGTTAGGACATGATTTCCATGGCTCTCCTGCAATAAATGCCATTCAAACTAGATGTAGGCTATAGACTGTACAGCTGGTTCTGTTAAAGTGACTGTCAGGTCAACAGCTATATAAAACCACTTCGTAATGTTTTCAGTTTAAGTATCAATGCCAAAGCACTTCTACACTACTGGTTAGTACAACCCTAAAAGCCTGATAGAATGGTAAACTTGACAATAAACAAAAAATGCTCCAATGTCATGTTTTCAAGAGCATGTGAACTCCAGCATTTGCACCCAATTCACACTGCGACGAGATTCACACCATAAAGTAGGCAGTTCCTACTAAGGAATGTGACTCTGGTGTGTGGGGATCTTTAAGAATTTTTTCCATCCTGTGAGAGGTGAATGTTTTAAATGAATTCTACATCCTCTGAAATGCATTTTACTTTCAATAGCTACATTTACATGCAACCAAATAATCTGTTTATAATCAGATTCACTGCTTAACTACCATAGTACGATGCATCGTTGAAGAAACCAACAAGCTAGCTGCTCCCTCACAATCTCCGCAGTTTAGCGGATGCACTTTTAGAGAGAAATGCAACTTTCATACAGATTACATAAACGGAGAGGTTTTGTTTTTTTTTTCGATTTGAATTGGTTCATTTGAAAGTTAACATTTCAAGCTTTCTATAGATATTTTTCTCATGTCTGTGAGGCAAGTAGCCTATACGCTGAGTTTCGGTTCCTTTTTGTGACGCGCTCCAGTTCAGGGAGATGGAGACAGCAGAAAGCACATCCTGATTGTTTTCTTTATTTTACAAAGGCACAATGTTTTCTTGTTATTGTGAGTTTACACAAATAAAAGTATCGAATGATGTATTACTCTTATCTGTATGACCAAAAATGACAGTATTTTCCACTGTTATCAGAAAAAATGCAAGTGATCGCGCCGGCGCCTCCATGTCATGCAGTAAGCATGCTAATACTTTAGCTTCCACACTCCGCACAAACACTTGGATATGCGCCTAATAACAGCACACATTTATCTAGGTTAATGTTAGAGCGAGTAGCCATGTAAAGTTGCTACTACTTACAAGTTTCAAATTATAAGCCATATTTGAAGTCGATGGATGATAGGCGAACGACTAGGCTATGTTCGGTGAAACTATGATTTTGAGAACCACCAACTCGTTGAACTATGCTGATAACGACATGTAATCGAACATGTGAATCTGACTGCAAAGTATTGGGTACATTCAAAGCTTTCAAGAAGGAATCGGATTGACGAATGAAAGCAAAGAGCATTAGTTTTTCTCCGTGATGGAGGATGAATGAGTCACGTGAGCGATAGAGAATTGTGTGGAATGTTTTTTTTGTTTATAATACAATCATAATTGATGTGATGCTTCGTATTGGTATTATTTGAGAAAATGTTGTTTTGTCGTATGTAATAATTGGCTTTTCGTAAAAGCATTAATAAATTAAATAAATTAAATCATTTGGAAAATATGCACAAAAATGTACACAATTTCACAGGAAATTCAAGTTAAATCAAACCATCATATGGTGAATATTAGTTCCATCAGAATTGAACGATCTAAAAAAAATAAATAGATATATTCATGTTGTATAGCAGCCTATTTAAAAAAACAAGTCTACAGCCTAGCATATTGTAATGAGGATAAGTAGCTAGCAATCATTAGAAATCGCTTTTAGTCTCAAAACAATCCATTCATGTCATCTCCCCTAATCAATAAGGGCAGTTATTGGCATGAGCTCAACGGCTCAACAATAATAAAGCACCAGACACGTGCTTTAGATCAATATTCTAATCAGCATCATCTGTACTATCATTGCTCTATTGGATCAAACCCTTTTAAGGGGCCCTTATCTGCATGTGAAATTCAATACACACAAGCAAATAGGCACAGTTTACCCAAAAAAGGAAATTTCTTTCATTATTTCCATGTATAGCCTATATTTTTTCTTCCATTGAACAATGGACGCCTCATTCTCTTCCAAAACACTTTTTGTTTTCCACTCAAAGAAAAACATGGGTTAAATAAGGGTAAAATAAGATAACTTAAACATCAATCATGATACCACAAATGAAATCTGAGAAGGTCGCAGTAGGGGCACGCAATTAACGCTGAAAACATTGTGCAGACTTACACCTTTAAAGACCAAAGGGAAGGGCGAGTGATTCATTAATAACTGCTGCAGTAATCAGCGTAACCTTGAGTGCAGAAACTCACACAACATCAGGAAAAACACACTGATGCTAGGCATATTAAAACATCATCAACTGGCTGCAGTCAGGTACAACACTGAGTGACTGAACAGCTGAACATGATTTACATCGTGTGCATCATTATAGCTCAGATCGACACCGCAGATAAAATGACACAAAAATGGTTCTGGCCAGAAAACACAATTGGCATGTCCTCTAATTTCACCTCATTTGATTAGATATTTATTGACTTATGATGAAGCCAAGCTCTCAGTTTTGGAGTAAAGCCCACAACTGTTAGCAGTGCAGCCAGAGTCTGAGTGCTCCTTTAGAGTCGAGAGGGAAAAACCAAAACACGCATGCAAACATATACAACAGACTCTGTGTTTGTCTCAAGTTCTTTACTAGACCATCATGTCATTTACTCACCTCGTGATGTTCAAAAGCAGAGTGTTTGTTTGCTTTTTTTCGACTGCAAAATTAAGTACATAGCAAGATTCAGTGAATAGCAGCTTTTGGATGTAAAGAAACCAAAATCTCAGTAGTCATACACCAGTGAAATCACTTCTCACAAATATTAACATATAAAATAAGAAAAAAGCTAATTAAATTGCCTAGACAAATGTAGCCTTTAAGTATTTATCGGTACAGTAAACAACATTGTTTTTTCAAGTATTTATTCAAGTAAACAATAATTAAGAGCAGTGATGGCTTCTCTTTTTGTCAATATTGCTGTTTGATTGACATGTTGAGTTGCATGATTAATAATGACCTAAAAGTTGCAGCACAGATTCACAAGATTCAATATCTTGACAATTCAGATTTTTATTTGCAATAACTTAAGACAAACAAACTCTATCACGTACATGCACACACGCATGTTAAATTTGAAAGTGGTACGCAGGTATCAAATTACTACCGATATTGTAGAAATGCTGCTACTGGTGAAGGTTAGTGGTTTAACGGATCATATAACGGTTTTTGATTCACAGATCGGTTCAAACATTATTAAAGGCACGTGAACAGTCAGTAAAAAAAATAAGATCAAATACTCTAATTACAAGCATAGATAAATACAATATAACAAAGTTACAAATAAAGTAACTGATAGTCAGTGCTGGCATGTGTTTCCGGTGTTCATCACTTGCCCACCGTGGCATCGCCCCCACCGTCGTTTAGATTTTTTTTATAGTAATAAAAATAATTTAGACACTACAATTAAAAATTGAACGCATCTGCTCAATGCAGCGTGAGCCGAACGAGAGTCGCAACACAGACCAGCAGCAGGAGTCAGATTTCATTAATCAGGAGAGTGAGGAGCTGACTGACAAGACGATGGCGAAAGATTTGGTCTCAAACTAATGCAAATGTAAAAGCGCCTATTTGGCAGTATTTTGGATTTAAACCCAGAGCTAAAAGGGAACCTGCAAAGGATTAGTTGTGTTTTTCATTAAGAATAATAATAATGAACCCATCATTTAAGCAATTGCCGCCCCCGAACTGGCGCCAATTCGAAAGTAAAATGCGCACACGGCCGCATTCCTATGGAGGAATTCTAAAGCTAAAGTAAAATGCACACGGCCGCACGGGCATTCATAACGGTACGCGTCTACTGGTGCAGAGCATATTCAGTTCATTCCTATGGAAGCTCAACCTCCATAGGAAGGTTGAAAATGCGGCTGTGCGCGCATTTTACTTTTGCTTTCGAATTAGCGATTTAATTCAAAATCGATATTTAATTTGAAACTTGAAATTGCCGAAATTGGTATTTTGACAATTTTCTGTGTATGTGCCTGTTTAAGCGCATGAAGATGTGAAAGAAGAATCAATTCACTGTTTGCGTGCTATCTGAAACGCAACTCTGTGTGAGTGTGTGCGACTGTGCATGAAGATAACAGCATGCAAGAACTGATGGTGAAACTTAGCAATTATTCCACGAAACACATGCGTGCAGAACCGTGGGGTCAGGTCCGTATGGATCACGGATCAACTACGATCCGTTTAACCCCTAGTGAAGTTACTGGGGTTTTTTTTTTTTTTTTTTTTTTTTNNNNATTTAAGTACCAACCTGATACCAAAGTACCAGTAATTTCTAATTCCCTCTTAATGCAAAAGTTGTTTTATGGAACATTTATGGAGATTTTTGTATGGAAAAGAGCAGCCAGAACATTCTGCTAAATAACTCCTTCTGTGTTCCATCAAGGTTGGATGGTTATATGGCTTTGGAATTAAATGAAGATGAGAAAATTGTTTTTGAAATGTTGAAATGTGTTTTTAATCCTGTTAAAAACATCTATATTTAAAGCTATATTGTGAACTCTCCAACAGCTATTAATTATAAGCGTAACAATTTTTTTTTAGAGGTGCTCACAGTAATGTGTCCTTACAGTAGATACACTGTTTTGTAGAAATATGTGGATTTGCTCACCATTTCAAGCAGAGAAAAGGGTGGCACCCAGAGCTCAGGTCATGGCTGACACTGATTATGGGAACATGGGAGCATGGAAATATGAGCCTTTCATCTCATATGTGCACTTTGCACCCCAGAAGCAGCAAAACATATTGCACAGCACGTTCTCTCGACATAAAACATCCATAGCATTACATGATGTAATGAGTAGCTGAGACTGACTGAAGAAAAAAAGAAAAAAAAAACACACTACCCTTCAGCACCATGGCAGCATTAGTGTTGTTGAACTGCTCAATTCATTCAGGGGCTCTCATGAGGAGAGAGTGTGAAATAGTGAAATAAACAGCAGATGAATGTGGGAAAGGGAAAATATTTTAACAAAAGTGCACAATTCTGCAAGAGAAATAAAAGGTTTTCTTTTTAAATGGATGAACAGCTAGCAAGTCTTTGAAGAGGGCCAGTGACATAAGAGACTCCACAATAAAAAAAAGAAAGAAAATCAAAACCAAAAAAAGTTCCTAGAAATATACTTCGTCATATATTTGCATTAAAACCAGATAAAATTAGAATTTTTTAAAAATTGAGATCATAATTCTCCCACAATTCTGAACAGAGAACTAAACAAAATAGCATGTCATTTACAAGAGGTTCTGACAGAATGTTAATTGTTGCAGTATATTTTAAAAATATTTAATTAATCTGGATTTTTTTTTTTTTCAGGTTGAATGAATGATTCAATGACTCACTCAAAGACTTCACTTGTTTCATTGATGGATGAATCAGCTTTTTTGAACGAATCTTTTGAATTAATGCGTCAATAAAAATACATTTTTTAACAGTCACTCGTCGCCACCTACTGGTGTAACAATGTAATTGATACAATCTTTATTTGAAGCATCAAGTTACTTTCAAAATGTTATTTACTCTATTTAGTAGTAGTAGATTTTATTATCCCCTTGGAGAAATGTTGTTGTATTTTGATCGCTACTGTAAACAGTGTTTATATCAGAAATATAAACTTTTATTCCAGTACTTCTGTGATCATTTAAATTATTGTAAGACAGAAATAATGGCACTCTGTGGTCGAAAAAACTGTTTGTGAAGCTGTTTTATATCTATACATGACTATACATCTCTTCCTGGATTAACAGCATTGCCAACGCAGATCTGAATGTTCAATGTACTTGTCAAAGGTTTAATAGATGTTGACAAATTGCTGTCATTTAGGAATAAGATCACGTGGGTGTTAGAATCGAGAACGCGATCTTTTAACAATTAATTGTGTGGCTCTAATTATGCCAAACATTATGATATCAAGACAGTTGTATCACCCTAAAATTTCTGAGTTGCATGACTTTCATGCAACATTCAATGCCAATATGCATAGATTTGTAAATTGCGAACAAAAGCAGAGCTAGATGCAGCCTGGATTGTCTCCTGCACAAAGAAATCCTAAATCATTCTGTCGCTGAAATCTTTAACAATAGCCACTAATCTTCTTAAAAGGATCTATCCAGTGACACTAACCTCATTAGAACAAGAGTAACTCGACACACAATGCCAGGGCACAAAGATGTTAAACACACCACAAGACTAAGCAACCTTGAATGGCAGCTCTTTACACATTCTGCAGTAGAAGAAAGATGTATGAATGAGATCTTGTGATTTTCTTGATCAAACAATAATGTTCCACTTTTCATTACAGCCCATGGGCTTAAAGTATTGTGCTTGTCAAAATGAAAGAACTGCCATTATAAAGAGATTCATGATGGTCCAATGCCCACCCCAACAACACTGGGTTACTTTATACAACAGCTGTTTTTGCTAAAGGAGAAGGCTAAATAATTTTTCATTTCAAAAAACAATGTGCTGCACATGCTGCGGATTATGCAAAGTTTTCTACAAAAATTACAGCCCATCACTGCAAGTTACCACCCTCATTCTGTACCGTGAGAGAGAGAGAGCGCTTCAAATGATCAGACCACATGCCCTAAACTGACTACATACACCGCATCCCAATTCATAATATCCATCCTAAACAGTCAGCCAGAGAAGGATTAGTGTGTCTCAAACCTATGCCAAAAGATTTCGGGATGATGAACTGCTTTCAGTGGATTTTCAAAAGTGCACTTCAGGCTAATATTGTTCACAACCCCTTGGAGTTTGCAGCATTTTTCTTTCTGTGAGGCTGAAGCTGCAGCAGTTTTAATAAGGATAAAAAATAAATTGGAACCATATTGGTTATTGGCCAATATTTAAGTCCTGTATTTATTTATGTATCGGTATTGATATTGATATTGGATAATGGACAATGAATTGTGGATGCTCATTTCCACTGATTTTTAAAATGTGCGATTGCTCACAGTATCATTATTTCTGTCTTATAATAATTTAAAATTATCACAGAAGTACAGTGATTAGAGCTGCATGATTAATTGCAATTAACACGAAATCGCGCTTTATGAACCTACAAAGACATTTAATAACATATTTTTACTCCAAACTCACTTCATAACATCATCCTTCTTTGAGATGATGTGGCTTCTTACACAGAATAAGGCACACAACATATTTATGTCATAGTATTCCATACAGTGATAAAGGCTATGCTGATTGCAGGCTACTGCGATATAAATATACTTTATTATTATGAAAAAACCGAGAAGGCTTGAAGAACTCAGATAAACCATATATTGTCGTAGTCTTGTGTTTATTAGTCATGTTTAATCAATCAAAGCATTTCAACCTTCTGTTAAATCAGCTACAGCGAAAGTATGATGCCCATTGGGATTTTCTGGAATGACGTGCGTTATATCAACTTTCTTCTGCGGGGCATATTTGGAGTTTCTGTGCGAGAGCGCCCTCTGGCTTTCAGATGGAGCAGCATTTATACCCGATCACAGAGCCGTGCTTCACTGACAAGCTGCGCATAAAAAATGTGACAATTCAGATTTTTTTTGCCAAATCACGTGTGGTTTAATTTCGATTAAACGTCCTAACTGTGATAAGTTTATAGTTCAGATATAAACACTGATGTCTATGGAAGTGATCAAAATAGAGGAAATCACCTTTTGCAAAGTAACTTGATGCTTCAAATAAAGATTGTATCAATTACATCGTTACAGTAGGTGGCGAAAAAGTGAATGTATTGGTCATTGAATCATTCATTCATTCATTCATTCATTCAAGAGATTCATTCAAAAACACTGATTCATCCAGTAATGAAACAAGTCTTTATGAGTGAGACATTAAATCATTCATTCAAACCGATTTTTTAAAAAAATAATTCAAATTAAATATTTTTAAATAGACTGCACCAATTAGCATTTTGTCAGAATTTCTAGAACATTTTCTCAGAATTGTGGGAGAAACATGATCTATATTTTAAACAGCTCTAATGTGCACTGATCAATTTTTTTAATCTGTACATAATGTAAAGCGATTGTGTTTCTTCAAAAGATATTTTTGGCTGAACTAGCCCTTCAAATTAATTAAATTTATAAGCACAAAAACATTGAGGAAAAAATAAATATTGCTTATCATGGTGGTAGTGTGACCCAATTAATAGTTCGTATTTTCAGTAATGCAAGTAAGTGAATCACGAAGATGTCCTAATTTCTTCACCAGTCCTTTTTCGCCTCAGTGGAACTGGGAGCGCTGACAAGCTCCTTAGTGTGTAGGAAGTTAAAGACTTCATCCACTTACAGAGCAACCTCCCCTCCCCCTCCCCCATTTAGCCAGGTCATGTTCCCCCTTCTCTTTCCTCTGGCCTTCGAGTGGCCTTTTTTCTCAGCAGATCTGAGTAGAGCACCTTCCAACCTCTCGCAAAGCTACAAGTAGACTTCACCGCTGGCATTTAACACATGATCTCTCCAACCTCCGTTTGGAAGCACTGCGGCAACTTGAGGCATTCAACAGTTTTCTCTCATTTATTCATTCCTTCCCTCATTTATCGGTCTCTGTTTGTTTATCCCCCTCTGTTCTGCCCTCTAGCTTTCTCTCTGCTCACATTGAGAGGTGAAATGAGGCATGCTGGAAATTTGCTGGCTGACAATGGAGGACAGCTGCTCTCACTGCTCAAGCCTTTCATGAGCTGAATTAGCAGTGCGAGCTCGCCGCGCTCCCTTCCCCCATCCTCGCTGCTGGCTTTAACACCCATCCAGACATACTCACAGTCGCCATGTACGAAGCTGAGGGAAACGCACCACGAAAGGGCTTTGTTTCCCAAATCTGCCATTGCTCTAATTGCTGATATTTTGCCACCTTGTATTTTTTTAATCAATCAATTCCCTCTCGCATGCTGCATCATAAGCCAAAATTAGGGGTGGGCGATATGACTAAAATTTTATTTCACAATATAGTTATTTTTATTTTATTTTTCTATTTTTGTTACTAAAAATAAGAACAATGCAGTAAATTACAAACAATAGGACAAATTCAATATAATAAAAATATAAATTAAACTAATTACATTTTTCAGGTACAATAGGCTTATTTAACAGTTAAAAATAGAAAAATGGAATAATCAAATGTAAAAATAAAATACTGCATAGAGTCTTCACTGTATGAATTAAATATAAATTTATTCTTATTAAATCTACAAAAGTTATTCAGTCGAGCAGTAAGTTATTTTCTCTTTTTGTTGGATTTGACAGGTCAAATCAGGTTTATTAGGCTGCTGTCACTTTAAGAGTGAATGCACGGATCCATTATACTGATACACATCTGGTTTACACCCAACTGTTTATCTTCATTTGAGACATAACTGAGGGTATTTACATTTTGACATAATGTGTGACATAACATTTTGACTTGTGCAATAAGATGTGAAAGAGAAATAAATTCGTGCATCAAGCACGTCCCAAATTCGCCAGTCAGCAAGAGCACACAGCGCGAGTTCTTTTTCATGACTAATTGTGCTATTTGTAACAATTTTAAATATTTTTAACATCAATCACATCCTGCTCTATTGTCTCATTCATGCGTTTCATCACTCTCAAGTGCCAATAGTGCTGTACTACATGTATATTTTTACACACCGTGATATACACAATATAATAAAATGATTTTGGCTAGGGCTGGGTGGTATGATGGTATATAATGTGGCAACGATATAAAATGTCTATTGTTATAGATTTTGCTATATATATAAAATCCATAGCGTTGCACCATCCAACACTATCACAACACTTAAAATTAGTTAGTTAACATTAGTTAAAAAAAAAAAAAAAAAAATACCNAAAAAAAAAAAAAAACTATACCAAAATCTATTTAAAATACATTCATTTCATACTAAGTATACTTCAAATCCATTAACATGTTTATTGACATCACTTAAGACTTAGTGATATAAAATTATAATTAAACTTGATTTGGAGTATTTCTTTACGGCACAATGTACATTTCTTAATATTATACCTAAAAAGCCTTTTAATATATCACTATTAATAAGGATTGTATGATCTTTGTATAATTTCAGTCTTTAAATGCAAGATATTTAAAGTGTACCTGTAAGTGTAAGTACACTTGCAATAGTTCCACTTTAACGCAATCAAATATACAGTCAAATATAAGTATAATCAAATATAAGTATATTGGCCTACAGGAATTCATTACATTAAATACCAATGCTCAATTAACTGTCACAATGTAAACTGCAAAAAAAGTGCTCAACCAATTTATTGTACAAATAATTGCATTCTTGCTTCTAATTTTAAATCTTTTAATTGCATAATATCCACTTGACCTAACAGGAAACATTCATGTTAACAATTACCGGGAAGCAAAAATCTTTTTTGTACTGACATTTCCAAGAAGATTGCGCACTATGGAAATCTGGGGAGTGTACAGGATTTGCCTTTGATTTACAGCATTTGGGTCATCAATGCAACATTTGCTCTTTAGCGATCTGAAATGATGGTTACCTACCTAATCTTCCACAGATTTATTTTGTCCCTGAATTTGCCACTGAAGAGACAAAAAGGCTTAGCGGGGCTTTAAAACCATCTCCAGAAGACACAGGGTAGGCACTTTATAGTGACTGGAATTTCAATGTTGGCAAATCTACATAACAAAGCACAACTGTAGCAAACATAATCCTGAAATGAATATGACAATCCGCATTTGTTCTTTTAGTCGAACCGTACTGTACTTGCAAGAAATTACATCATTAAGTTTAACACAGTGGAAGCCACCACTGTTTCCACAGATAAAAGGTCAATGTAAAAGTTACAAACAAACACTGGAATCACTTATCTGCTTAAGATCTGAAACTGGATTTGAAGCTTTAATTGGAATTTCCTTCCCAATTTTAATGATCCCCAGAAGCACAGAAGCTGTTCTGTTCTGATTAAAAGCTTGTACACAAGCAGCTAATTGACCTTCTTCCAACCCTTCCCCCACATCAAGTTTAGGCCAGTGGGTTCGAGGGGTCTAAGGTTTTTCCTTACCCTCCCCCCAAACACATCTTTGGCTCTTGGGATTAACAGTCAAACCAGCCCTAAACATCC
>RJVU01052005.1:2926608-2947603 GCA_003731715.1 Anabarilius grahami
TGTAATAATGTTAGCATAATACTGCAAATATTGTTTGAATACATGTTTACACAAACTATGATAATTCAATTAACCTTTTAAAAAGATTTTTTTTTAAATGCAAGAGCGGTTGAATCACCATGATGATTATCTTATTTAGGTGCTGCAAAGTTCAAATCAAAAAGCACACACAATGCCAAAAACAGGATTCGAAGCAGACATATACAGTATTACCCATGTTTAGGTCGTTAATATTGAATCAAGTTATCAATACGTCAATAACACAATTTGCATTAGCTGCTAAATGGTTGAAGTACACAAACGGGCCATCCGTGCTTACCTTTTCATTTTTCATCTTCTTCAAAACTCTGCATTCCCCGTCAAGCTCCTCTGGCTCTGATTTAATAGCTAACGGAGAAACAATTCCAACAGTTTCCAGAGCATTATTCCCAAGTTGCTCTGTCACAGCCATGTCTGCATTCTGCGTATTGTCAAAGGGCGTGTTGCGTGCGCTTCCAAACGCCTGAACGTTTGCAACTATCTCCTTTTCAATTGCGACGACTGCAACTGGTCCACTTTCACTTTTTTCTTTCTTGTTTTTCCCACTCGATACTTCCTTTTCCTTTTTGCTGTTCGTCACACCGCGTGAGGCCTTGGTGCCCTTCTCGACACCTTTGCCCGTAGCGGAGTTGCCGCCTCCTGAACTACCTGTCGCACCAGTAACCTCCCCTTGGGTCCGTCCCTGATGGTCCTTTTTTGCTCCATCTGCAGCTGGAGACTTGCTGCTATTGTCTTTAGAATTTTTGTTGCGTTTCGATTTGGATTTGCTCTCTTTGCCCTGAGGGGCACTCACTGGGCTAACGAACTTGATATTGTCTGGCAGAGCCGCTACTGCGCTAGGTGGAGCTGCCATTCCTCCTCCGTCCTTGGTGCCAGACATCTCAAGTTTGTCCTTCTCTAAGTCAGCTTCAAGGTCGATAATCAGATTTCCAACCCCGATATCCCACTCATCACCGCTGTCGTAAGTGTCCACCGCATTCGAGTCCACACCTTTCCCGCCTGCAGTGCCACCACTTAGGGACATTTTAGTGCCAGCGGCCCAGGTTTGTCACAGTAACGTCTGATTTCTCAGACTGCCAGGGTGTGGGGAGAAGGAGAACCGTAGCCTCAACGTATTGACGTCAACTTCCCAGTCACCCACATTTTGCCCTAGAGGAGACACATACAAAGAGGGATTATCTGTCTTGAAATTGTACTCTGAAAAGGAAACGGTAAGGGATGAATATGCAGCACTAAACAAGGACTTGGCTTACCACACAGGGGCAAATACAAAAAATGCAAACAATAACTTTCAATAGTTAGTTAGCCAACAATTTTCCTGAACCTTCTTAACATAGTATAGAAATTGAATACAAGGAAAAGCATGACTGTAACATTGTCCCAACCAGATGCAATCAGTCTTTTCCATGTTAATTTGAGAAACTCAACAGAACTTTGAGTATTATTTTGTGGTAAAGATTTTTATCTCATCACATTCAATTCAAATGTCAGTAGCACTTTATTTTACAGTTCTGTTATGCATGTACATACTAAGTACTAAGTAATAGTAATAGTAGTACTAAGTAATAGTAATAACTGAGCAATAACTAGATAATAACGGAACTCAACCTTAACCCATGTTAAGTCCATCCATGTAGTTACCTTATATTACTCAGTACTTTCTTGTGTTAGTACATTTTAAGTGCATGTACTGTAAAATTAAGTGCAACCAACATTTCGTAACTTAGTTTCTGCTACTGTGGCACGTGGCGATTCAGCAATGTAAAACGAACGATAAAGGAAAAACTTGAATAAATGTTTAGAAAGATTATTTTTTACCGGTTGGTACTACTATTCATCCAGATACAAATGTGCAGAGCGCTTTTAATACAGGCACATAAAGGTATAAACTACAAACCTCACAAACTTCAAAATGAATGTTGATTTGGTGATTGCGATGATGGTTAACTTTTTACACAACACAATAATAAACTTTAAAAAAATTTATTCATTAGTCTAGTGAAAGAGACTGACATAATGGCCAGGACAATTAATCATTCATTCAATTATCATTAATTAATATTTGGCCATTTAAAGGCCCTGTTTACACCTGGTATTAAGATTTAGTTTTAGTCGAGGAAGACAAATTCCCATTTACTTAGTGTTTTAATCTGTCTCTTTTATCCACTTTTGACCACTTCTTCAAGGGGAGGGTCTATGGGAGGGTAAATGTATGGGTTTTTTTCAGATCTTTCGAGCGAATGGACAAAATAAGCTTGCGGAATTTACATATGAACGCGCTCGGAGACGATGGAAAAACATACGGAGAGCAGCAGCTTTTGTTTCCGCTCTGATAGCCGCCAGACCACGCCGATCGCTGTGAGTGCGTGTTAGAAATCAGGAACGGTGAGAGAAGATTGTGCTTGGTACGTTTTTCATCTTCAAACCAAACTTGGGTCTTCAGCCTACAAAGTTTAAATTCCGTCTGGCTAGCACGCTTCCCATGATGCTTAGGTATTAGGTCAGTAGGCGGAGAGAAGGTGGTCTTTTGTGGCTGTTCGAAAGCATTTGACAACATGAGTGTCTACACTACAAAAGCAATCCTGTCTAATGGATTTGACTATCTCTGGAAGTCATCGAAAGTAGACTTGTCCAAAACGTTTTAGACCCCGTTTACATCTGCATTTAGTTTCGTCCACTTGTGATCAGATTTAAAAAAATCGCATCTTAATAGCAGGTGTAAACAGGGCCTAAAATTACTGAGTAAAATTTCCTTCTTTTGCCAGTTTCAAAATCTGCCAACAGTCATGAAAACAGATATGTTGTTGTACACAATTTATGTTGTCTCATTTCTTTGACTTAAATATTATTGTGTATATATTAGCATTACACTGGCATTGTATATATATATATATATATTTTAGTATTATACCCTGCTCTCTAGACATCAGCATTGGCCATTGAAAAACATATTGTCACTTGACCACTATACTTAAGTTGTTAAACATCTATATCTTGCAAACAAGATGATACAAATCGCAATGTTACACTCTAAACAATGAGCAAAGTTTAGATAAAAAAGTAACATTTTTGCAAAGACATTCACTTCTAAACAGAAAACTGATCTGTGAAATTGGGAGCATTTTGACCTATATTACTTGCCAAAGTATTGGTTAAGAACACGTGTCTGCTGATATTGGGCTGCATTCAAAGCCTGATGTCTGTAGACTAATTAAGGCAGCCATTCTTCTACACAGGTCAACTCTGCTTAGCGAGGGTATGGCCAAATAAGCTAACACAATTCAAAAGAGCATGCACTTTGACCTTTGACAGTGTAAATAATTAACACTCAAGTCTGCAGCATTTGTCCTGCAATGCCAAGGGGCTCAGAGCTGCAAACAAGGGCTGGAAAATAACTTAAAATGACCAGAGTGTTCTAATAAAAAGAAACCGCTCACGTTAGATCTGTAAGCATCTGATTAACTCATGTTACTCTATCCATATCTGAAATGCTTCGCCAAGCTTAACAGCAGATCAGTTCAGTGAGCGGAGGGCTTTGTTCAATAAGCTGGAGCTTATACCAGCCTTTCATTTACTTCCATATAGGTTTTCACAAGTCTCTGATCATCACAAAAGCCAAATAGTGGCATTGGATGCAAGCGATATCATTTCAGACACTTTAATTCCCCAAACAAGCATCTCCAACAAATCGATTGTACTTCTAGCTTCAATGCCTAATACATTGCTACTAGGGATGAGTAGGTCAATTTTGAAATAGATACTTAGAATAACATTGTTTTATTTCAAAGCTCAATCCTCAAATAAAAATATATATGCTAAGTGTTTATTTCATTCCACTACACAATGAGAGATATATGTATGTATGCATGTATATTTATTTACACATTATGTGTGTGTGTGTGTGTGAGTTGGAGATGCTTATCATAACTTATTGTACTTTGTTTACTATACTATATTGTACTATACACCAAAAATTAGATATATAATTTATAACAAAGATTAAAGGCACAGTATGTAAGTTTCACCACTAGAGATCGCATTTTCAAAACAAAAACAAAGACGTAGCTTGATGACGCTGTGAATGTGCATGGAATCATGGGAGTTGTCATCTTCTCCTCCATATCCAATGGAAAACAATCCAACAAGAAATCAAGTTCATGCATGACCTAATGTTTTAAAGTTTTATTAACGTTACTGTGGTATGAAGCAGGGCAGGCCGAGAGTCTGGGATATTTTACCTTGCTGTTTTAATTATGCTTATATGCATCTTTCCGATTATGCTATGTTAGCCACTTGACAAAATAGTAGGGTTGTCAAAAGTACAAGGTCGGTACTGATATTTTAAAAATGTGATTTCCCCCTAGCATTTTGAGCAGATTCTTAAACACCTCTGATTGGCCATTGTGTTCATGTGCTCAACAAGTATGTTTGTGATTGGCTACAATGATCAATGCTTCAAAAACATGTTGTAAATAGACATCTGTGACACTCTTCAAAGAGCGCTTACACAGATACACACGGGAGCGTATGAAAGCAGGCGTCTCTCAGCAGATCCCTAATATATCCACTGATAGATGGATCTGCTGAGAGAGACCTGGTTTCAAACGCTCCCATGTGTATCTGTGTAAGCGCTAGGTGAAGAGCCTCATAGATGTTTATTTACAACATGTTTTTGAAGCGTTGATCATTGTAGTCAATCACAGACATATCTGTTGAGCGTGTGAACACAATGGCCAATCAGAGGTGTTTAAGAATCCGCTCAACAGCACTCAAAATGCTAGTTGCTCACCTGTCTAATAGAGGTGTAACGGTACACGTATTTGTATCGAACTGTTTCGGTACAGGGCTTTCGGTTCGGTGCACGTGTGTACCGAATGCATTACATTACAACATGCAGCCTAACCACCAATAAACGCAATAAGCTCTGCGTTTTGTTACTTTCGATAAGAAACAAAGTCTCATCCTTCAAATTCTGTCCATGAAATCATGAAATTCAAACAGAAAGTGCCGTTTTGACACGCTTTGTGACAGATCTCAGTATAGGCGCCTCAGCTCAACCGGCGGCGTGGAGCACAAGTGAACTCGATCATCTCTTCCTCACTAGTTACAGAATAAACTTAAATTAACATCTGAATGTATGTTGAAAGATACAGTACAACTTACTGAAACGTATATTACTTGTGTTATCGCTTATTTAGTGTTTCAACGGCGGAAAGTCAAACAGATTATAAACAATGTTATGTAGCATTTACCTCAGAAAAGCCATTTATGGTCCACAGCTTGTTAGTTCGCCAAAAAAGAAATGAACTCTTTTGCTTAAAATATGCACTGTATTAGCCCATATATTCATTATAATTTACTGAACCTGTCAGTGATGTCTTGATTATTTAATGTAGGCCTATGTTTAAATAAACTGTCATGAAAATGACAGCCACTGTGTATAAATTATTTGGAGTAAAACTTATAATTAGATTTAGAAGTTAATGCAAAAACTGCCTTACGTGCAGCTTAGTGTTGATTATTATATCTTAAAATAAAAAGTGATTAAATTTAGGCAAATAGTTTGGGCTCAGTTGTTAACCTTTAATATTAGAGTAGCATAATGTTCAAGTAAGGGCTCCCTACATAGTTTATGGCATCAGCAAATATATATTTTTTTATCCTTATGAAACTTTGTTAGAATTTATTTTAATATATTAAAAGACAAAAACACAATTTGTTCAGTAAATCACTGTTTAATAATAAAAAAAAGCAATTTTATGGTTAGCTTTCCCCCCACCTGCTGTACCGAATCCGTACCGAACTGTGACTTTTGTGTGCCATTTCACCCCTACTGTCTCATAAAACACATAATATATTAAAGGGTCAGTGGTGTTTCCATGGTTTTTAAGGAAGTAAAAGCGGAAATCAAGGGTAGTGTGGAAATTATGTCATTGACATACAATGCAATGACACGGTTGTTACACTGGTTAAAATTGCTGATTTCTCTGGATTTAAACATTGTTGGAAACATTTGGGATACTGTAAGTACACAAGTCAGTTAAATATATAACATTGTTTTAGTGGATTTAAAAAAAAAAAATTTTAATCCAAAAAAATCTAACATATTGTGCCTTTAATACAATGCTAAATGTCTAAAATTAGTCAACAGACATAATGAAATGATTTAAAAAGAAAATAAAGCGTTTTCATACTAAAAAATAAAGCTTCTTGAATTCTTGAATCTAGTGTTACAGAAACTTCCTAAATCCTAGATTTGAAAAAGTTCTCTTTCCTAAGTGAAACGTCCATGGTTACCAAACAGATAGGATAGGATATTCTAAGTTAGGATGTAATACAGTAATGAAGATAATTGCGTTGACATTTAAATAAAGATTTGTTTTCTACCGCAAATGAGCCATTGGATTCCCTGTAACTCTGCCTTGTAAATGACAATAGCCCACCAAGAACAAGACGCAAAACCTCGTATTGATTGCAGGCCCCTCATTGACGAGCCATCATCGAGCATAATCCCAGATGGTCTTTCTTACATCTAAAGACTGCAGCTGTTCTGCTGGAACAAACAGTCAAAGGGGTCAAAGTTAGTTTGTAACATCTGTAACTAACCTGTGCACTGCGGTTTCACGTGAAAAGCCTGTTTGATCCCTTTAAAAGTCTAGGAGACGTACAGCTTATTCAATCCGCTGCTTTTTAAACACTGCATTACCGAATGAGTGTTTTGGGATCATGAATCCCAATATTTTTCAGCCTTTTGAAAATGTATGATACGCATCTTGATATTTATCTGCTGTAAAATGACTAAAAATGGCTAAGGGAACCAGCATATTGAGCAAAGAGCTGTCATTGCCAAGTAAATTTAAGAGGCTAAATTCAAGATCCAAAATACAGTAAAAATCTAAGGCTTGCTTTCCACAGTTTTTCACTAAATGTACACAAGGAATATTGATATCTGATCATTTCTATTTATGTGTACTAATATAACAATACGTAATAGCTATATTTCACTAAAACATTTTTAGGCATCTAAAATGCCACAAGGGGACGTTTCTGGTAACAGTAACGAATTGTTGAATCTGTGTTTAGAAACATTATAACAGTTAACTGAAATTGATTCTAGAAAGATAACATTGACATAAGCTATTAAAACACCACATACTTATAAAACATGACACAAGTTGTCTTTAGGAAACTTAGTGCCAAATGAACAATGTTTTAAAATCATCACAATATTCACAATCTTGACTAATTTTATGTTGTCAATAAAATAACATCAAATAAAGAAATCAGCCCTATTGACGCCATAATGTAACACAAGGCTTCAAAAGCCGATCACTGTAAAACCAAACAGTGAAATTAATTACATGAAATTAGTTTGTTTCACTCAAATACTGAAGGTTCATTGTACTTAATAGAAAAAAGTTGTGTGAACTCAATTTGATTGTAGTAAGCTGAACTTAATATGATTGAGTTGCAGCAGATTTCTAATTCCCAGCATGCCTTGTGTCAGACTGTATAAGGAAAATATAAGTTGAAATTAAGTGTGTTTTTGCACAAGATTAACATAGGGAGACATAAGTTAATGTTTAATGTTGTGTTATATGTTATGTTAGGTTTGTAGGGTTACCATTGTGGTGAAGAGTAGAGCCTGTGGTTAGGTTGAGGATGGGCTGCCAAACTTTTTAAACCACATATGCATGTTGTTTGATTATATACATGCAAGTATATAATGACAGTCTCTTTGATAGTTATAACAGCATGTGTTATTTGCTATCTAACATTTAACCAAGATCTAAATGTGATGTTTATGTAAATTAACTGTATGTAATTAGCATTATGATGAGTGGGGTAAGGCTGAGAACTGTGGGAGTGAAGGGATGCCGGTGAAGTGATTGTTAGTGAGAGACACCTCAGCACCACACTGGCCTTGCTCCGCTCCCACGACTCTCGGCCCCACCCCAGTAGTCACACAAATTTTAAGTTGTACTAACTTAAAAAAAATGATTTAGTCTACATAAATGTTTTTAGGTAACAAGTTTCCTCAAATGTTTTTGAGTATTCTGAACTTATTGAGTTTTACAGTGCAGAACAGCATTCATCCGAATTAGAAAGATAAAGCACAAGCTCACCAAAGTCCATAACAGACCACTTGTAACAGGCAATAAAGATCGAACGCTGAACTGAATGATGTGCATAGCTTGAGCAGTGACAACAGTATCATAATGAGCGTATGGATCTTTCTAAGCATTCACAGGCATTACAGACCTACAGCAATATCCATCTCTATTCCAGCTGTACGCTCCCACCGGCTCAGACCTATTGATTTCCCTGGACTATCCTAACACAGAATCAGAGAACTTTCAATATCAAAGCTTGTTTGTGGTAGGAGCAGTATGCTATTTGGACTGAAAAAACATAAAAACAGCTGTCTAGACCAAAGCTGAGCAGTTTTTTTTTTTGTGTAAAGTATAGAGAGTAAATATCTAGCTCTGGCCTGCAGACAAAACTCAACTCTATAAACATCGAACAGCTAAAAGAGAAAAAAAAAATCTGTCTGAGACACAGGAAATAGATTCTCCCTCCGGCTGACTGCCAACTCATCTCCACGAGTACTCTCTACAACATTATTACTGATAAAAGCAAATCATATTGAAAGCAGATGATATGTAATGTCACATATTTGTCTGTATTTGGAGTCAAGCCACCTTTACAAAAAATGTATAACATTAAGGATGTAATGATACCCTCATGTCCCGATTCGATACATATCACGATAGGATATTATTGCGATACTTCAAGACTTATGGTAATAGGTTAACAAAAATTAACTGTTGACTAAAATGTTAAATTTGGTATTACATTGGGGGTGGAAATTAATAGGCTTGGACTTGGTGTTGGTAACCCAATGCACAGGACAATGTTGATACCCGAATAAAAATATTCATGATTCGGAAGCTGAAAATACAGAAAAATATGAATATTCTTGCACTCTGTCATTGACTACATATATTTAAAATAATGTAAGCCACTTTTTACTGGTAACACAAGACATTTGGCATTATCAGGACCCACAAATATTCCCCCATTGCATTATTGTAAATTATATATATATATGAACTTGAATTTTTTCTCACACAGTAAGGTGAACTACACACAATATTGTCACTATCCATGATACATTTTGTTGCATTTTTGTATTGTGATATATTGTGGCAAAATATATTGTTACACCCCTATATAATATTGCAAACATTTTTTGGACATGGTGTCATTTTTTTTTAAAGGTGTCCAAGAATGCTTTTTCACAAGATGTAATATAAGTCTAAGGTGTCTCCTGAATGTGTCTGTGAAGTTTCAGCTCAAAATACCCCATAGATTTTTTTAACTACCTATTTTGGGGCATCATTAACAATGCACTGATTTACACTTGGCGCCGCCCCTTTAAATCACGTGCTCCCTGCCAAACGAGCTCTCGACTATATTACAGCGCATTTACAAAGTTCACACAGCTAATATAACCCTCAAATGGATCTTTACAAGATGTTCGTCATGCATGCTGTATGCATGCTTCGAATTATGTGAGTAAAGTATTTATTTGGATGTTAACGTTTTATTCTGAGTGAATTTGAGGCTGTGCTCCGTGGCTAACGGCTAATGCTACACTGTTGGAGAGATTTATAAAGAATGAAGTTGTGTTTATGCATTATACAGACTGCAAGTGTTTAAAAATGAAAATAGCGACGGCTCTTGTCTCCGTGAATACAGTAAGAAACGATGGTAACTTTAACCACATTTAACAGTACATTAGCAACATGCTAACGAAACATTTAGAAAGACAATTTACAAATATCAGTAAAAATATCATGCTATCGTGAATTATGTCAGATATTATTGCTCCATCTGCCATTTTTCACTTTTGTCCTTGCTTGCTTACCTAGTCTGATGCTTCATCTGTGCACAGATCCAGACGTTAATACTGGCTTGTGTAATCCCTTGAACATGGGCTGGCATTATGCAAATATTGGGGGCGTACACCCCGACTGTTACGTAACAGTCGGTGTTATGTTGAGATTCGCCTCTTCTTCGGAGGTCTTTTAAACAAATGAGATTTATATAAGAAGGAGGAAACAATGGAGTTTGAGACTCACTGTATGTCATTTCCATGTACTGAACTCTTGTTATTTAACTATGCCAAGGTAAATTAAATTTTTCATTCGAGGGCACCTTTAAATAACTTTGAGTACCATAGTATTACCAATACCATCGGATGCTGCAGTCATGACGCCAAAACCTGCCACTGGTTCCCTCGAGATTTTACTGTGGGATTTTATCATTTATGAGTAAAATAAGCTCTGTGGTAAACGTAACTTGACATTTGGACGTTTTCTTCAACAACATAAATTACACACACTCACACCCCAAACAAACATTCTTATCTAGTTACTAATTAGTTTTTTTTAAATCATAAAAAATTCACGTTTTCGATACAGGTGTGTGTAATTTACGTTGTACAACAAAACATCGAAGTATCGTTAAGTTTACGGTCACAGACCTGATTGAAAAACTCCATTATGAAAACCCACAGGAAAATCTTTTCAAAATTAGTCTTCCAGGTTTTTGACGTCACAACTCTATACCACCTCTGTACAATATTATCACGGTACTGCACTGTAAACTCATGTTCAGTGGGGTTCTATATAGAACACTAATCCTGCATGCCAAAAAGGAGAGGATATAAGGATATACAAGGAGAAAGGTCTTGAATTATGGCATAATCCTTTCATGTTTAACAGCCTATTCCAATTTTTTCTAGTGATAAAGTATGTTTACGAGCTGTTTCATTCATAAAAATCAATCAAAATAACAAACAAATGAAAACAAAATGAATTAATTAAAACTAAATACATCAAATGATCCCATGATGGGAAGGTTCTATATATGACAGAACCATTTAAGCTTCTCTATAGACCCTTTTCTTCTAAGAATAAAGCCAGAAGATGATGTGCGACCAATAAAAATGAGCCACATCATCGTGCTACACTGTATTAACCTAATCTGTTACCAAAAGGAGGAAATTGTAAATGAAATACTCAATGTGAAACCAAAGTTCAGACTCATTAAATGATTTTCTGAACACCGAAAGGTCTTCAACTTATCTTGAGGATGTCAGCAGGTGTCTGCTCCCACTCTTCAAACTGCCCGTTTTATAACCCTTCTCTCAAAGAGCAAATAAAGTCTGGGTTTTCTTCTGAAAGCTGATGCATTTCCAGTGCTATATAATATGGTTTCTCTGCTTTGTACATTTTTATTTGAGGCTACTTGATATTGAATTCTTTAAAAGATACAATAGAGCAAATGCATTTCAGCTCCATTCACACACATACTGAATGGTGCACAATAGGTTCCCCTAGATAGTACTGTGCGATACCATGAATAAACCTAGATTATATTAGCATAACAAGGTATTTACATGGACAAGGTATGTCAAATAATACCACAGTGTTAATATAGTAGCTATGTCTGCAACAATAATGGTACAAAATGGACAGTGTCCAACAGTGTTAGGAAAACATGGGTAATTTAAAGGTGATGAAAAATAGGAGTGAATATTAGTTACAGAGCTAATAATCCACATCACAAAGCAAACACATTTGGCCTCTACTCAATCAACACTGAAAACTAATGGAAACTGATACATTATCAAAAATTAGTGGGAAAATCAAACAAGCAGACAAGTCAGAAATATGGTAGAAAATGGCACTGACATATAGGCTGACCATTTACATTGTATTTAAAGATGCTTGAAAGAATACCACTTGTCCAAAAATATGGTACTATTATGGTTCACGTCCATAATATAATCATGACACCGTGTCTAAAAGCCATGGTAATAACATGGTACCTTTTGTTAGTGTATGGGGACTGCTGTGAAGACTGCTGAAGGTTGTGAAGTGAGTTCTGTGTTTGAAAGCAGTGATTGATTCACTGCGAATCTGCTGATACTCACACACATCCTTTGACATTCATAACAGACTCGAGCTCTTCCACAGAGAACTGCAACTCCAGCATAAACAAACCACAGCCGTTTAAGCACTGTCGGTGTGTTTATGGACTAGAAACCCGTTTATTTTTCCTCAGGTTCGCTTTAAAAAACGCACATTACTGGTCTAATCGAGTAAGCTGGTACTCGTTGTTCGATTCGCCGCACCTAACGCGCTGCTCGAACGCATTGGTCCGTGTTGCTCTTAAGGAAATTACTCTCTAAGATGGTCAAAGCATGTGTGAGCCATGACAACCGAGCTAAGCTAACGGGCTAAAGCACCTCCAGTCTCCATCTGCACCAATAAAACACCACCCCCTACCCACACACATACACATACACATACACACACACAAAAGAAATGCATTAATCCCAGCGTCACTTACCCCACACGCGAACCCCTATCCAGAGAATACTTATGTACATTCCATAGAGGAAGGTGGAAAGGCCTCTGGATTTGCGTACGGAATTCCAAAAATGATCCCAAAGCAGTGCACTTCCCAACACATCCAGCAACTAGAGAAAGGGAAGGCCAGCAGCCATCACACTCCTAAAGATCCCGTTCAGAAATGCAAACACTGCCCTGAAACTGGCATCTCAGGGTCTAAATATCAAAGCTTTCTTCAAATATGTCTTTCTTAAACTCCTAGATGATAAATCCAACATCTCGGCACGTCCGTTTTCACGTATATTCATTCATTTTTTTTCCTTGAGTTGAGTCCTAGATCCCTCGCTCCTTTCAGTAAGGGAGATACAATGTAACTAAAGGGCAGGAGGAGGAAGCGCCATGAAATCCAGGAGAATGATCCGGATGGATTGAACCCTAGGCGCGCAGTGCGCGGTAAGACGCGGAAACTGGATCGGTCGTTCTAAATCCAAGCATTCTTCCTGAAACTTCCAAACACGTGTTTGAATGTGTTTATGAGTCCAACACATTTAAAAAGCCTTCAAAAAGGTGTTTTTTTTTCTGCCTTAACTTATTTTCCTCTAATCTCCTGGTCTTTTTAAATTTCTTAACCCTTTATCTTTTGTGTACGAAATGACAAACTGATTTTTACAAATTCAAACTAAATTTAGTTAAAGCAAATGTACAAAAAAATGATCTATTCTAAGATTATTATTTTTTAATAACTATGGAAACAAAACAAGTTCTAGGATCACTTTAAGAAATTAATTACTCTGGGTGATAAAAAGGACTAGTATGCTTTTTACTGTCATACTGAATAATCAAATCACAATTTAGTTATCCTTCCTGACTTTTCAACATGAAAACTCTCATTAAATGTCATTCCAAGCCCACATGACTTCTTCTTCCATGAACTTGAGCCTAAAAAAATACCATAAAAGAATCATAAAAGTGATCTGTGCACTATATTGCAATCCATCTAAAGAAAAAATACAATCTTTGTTTTTTGCCAGATTGGCTATATGGTGCAAATATGGTATGAAGATATGTTGCACCAGGTTTGACATCACTAGCTATGTTTCCATCCCAAGTTGTGAATTTAACTGATGTGCAAAATTGGAATGTCGCATAAAATATTTGCGAATAAAGTAGCGTTTCCATTCCATGCTTTCAGGAGAACAAATTTCCCAAAAAAATGGAAGCTGCTGCAATTGGCGAAGCCACCTTGGCTATTTTTTCATACATTATAAATTGACTTGCGGCTCAGAGCGAGCAGATGAAGTGCAATAAATGCTGTCTTGTTCTCTTGCTCTGGGATCCTGGTGTTTGGGAACGCAATCTTGTAAGACACTAACTATAATTATACCCAATCATTATGAAGACGAACTTTGGCTCAGGAATTTCAGAATGAGCAAACCAACATTTGAGATACTGTGCGATGCGATTGGTCCACTGGTTAGTCTAGTTATCCAATTACATTCTCTGCTGAGGCAAAGGCCCTGTCCCAAATGGCACCCTAAGCCCTCACGGTCTTCCTCTGAGTCCGCACTTTCACGACGTAATGCCTCTTTGACTGCCGGGTAAAGTCCTCTGAGTAGCTCACAGTCTTGCGGGCTCAGCAGAAGTGGGCATCGAGGGCGCACAGCAGCCACAAAGTGGCTCACGAGCACCCTTCTTTAAGCTTAAATGACCAATGGGACACCCTACAGTCTTGTGGACTTAACGGACACGCGCACGCAGCGGCCATTGCAAGTCCACAAGACCGAAAGTACACATGAAGTGTGCCATTTGGGACAGGGCCAAAATCGCGTGAGTTTATTGTTGCGCATCGAGGGATTTATTCGGCAAATGTGTTTCCATCATAGTTTATGTGCATGTCCTCTCATCGGATAAAAAACTAAATATCCACCTGAATTTTTAGCATGTACGTTTTTTTTATGCTCCATGCTTTTCCATCCCAAAATTTGCATACAAATTGGTGGATGAAAACATAGCTCATGCCACATGTATTAGTAAATGAGCAGCATGAACATTGTGCAAAACATCCTTTTCCAGAGGGGAAAAAAATCATACAGGTTTGAAACGACATGAGGATGAGATTGGAAAATGAAATTGGTTTTGACGTTGCTGTCTATAGGGAGGTCAGAAAGCTCTTGGATTTCATCAAAAATATCTTAATTTGTGTTACAAAGATGAACGAAGGTTTTACAGGTTTGGAATGACATGAGGGTGAGTGATTAATGACAGAAATTTCACTTTTGGGTGAACTAACCCTTTAAGCCAGAATTGACATTTTGGGTGAACTATCCCTTTAAAAGAGGAGGAGTTAAATGATCAAAAACTGGACATTTGGTACTACAGTAACATTGCTGGTGAGAACATGATTTATCTGTAATGTTTTTGCTTTCAGTTGGCACATGATGACTGACAGCATTGCTTTTGACATGATCGAGAGGTATGACTGAGCCCAGACACATCCGTTTGTGTGTTAATATAGAAAGCACACAAACACGCTGTGTATTTTTAAAGGTGTCCTTGATTATGAATTCACTTTTTTAACTTTAGCTTGTATGTAATGTTGCTGTTAGAGCATAAACAACATCTGCAAATGTATGATGCTCAAGTTCAATGCAGAGGGAGATATTTACTTTTAAAGAATTCTCTGTGTAAGGACTAACAAACAGCTGGTAGGGTCTACAACAAGCTTTTTCCCGATTTGGTGACATCACTAACCCTAAAATTTACATAAACCCCGCCCCCGGAAACACACAACAAAGGGGGCGAGGCCATGTTGGGCTGCTTTAGAGAAGAGGAAGAGTTGTTGTAGTAGAGTGTTGTTGCCATGCCGTCATTTTACGCCGGACTGCTTCACAAACGAGGGTCAATTCAACGCCGGATTTGCACAAAAGATTAACATGACGGCACAAGCTAATCGATGAGTTGAATCAACTTCACAGCAACTACATAAATTTATCCACTAACCATTCAGATACGTCCAGTTGCATTCTAAAAGTTGTAACTTCTTCCTGAGTGTCTCCATCAGTGTCCGACTCCGGTTTGAACAATGTAAGGTTGAACACCGTTATTTTGGCTGCGTGAGATTCCCCAGCTTTGTTGTTGTTGAGCAAATGAAGCACCAGCTGTTAAAGCGCCACCCTCTTTTGAAAAGTGGGATGGGAGCAGCAGCTTATTTGCATTTAAAGGGACACACACAAAAACAGCAACAGGTGTATTACTTTTACACCTCTTGCATAGCTCAGTGAACACTGGAAAGCTCCTCCAAACAATGCTAGTTTCCAACTGGCTGATAAGAAACCAGCAGGTCCAGGTTTCATCATACACTCTGCCATGGGGAGAGATTTTTCACTCTATTTCTGGGTGCCTGGGTGGCAGCGTCGTGTCTGTAGCCACAGGTATGCTCATTTGCACTTTCTTTTATTCGGGGTTAACAGAGTGAGGCCTGTCAAACAGTGGTAAGAGAAGGAAATGCCTGCAAGGAAAGTGCTGACTGAGAACAGGAAGACCTGCTGCTGACATTCCTTCTACAACCTAAGCCTCTTTTTAAAATGCCCCCTCATTCAAATGCAAAAACATAAGCTTTTCATAAGATAATTAGCTCCTTCACACTTGAATCATGCTTTTAATAGATCACACTGTTTGTTTAAACAAACGCAGGAAATTTGTTTGAATACTCCATAATAACGTTGTTTTATTGAGAAGCATTTTTCATGTATAAATTCAACGCATCGGCCGTGCGTCGAAGCCCACCCAAGATCTAAACTCTGTGAAACTGAATTTTGGAAGCTCTTCAGCACTCCCCGAGAAAACGTCTTTTGTACTTTGGCACAAAGGAGCGCCCCAGCACCCCATCGCTGGTTGAGATGAGTGAGTTTGATTAGCTGCTCTCTGGCTTTAGGCAAGGGAGGGTTTTCAAAAGGTTCAATCTCAAACGGTGTTTGTATTTTCGCACAATTAATCGCACATTATAATATGATGGAAAAAAAGTGACTGACATGCTGTAAAAGGGTGGATATTATTAACACATTTCAGCTTTTATGACAAATAAGCGCATTTCCTCCTTTCTCAATTGTTAGTAGTGTACGAGAGGCTGTGCTGTATCGTGAATAAGTCAAAGCTGAAAGGCATTGTTAGTAACCCAGCAACCCCTTCAGCCGTGACTTATTCATGATACAGCACTAGCCTCGAGTACCTTATTGCTTTTGTAAAACGGGTACCACACAATACAAATATTAAAGCCAGAAATATGTATCAATGCAACTTTTATAAAGTAAAGTTTCACTAAAAGCCTTCCTTCCACCGGAAAAAAATAGTCCCTGACCGTGAACAGCAACAGAAGTTACATTATTACGCCATTAGATGGCGGCAAAGACTGTCTTTATGAGTGTGTCAGTCAGTAACGAAGACTTTTATATTGAAAAGACTGAATTGTTGTGAACATGAAACAAGACGCAACTGACAAATGCTTTGACTAGTGCTGTCAGTCACGGGAAAACCCCTTAACTGTTAAAAGGACAAGATAATACATCAGACATTTAAACAGATTTATTTTATTATGAACATAGGGCTGTCCTGAAGGAAAATGCTAAATCTGAATGCAGGTAATAAACTTGCTCAATTGATCTGTTTCTCACAATACTCTTCTACATAATGCAGTAAGCTTCAATGAACAATATCAATTGAGAACATACAGTATACGTTGCTAAGGGTGTTGTGTAGTAATGCACCAAACCGTTGGGTGAAGCGGTCATAGCCGTGTTTTATCGGGAATAAAACACAGCTATTGACCAATCAGAATCAAGGACAGGAACTAACCGTTTTATAAATGTAAAATATAAAAGAAGTATAATTTGCATTTCTGTAATGCAAAATATAAAAAAAATATTTTCAATAATTGTATTTTTTAATTAGAAGAAATACATTTTTGAAAAATCATGGTTAATCACATCTTTTTTCACATTACAGGAATGGGAATTTGGTGGGAAAATGACTTTTTGGTAACTTTAGTTTAGAGTCCAAGTCTCACTACACTGTAAAAAAATAGTTTCATGATTTGTTACCACAACATTTTTTTCTTTTGTCAAATTTTGAGTTTCTGTTGATAAAACCAATCGCCTTTGTAATAACTCAAATTTTTTATTTCAATGAACTCAAAATTTTAAAGCAACCAAATAACTTACTTTGAGTTAAACCAACAATTCTTTTTTACAGTGTATTAACTAGTTGCTTATTAGCATGCATATAACTAGGATATTGGCTGTTTATTAGTACTTATAAAGCAATGCCTTATTCTGCATGACCATATTCTACATCCCTTAAACCTGCTCCCAATACCTAAACAACTACCTTCTGGCAAAAGTCACAGTTAATAGTGAGAAATGGACCCTAATATAAAGTGTGGCCGACTTTTTTTCTTTTTGAAATTAATTTGTGAGAAATACCCAAAATGATTCACATATGACATATGAACCAAAATAAAAAATGAAGCAATCCCAGAACAGACTCTCTATTCACCAGAGCGCAGATGTTGTCTAACCACTTATCATGTTGATGTATTTCCCCGTGTTGAAATGTACAGAAGAAGCGATGTCCCGTTTTGCACAAGAAGAGGGAAATATATGCTCCATGGCTACTTGAATGCAATTCCCATAATGCAATCTACCGTTAATGGAGCCAGTTATTTGCTCTTTCTGGTGCAGAGATGCCTGTGTCACAAAGAGGCCACTCAATCACTTTGAGAGCAGCAGGCCCAAAACCTGAGAGGCTTTGTGGCCCAAATAACAAGAGCAGCTCCAATATGAGCTCTCCAGCACAATTGCCTCTTTAGTGAGCAGAAAATTCCATGCTCAGCCAACCGGTTCTGGTTCAGACCGTCGGCTTTATGAGCTGGAAATCCAGTTGAGATTAAAAGGGAGCTGGTTAATTATACGGCAGCATTATACGCAGACTTATAACAAATATATTACATTTTACAACTGAAATGTACTAAAGAACAGATACACAAGAAGTCTTCAGCCTTTTATTGCAGAAAAAGCAATAACATTCAATCAGGGAACGATTGTGCATTTGCCGTACTGATGTCACAGCTACGTGACGTGGTGATTCCCACTGTAGCATTACACGGCCGACGTGAGACTTCCACCGGGATTCTCTGTTCCTCGTCTCTTGACCGCCATGGCTTTGTTCAGGTCACGCCGGCTGCATTAAACACTTCTTGGCACTTTGGTGGCTCTGGCTCTCCAGTTTCCCTGTGTGAGAGAATGGGGGAGGGGTGAGGTTAATGGCGATTCAAGTCCCAGTGACCTTTTCAAAGCTCCCTGTCAAACAACGAAAAGCTGCCCTGCTGAGCTGAGGGCTGGGATCAGGAAGAGAGAATTTATGAATCTGTTTACACACACATTCACACTTCCAACACCTTTTTCACACTCTCTCATCGTACATAGAGGGATTGCCGTACTGTAAATGTCACACTAACACATCATTACTCAGGGACAGGTTTAAATCTAGATGATGCATTCACAGAATAGTTCATCTGTTGAATGTGAAGAGCAAGAAATTCTGAGAATACTGACTCACAACCAACTAGCATTTAGGAAACGGTTCAGAGAGCTCTAATTTTCTTCCTAGAATGATGTACAACAGTACAGTGTTACCTGCATCTAAAAAAAACAACAACAAATAATATGAAACATTGAATTGTTCTCAATTTTACTGTATAAGAATAAAGGATTAGTTGACTTCAGAATTCAAATTTTCTAATAATTTACTCACCCCCATGTCATCCAAAATGTTTATGTCTTTCTATCTTCTGTCAAAAAGAAATTATGGTTTTTGATGAAAACATTCCAGGGTTTTTCTCCATATAGTGGACTTCAACGGCTACCAAATTGCAGTTTCAGTGCAGCTTCAAAGGTCTCTACATGATCCCAGACGAGGAATAAGGGTCTTATCTAGCGAAACGATCTGTCATTTTCTAAAAAATAAAAATAAAAATCGACATACTTTTTAACCACAATGCTCATCTTGCACTGCTCTGCGATGCGCCACGCATTACGTAATCACGATGGAAAGGTCATTTCAAGGTTGAAGGTTCAAGGTTGTTTTATTTATTTAGCACATTTAAAAAGCATGGCTGACCAAAGTGCTGAACAATAAAGCGAAGGAAAAAAAGAAAATACAAAGTGAAACATACATTCACACAATATACTTATACTGAATTAAAAGCTAAAGAAAAAAATTAAGTTTTAAGAGAAGATTTAAAAATAGTTAGAGACTGTGCCGATCTGATATAGGCTGGGAGACTGTTCCACAGCCTGGGGCCGGCGATAGCAAGGGCTCTATCACCTCTCTGCTTTAATCGCGATCTGGGGACACAGAGAACTCTCTTATCACCAGATCTCAGATTTCGTGTGGGATTGTAGGGGTGGAGTATCTGACAGATAGCTTGGTGACTGGTTATTTAGGGATTTAAAAACAAAAAGAAGAATTTTAAATTAAATTCTAAAATGTACAGGTAACCAGTAGCCTGATGTGGTCATACTCAATTCTAGTCAGAATATGAGTCTGATACTGCTCCATTGGGCTTTGATTATGGGGGCGTATTTCAACCGATCCAGGAAAGACCTCAATTGGATAGACCTACAACCAATCAGAGCTACAGAGTAAGTGACGTGTGTTGAGCGACGCATAACAGAACTCAACTGCACACATGCTGGAACTAGTAGAAGATGAGCGTAAACAATCTTTGCCGGTGTTGTAAAAAGAATTTTAAAATCTTTTAAAATTAATGCGCTGTCGATATCTTCTATAACGGACGCGATGGCGGAATCTACACATCTCAGTTCTTCAACAACAGCCATCATTGTTGTAAACTAATTCAACCCAAGCGCTCTTTGATGACGTGGCTGATTACGTTTCTGGTGATAATCTGTCAATCATCGCCCTGACAATGTGATTGGTCCGAACAGTTTCTGTTCGGGCATAATTACTCCTCTGCGGATCGAGTCCAGACCGAACTTCCCCGACCTAAAAATGTTGTGGGCGGGGCTAAGTTCGGCTGGCATCCAGGCTAGGTAACCAGTGCAACGATTTCAAAATTGGGGTAACATGATCAAATTTGCGTTTTCTTTTGAGAAATTTTGCAGCGGCATTTTGCACTAGTTGAAGACGGGCAATAGAGGATTTGGACATACCATAATAAAGAGAATTGCAGTAATCCAAGCGAGATGTAATAAGCGCATGGATCGCAATCTCTAAGGTTTTTTCGGAGAGCGAGGATCTAATCTTAGAGAGGAGACGTAGCTGAAAAAAACAAGAACTAATCACAGAGTTTATTTGTTTTTCAAATGTGAAGTTCTGGTCCCAAAAAACACCTAAGTTTTTAATGCAGGAAGAGGTAAAAGGAGTAAGGTAGTCCAGGTCGATGTTTTTGCTACCAGAGCTATGATGGGGGCCAAAGACTATAACCTCGGTTTTCGATTCGTTCACGAACAAAA
>RJVU01052005.1:2947634-3009945 GCA_003731715.1 Anabarilius grahami
GAAAACATTCCAGGATTATTCTCCTTATAGTGGATTTCAATGGCTACCAACAGGTTGAAGGTCAAAATTACAGTTTCAGTGCAGCTTCAAGGGCTTTAAACGATACCAGATGAGTAATAAGGGTCTTATCTATTGAAATGATCAGTCATTTTCGAAAAAAAAATACAACCGTTTATGCTTTATAAACAAAATATCGGCGTGAACGTACTTTCCGCTTCCGCATTCTTCATAACGCTTACGCTGAATGTTCTACGCCTTCCCTATTCTACTTACGGAAATAAACTAAACTGGCGCCGCGTTCGTTCCGTAAGTAGAATAGGGAAGGCGTAGAACATTCAGCGTAAGCGTTATGAAGAACGCGGAAGCGGAATGTACGTTCACGGCGATATTTTGTTTATAAAGCATAAACCGTTGTATTTTTTTTCGAAAATGACCTATCGTTTCGCTAGATAAGACCCTTATTACTCGTCTGGTATCGTTTAAAGCCCTTTGAAGCTGCACTGAAACTGTAATTTGGACCTTCGATCTGTTGGTAGCCATTGAAGTCCACTATAAGGAGAATAATCCTGGAATGTTTTCATCAAAAACCTTAATTTCTTTTCAACTGACGAAAGAAAGACATGAACATCTTGGATGACATGGGGGTGAGTAAATTTATCAGGAAAAGTGTATTTAAAAGTGGACTAATCCTTTAATGCCGGATGAGGTAAAAGGAGTAAGGTAGTCTAGGTCGATGTTTTTGCTCCCAGAGCTATGATGGGGGCCAAAGACTATAACCTCGGTTTTAGATTCGTTCACAAACAAAACATTCTGAGAGAACCACAATTTCACTTCATCTAGGCATACAAAAAGAGATTCCAGAGCAGCATTTGAGTTACGTTTCAGGGGTAAATAGATTCTCTTCTCAGAGAAAAACCTTGAGAAACCTTCACATAATGACACTGAGGGATTAGAAATCACATTCACAGGAGGATTTAAAACAGAGTTTAACAGAAAATAAAGCTTTAGAGCAATTATGTTTTTTAGCAATTAAACTAGAAAAGTACTTAGACTTAGCAGATTTCATAGTTTTCTGAAAAAACACCAAGACAATCACAATCATTTGTGACGTAGGCGGAAGTACCAATCCAGTGTCTACAAAGTGAACGTGCGAAGACTAAGTCAAACGCCCTAATGTTGGGCAATTTTGAAGTTGGAGGAGAAAATGAGATGGAGTTTTTCACCCTACCGCGGTACTTCCGCTTACGTCATGCGTGACCTTTCCAACGTGAGTACGTAATCTGTGGCGCATCACAGAGCAGTGCAAGACGAGCATTGTGGTTAAAAAGTATGTCAATTTTTATTTATTTTTCAGAAAATGACAGAGTGTTTCGCTAGATAAGACCCTTATTCCTAGTCTGGGATCATGTAGAGCTCTTTGAAGCAAAACTGAAACTGGAATTTGGACCTTCAACCCGTTGGTAGCCACTGAAGTCCACTATATGGAGAAAAATCCTGGAATGTTTACCTCAAAAACCATCATTTCTTTTCGACTGAAGAAAGAAAGACCTAAACATCTTTGATGACATGGGGGTGCGTAAATTATCAGGAAATTTGAATTCTGAAGTGAACTAAACCTTTAACATATCCAGTTAATANCAGTCGCTAACAGTATATCATTAAAAACCCGTAATGAAGCCGACTTTGTGCTGTGTAGAGGCTTAAAACCAGATTGGAAAGTTTCAAAAATGTGATTTGAGCTAAGAAAAGACTGCAGCTGAATAAAAACAGTTTTTTCCAAAGCTTTAGTAAGAAAAGGAAGAGTCGAGATAGGTCGAAAATGATTGAAATCACTATCATCAAGTGAAGGTTTCTTGAGAAGAGGTGTGACAGTAGCTTCTTTAAGGCTATCAGGGATAGTCCCTGAACATAGGCATTTATTCAGAAAAGACATAAGACATAGCCCAACTATATCAAAAAATTTTTTTCAAAAAACGTGGAGGAAGAATATCATTAGGACAAAAAGTAGGTTTCAAATGATCAATAATCTCTCTGAAGGACTGAAGAGAAACTGGGTCAAAAACACTCCATATGGCTGGAGAACAACAAAAGTCAGGTGAAACATCAGCCACTGGTTGCAACTGAGATCTTAGAGCACTGATCTTCTTTGAGAAACCTTCACATAATGACACTGAGGGATTGGAAATCACATTTACAGGAGGATTTAAAACAGAGTTTAACACAGAAAATAAAGCTTTAGAGCAATTATGTTTTTTAGCAATTAAACTAGAAAAGTACTTAGACTTAGCAGATTTCACAGTTTTCTGAAAAAACACCAAGACAATCACAATCATTTGTGACGTAGGCGGAAGTACCAATCCAGTGTCTACAAAGTGAACATGCAAAGACTAAGTCAAACGCCCTAATGTTGGGCAATTTTGAAGTACTTCCGCTTACGTCATGCGTGACCTTTCCAACGTGAGTACGTAATCTGTGGCGCATCGCAGAGCAGTGCAAGACGAGCATTGTGGTTAAAAAGTATGTCAATTTTTATTTATTTTTCAGAAAATGACAGAGTGTTTCGCTAGATAAGACCCTTATTCCTAGTCTGGGATCATGTAGAGCTCTTTGAAGCAAAACTGAAACTGGAATTTGGACCTTCAACCCGTTGGTAGCCACTGAAGTCCACTATATGGAGAAAAATCCTGGAATGTTTACCTCAAAAACCATCATTTCTTTTCGACTGAAGAAAGAAAGACCTAAACATCTTTGATGACATGGGGGTGCGTAAATTATCAGGAAATTTGAATTCTGAAGTGAACTAAACCTTTAACATATCCAGTTAATACATCCAGTATTTTAGTTGCATAGAGTTAATCTTCAAGAACCGCAAATGCTCAAGAAATCTCAATTTCTGGCTACTATCTTGGGCTAGTGTCGGTTGTTCTGTCAGATTCTTCAGAGGTGAGATTCTGTGATTCCTAATGCTGCATTACAGTAGCTAAGAGCCGTCTGTACGAGGCTCTCAACAGTCTTCAATTCTGAAACTGGAGCCACTCAATCGATAGCAAAGGAGATGATGCTGATCTGGCTGGCATCAGCATCTCTTTTCTGTGGGAAAGCAAAGACTCTCAATTCCACCCCTTGATCTTAGCTGGCCACTTTTTTCAGTTGGCAGCATTCAGCACAAGATGTACAGCGGTAGCATCTGTCAAGCTGCAATGACTGCAAAATCTGTCTCACTTCAAAAAGCTCATACTGATGAAATCTGTTACCTGACCAAAATTTGAGTCACGGAACACGACATACGCTAAAGCCAGCTTATCGGATGTTGTATTTTTGTTTGTCTTGTTCTATTAAACCTGGCCTCTAAGAAAGCAAAAGCCTGTAAACAATCTTTCAGAACATGTATCTGAATGATATTTCAAAGCACACTGTCATATAGTGGGTCAACAACAAAGAGAAAGATATTTTTTTTCTTTGATAAAACATACTTTTTTAACAAACTGAGCAATAAAAGCATGTTTGAAATCAGCTAATACTATTCCAGAATCATTTTTAATTTGTTAGTGTTCCACTGTACTGCTAGTGGTACACACACCATTTAAAAGAGACCTTAGGAATGCTATGGGGTTAAATCAAAACCTTAATTTGAGAGAGATCTAAACATAACATACCCTATTTAACTACAAAGAAACATCACAGCACAAACACAATCTAATGGAGATGCACTTCTCCAGCCAATAGTTGCATAGAGCTGCTGAGTCCCAGTTTTCTGCATTGGCTGGTGATGCAACTTCTAAGAGCCCAAACATCGATCTGGCAAGATAATTTCCCATTGATTGCTCTAGTTGGGGGCTGCTGTGAAGCAGTTTATTACCCATACTGCAGCAAGGGAGCCAGCCCAATAATAGGTGCAGTGGGTACGGAGCAATGCTGGAACTCCATCATCTAGCGCATCTGGCTTTTCTCCAACTACCTACGCTCAGATCAAGTACTGAACTCCAGAATTTATGTAATCTTCCCATCTAACAGGACCACATATAATCTAGTTAAAAAAACAAAACAAAGATGACAAAACAAACAAAAAAAACCAAATAGAACCACCCTGGGCTCATTTGAAGAACTATAACTGTTTGTTGGAAACTTAAGAGTAGATATTTTTAAAGCAAAATGTAACAGGGAGCTCTACTGGAACTTAAAACAATACACCTAAAAATTTAAGCAGAGGTCATCTAGTAGGATGCTTCAAAAAAAAGGACAAAACAATACCATAAAAGTGGTCTTATATTGTGCACTATATTCTAATCTCTATTTAAAGTCATAAAATAGTTTTGCGTGAGAAACAGACTGAAATTTAAATTGTTATTCACTGATAATCAAGTCAAAGGGGGCAGTCGTGGCCTAATGGATAGAGAGTTGGACTTGTAACCCAAAGGTCATGGGTTCGAAACTCAGGTCCGGCAGGGATTGTCGGTGAGGGGAGTGAATGTCCAGCGCTCTCGCCACCCTCAATACCACGACTGAGGTGAGACCCTTGAGCAAGGCACCGTACCCCCAACTGCTCCCCGGGCGCCGCAGCAATGGCTGCCCACTGCTCCGGGTGTGTGTTCACGGTGTGTGTGTTCACTGCTGTGTGTGTGCACTTGGATGGGTTAAATGCAGAGCACAAATTCCGAGTATGGGTCACCATACTTGGCCACATGTCACTTCACTTCACTTCAAGTCACCTTTATTCATATAATGCTTTTTACAATACAGATTGTTTTAATGTAGCTTTCCAGTGATAACAGGAAATAATGCAACAACATTTGTTTTGGCTGTACAAAAGAAAATAGTGTCATTGACCAGCTTAAGTAAGTTCAGTGTTGATTCATTTCCATTGTAAAAAAGTTATTAACTTGGTTCATTTATCTATACAGCAGCTCTGGAGAAAACAGTGATGTCATAGTCCATCTCAGTTCAGCTCTCATACAATGCAGGCAGATCAATAATATAATCAATGTACTGTAAGTTATGAATGGAGTGCCACAAGGCTCTGTCTCTGGCCCTTTGTTATTCTCCTTGTACACATTCCCTTTAGATGATATTAAGAGAAAACATGACATTAGCTTTTACTGTGGTGATGATGATAAAACTAACTAAAAACTAAAAGTTTTATAATTTCTCTAGCCACATGAAATATCAGTTAGCTGAGTGTATTAAGGATGTAATTCCTGAATGACCAATAATATCTTTCTAGTAGAATTGTCATTTTCTGGTAGACTATCTCTTTATTCTCATTAAAGCCTTGATTACACTTATGTTTCACACTTGTCCATAGAAGACCACAAATGCCAGAAATCCAATAGTATTATAAATGTTCAGGATGGATTTCATTGTTGGAGATCCCCAAAGGAACTGTACAGGAGAAAATACTATCTTGTTTTTTGTTGTGTTCAATCATATTGGTTCCTGAAAAGGCTGTTTGTCTTGTAGCCACGGGCAGTGAAGGGTGGGAGGAGGGGCATCAACACATGCACTCAGTGGGGGTAATAAACACAGACAGCTGGAGCATTGTTGATCTAGCTCTAGAAGTATTATCCATGTTAATGAGTTAAGATGAGCTTGAATAAATGACTAGAAATAATAATGTAATAAAGATAGACAGTCTTTGTTTTGATGTTTCTTTTGTGATATTGAATCAAGTCAAATCCTAATAAAACAAATCACTATTCGCTGCAGGATCTGACAAACTCTGAGGGTTTCAATCATGGATAACGCACTGCAGTGTCAAGGGAGAATCACAACACAGTCTGGGGAAATCCAGCTCGTTTTTCCTATCTAACTCTAAGTACCTTAATGATTAGAGCATGTCATGAATGCTCACAGACACTTACAGCTCCCTCACTGCAGTAAATTCAATGCATACAAGTCTACTGAAAGAGACTTTCAGCTGGTTTAATCGTATGGAATTTAGTCAACTACTTCCCTTGCTGCAGAATTGGACTAAAATGAAAGGTATGAATAGGTCCACATGGAATATGTGCACCTTTTTCATCAAGTGTGTTAAAAGAGAGCTGAGAGTGCTACACTTTTATTATCAGAAAAAAGTATAAACAAATTGCCCAAATTATCTACCTAACGAACAAGCAAGAGGCGAGGAATGAGCAGCACTTTATGAATGAAGGAAGCCAGAATTCTGTGGAAATCTGAAGAGTTTTCACAGTACCAAATAACCAAAATAAATGTAGTTTTAATATTTACTATTTTTTGTTCTTTGCTTTTAGGGGTAAAAAGAAGTTCAGAATATTTACATTTACATTTATGCATTTGGCAGACGCTTTTATCCAAAGCGACTTACATTGCATTATACTATACATTTGTATCTGAGTATGTGCAATCCCTGGGATCGAACCCATGACCTTGGCATTGCTAGTGCCATGCTCTAACCACTGAGCTACAGGAAAGCTAATATGTAAAGTTAATATGTATACCATATGTATGTATGTTAGAATATGTAACCAGCGGTATGCTGTTAGTGAACATCCCGATGTCACCCATTTACAATTGTGATGAAATTCTGGAAATATTGCTTAACTATATGTTATAAATATAAAAACTCATAATATGGGCATTTTACCCACACTATATTTCATTGGTTCTCAAGTCTAAGTCAAGTTGAATAATTTTCTTCATTTAGTCAAACATGTCACAAGTCCTTATATTTGCAACTCGAGCAAGTCATGTAGCTCGAGTTCGCCCCACCTCTCCCTATGGAGGCCTGGGTATGAGGCTTCTAGCTGAGAGCTGAACACGTTCCATAAAAACCCAATGCATTTTCCCATTTTAGTTGCAAACCCACACACACAGACACCAGGACAGGTATGACGAGGAATTGCAGTGCTTGAACTGTTGAAACAGGGACACACTGTGTTTACAGCACTTTCCCTAATATGCTGTGACATTAATCAATTCCACCTGCCACACAGAGTTTGGAGTTTGCCGAAATAGCCAGCTGAGGATGGGAATTTTCCAGACACATGAAGAGAAAGACAAAGAAAAGAGACTGATGAAAAGAAAGACACAGCTCCATCCTACTAGCTGCCAGGGAGCTCCAGACTAGGAGAAAAAATCTTCCAGCCACCAGGGTCGCCCATACTAATGGGCAAACCAGAGAAAACAGATTAATCCTGCAGCCATTAATAATTCCTGCAACTGTTCCCTCCGAGGCAATTAATCACCTCCCCTCTCTGTCAGCACAAGAGCCTGAGGCTAAGCACAGATCCAGGGCTACTGCTGGAGCCACAACTAAACTCATTCTCAGTCACAACCACCCGCTCCATAGAGCAATGTAGACATCATTAGTAGAGTCTACCCAGATAATGTGCAAAACATCCATCCATCCATATTATTAATATACATGATATTAAGAACCATACTGGTGTTTTTGGATGGTATCAAAAGGTATCAAAGAATACCATGGTATAATGATAGCATGTCCACAATATATATAATATTACCATGGTACCGTTGTTAGATCCTCATTAAAAAACATGCCATTAACATGATACCATATCTCAAAAACGTATTACAATGTCCATAAATCTAATATGATTACTGAAACACCATGTCAAAAAAAAAAAAACCTTGCATGTCCATAAAACCATGGTTCTATGTTAGCCATCACATTAAAGGTGTAGGTGTTCTGGGGAAAATGCTAACTTTAGTCTGTTAGCATTGAAAGTGTACGTCCTACCCTCCCTGCAAATCGCCGTCCAAAGCCACGCCTCCTCCCAAACACATGAATGCTTTTTAACCAGAAAGGTGATAGTATTTCAGCAAAAATACAATGTAAACCTTGTCAGAATATCAAGCGTAGGAACAACACAAAACCATAATTCGTGCTAAGGATGGCACACACAATACCCGCAGGGACGCTCAGGGTATTTTCATTGAAGGAGGAAACAAGACGTTTTACTCATTGTTTGTAGCAAGATTTAAAAACAAATGGTTGAAGCATCTGGCGGTGGTGGCCTTATGAATCCATGCACCAAAGATGTGGATATTGTAGTTTGCTTGCAACTTTGAAAACATAAAAATAGTTCCCGATTAGAAGCTGTCGTTGAGCTAATTAGTGAAGATACACAAACTGCATATGCTACATTATGCGTTACTATCAAAACACATCAAAATCATACTTATGTATCCAACCTGTTCAAAAGAAATTCTGCAACCATGGCATCATCTTTCAGACCCTTTAACTCCCGTAGTTATCTCCAGCGTGGAAAAGCAACGCTGATATTAATTCGGGGTTTTAACTCTTTTATGATCAAGCCTTTTTTTTCATTGTAGTCCTTTCTAAGACTGTCTTTCTTTTGGTCAATACTTTTCCAGTGCCACTTGACTTGTTGTTGGTTCAGAAGGAAAGTTAGGTTGTTGCTGCTCGCCTGTCATTCTCGCTCTGACTCTGCACAGCGTACAAGAAACACGCTGATGACGTATGATGCCAGCGTGAACAGGCTGCGCAGTGATATGCAAACACACATTGACCGACAGGGAACAGATCGGACCGTTCAGACTGAACGAACATTTACATCGCTTAACATATCAGAATATGAGGAAACTTTCAACCAGCATAACAAAAAATGTTTCTGAAGAGAATCACCTATTGCACCTTTAACTTTTACTCTGTGTCATGCTAACCAATTAAATAATCAAGCATAAGTAGTGTTTCAGCCTTATTATGTTGGCATCACAGAAAAAGTGAAGTATGGAGTTCCACAAGGTTCTATCTTAGGCCCTTTGTTGTTCTTGTACATGCTTCCCTTTTAAACTGGTGTAATCAAGAAACACATTGGTGTTTATAAATGGGACTCCAACTTATCAAAGAATACCATGGTATTACCATAATACCATGTCTACAAATCATATGATTTCACCATGGTACCATTGTCTGAAAGATTATAATTAGGCATTATTAATGTTTTAGCCCTACAATTTAATACATAATAGAAGCTGTAGCTTGTTAAAAAAAACTGCCATGTTATTAACATGGTTTCCCCCAATGTCCACAATGACCAAACATGTCCAAAACCATGAAAGTACCATAACAGACTGTTTTTTTGAACAAGCAACAGCTACCACTGAAACACAGCCAGCTGGTCTCTGTATATTACAATCTTGCAAAACAGTGAGTCAGAACTAAATCCAGGTGAGAAAATCTCACATATATGTTGATGGTGACTCACTAAAGCCTTTGGAAGAGAGATCAGGCAGATCCTCCCAGCAAACAGTGTAGCACAATTAGTCACAGAGCTCTTTACATGAGATATGATGGCTCCATTATCATTCATTAATGAGAAACACTTGAGTACATGACCGCTCCCCCACACTCAAACACTGCTGAGCTCTCTGTTCCACTTCTCTCCTGTGAGGGGGAGGCAGGGCAAGAAAATGTTCATTAGTAGAGCAGCGGCAAAAGAAAGAGGACGAGAGAGAAACAGAAGGGGGGGATAAACTGAGGCTGATCTGGTGCTCTGTTTTTTGAGGCACTGAGATTTGCATGTGCAGCAGTGCAGAGGGAGAAATGTGTCAGTACTGACAGCTTCCTGAGAATCTTTAAGCTCGATGTTGGCACCTCTCTTTCTCTCCCAGAGACCGCAGGAGCCCTGCTAACAGTCGCTCGGAGGTCAGGACCAGTGCCTTTGTGCTCAGCCCTCCTATGGCAACCCAGCAAAGCATGTTTAACGGTCAGCTCAAGTGCAAAGCTGCTCTCTGGGGGGAGGGCGAGTTGAACCTTCCCTGCTGCAAGGGCAAATGGAGATGTGTGTATGTGTGTGGGCTGGTACAGAGCTAGACTCAAAGAGAACAAATTAATATTATGACACGGACAAAATCAAATACTGTACGTACTTTCCAATGTACCTTAGTGAGGATAGATTGATATTTAATTTGACGTGAGACTGTGAGAGATAGATGTTCAATAAGTTGGTCCATGTTATCCTGAGATTTTTTTTTTTTTTGGGGGGGGGGCATACTCATTGATATCAAGGTACACATAAGGTACGCTATGCCTAACAGCTTTGGTGTCATTTGCTTAAAATCAAATATGGCCTTCACCCAGACTAAGGTCAAAAGTGTCTTGTGTGCAGGAAATGAAGCAGGGGTTTACCCTGTTGAAAAAGACAAGCTTAGACAGGTATTCATTTCCATGCTGATCCTGGTTGGTTTATTCTGGTTTGGTGGTGATGAACCAAAACTTTGCTGGTAAAGCTGTTCAACCAGAATATATAGCATAGAAGCTGGTTAACTAGCTAGTCAAGAAACTGGGACACCAACCATGTCAGGCTACAGCTACCATGAAAGGACTCTTTAAGATCGGTCATACAGTTGTGGGGGGCTGGGTTGATCGTTAGGCCCCTCCATTGAGCGGGTGCTGGTGATCAGCTATGCTGGTCTTTTCAGCAAGGATGGGATCCAAACCTTTCCCCACCATCACAGTAAGAGTTGTCAAGCTCAGCATTCATCATCAGACACACTCCTGTACCAGTCTCGTGAGATACACCCCAGCATGCACACACAAAAAAACACATGGATATAAATCCATCATTGTGCATGCAAAATCCATCATGGTTTTTACTCGGTTACAGTTTGAGAAATCAGAGCGGATGGCTCTCTGGGAGAAATCATCCCCACTAACTACCAGGAGTCACTCTTCTTGTTGGCGTAAGAGAGTCACAAATCAAAACCCAGCAGGAGAGGTTTTCCGAAACACTTCTCCAACTGTTCATCTTCTTGCAGTAATTTCTGTTAAGAATGAAAAACTGCAGTAAAAAAATAAAAAATCAGAATAACTGCATAGATTTTGCACATGAAGTTAATAAACTAGATTTTTATATTCACTTGATTATGAAACACACAGCATTATGGTGTTGTGGGTGGTTTTTAGCAGTGTGTAAAATTAGTTTTGACCTCGTAAATTTTAATCAAATTGTCCTAAATCGATCTTCCGGTGACGCATACTGGACTTCTCCAATAATTTAGTCCACTTAAATGCTGCCCCCTTTTCTTTTCTTTCTTTTTTTTCACAAATCGTCTGCATTCAGATCTGCCACACTCGCGACTTTAATGTGTTCCTATTAGGGCTGGGAAGCAATTTTAATCTGATTAATTACATGATGTGGCGATTGATTCATTTATCATACATCAAATTTAGCTGAGAAATGAACCCCAAAAGATAATTTGAAGTCATTATTGTGTAAAACATCAAATAGACATTACAAAAAGTAGATTCAGAAAGATATATTTTATTTGATTCAACATAAAATTTATTGCACAAACTTTTGGACAATGAGGTTGAGTACATTTTAATTCTTAATTTTTTTAATTTTTTTTATCAATATGGAAATATGAAATTGAAAGTAAACATATGGTCAACTGATGTTTTATGAATCATTTTCTTAGAGAAGCTAATTCACTGAAGGCTACCAAGAACGCTAGGTTACAAAGTTTATTAAATTAATTCACAATATGTGCACGTTTATTGTAAATGTGGGGGGCGACGTGTCGAGCTGCCACAATAGCTCTGTATGACAGATGTATCGCTTTTATTTCCTTTTTCCTTTTTTATTCAAAATATTCCCAAACTTGTTGACTACAGCCTATCGTGAACTATAGGCTGTATAGGCGATGAGCACCCACGGAAATACATTAGATATTCTCCATTCATTTTAACCAATAAATATCTTGAATTTTATGGACATTCTAACTGCATTCTATAGGCTATATCACGCAGTGAGTTGTTGCCCTGCATAATATTCATCATCAGTCAACTATGTAAAATGTCAGATGACCTATGTAGGTCTGGGGGAGGGGCAAGTGCGTAAAAAATTTGAACGCATTCATTTTTCTGCAATTAATTGAGCTAATTAATGCGAAAAATTCACAGCCCTAGTTCCTATGCATTTGCCAGGGTGTTCGGGTGGATTTTCGCACATTGCTTTTTGGTTCCTTGGGTGTTCAGGGTAGTTTATACTGTGTTTTCACTTTTTATATTGTCTACTCAATGCTTTACATGTCTGCCACAATAATGTCTTTGAACTATCTTCATTTGGGGGCTTTTCTCAGCAAAAATCATTCATGTCCTTACCACAAACAGAATTAGTTTATGCAACAAAGTTTAATACTTAGATTTAGGGATTTGAACAACCCCCTAATCCCCTGTATGAGTGATAGCAATAGTGCTATTTGTCTTAAACACCGCCGTTAATTAAGTTAACAGCAAGCACTTGAACAATCAATTACCTGTAGTGTAATGGCAAGAAATTGCATTTGTAGTGCCTGTTAAAGACTATTGCACCTTTGATAAGACCTTGAGAAAGGTAACATAAGCAGTATTTATAGCTCTTCCTTGTGGGCTGAGCACAGAGCAGGGGTAGGACAGGAAGCAGTTAATGGTGTGCTTGTGCTGGCTCTTTGGCATGCTGGAGGGAGAGTGACATTGATCCACCAGCTCCCGTCCATCCGTCTCCCTGACAGAGGTAACAGGATTGTTAATAAAAATGGAAATTGAGCTGCACTACCCCCTCACACACACACACACACACACACACACACACACTCTCTGACCGTATCCAGGGCTTGCGCTCAGCTGGCTTGCTCTGCCTGACATCTCCCTGCAGAGGCTAAGCACTGGTTGCACTCGCCGCCATGGTTGTGCTTCTATTTAAGCATGAGCCAAAGAGTGAACACACACACACACTCAGCTATATTACCTGGCAGTGGGGGAGGAACACTGATAAACGGTTGGTTGTCACGACATATATTAAAACATTAAGGTTAACAATTCAATCCAGCAGGAAATGACTCATACGATGCAGTTAGGTTTTGCTAACACTGAGACGTGTAGGTTTAAAATTAGTCGACAGATAAGGTTGTATTTTTAAATGGCCAATGCTGAAATGATTAGTGTAGTGCTGATAAACGGTGGGTCCAAAATCTGAAACCACTAGTAACACTGCTTCTGTTCTGCAATCTATATATGGTTTGGTAGAAAGTGGAAAGTAATGGTCTTAAAATCTTCACAAAAAGCAGTTCTATATTAGCTGTGTTAAGCAGCATTTTTGCATGTGGATCCTTGTCTTTCAGGAGTGTATTTGAGAAAGCAGTAATTTGTAAAAAATTACTTTTTTCTTTTTGTAAAAAGAACAATACAATGATTATGCACACTATACTGACATTATTGGTATTAGATGTATAAGATTTTACTTTTTTAAAGCCAGATATCAACCATATTAAAAAGTTCATCTTTTCTACATCTAACATTGAAATGTATTATTGCACAGCCCAAACAGCAACATTGAGCCTTTGGTTTCTAATGTCTCAGTTTTCTAAATTCTAAAGTCTTCTAGATTCTAAAATCTCGGTTTTCTAGATTTCAGTTTAATGCACTAAAAAATGCATGAAAACCAGACACACGCATACAACATAAACTCCTAAAGATGTCTGTTTGCATGTGTACATACACTAGGGGAGTAACGGTTCAAATTACTCACGGTTCGGTTTTTAAATCACGGTTTTAGGGTCTCAGTTTCAGTACGGTTCAGTTTGTACTGTGTTCAGGGAATAAAGGACTACTGTCAAACAAAAAATGAAGAAAAAAGAACAAATAATCAAACTACAAGCAAAAGCACAAAGAGATACAATAGAGCAAAGATACAAATAAAATAAAAACAGTGCTTTTCAGGTTATTTAGGTAACTAACAGTAGTTTTTAGGTACAGAAATGGAATAAAGTAATCAAATTTAAAATAACACTGCATTTAAACTTTACTGCACAAACTAAATAAAGATTAATCATTACTAAAGTTACAAAAGCTATTCAGTCAAGAGCAGTGAGTGATGTTCTTTGTCTTTTGTTGTTTGATTAACATTAAAAACACAGACAGCTGGAATATTAGGCTGCTGTCACTTTAAGACATAATGCACAGATCCAAAATACTGATACACATGCATTGTCTTTCTCGACTTTTTACGTTCACTTAAGACATGAACTAATATGCAAGAATACTCGCCAAGAGGGGCATGTTGCCATAATTTTTCTGTGAATTTGACCGTTCAAGCGCAAGACTTGAAAGAGAACTCAATATTTTCATGCTGAGTCCTGAGACACGGCTTTCCATGTGTGTGCTCAATTCGGACGAGCGCACACACAAATCTTATCACAGCATGTATGCACAAGTTTTCTTTCTGCCATAATGGTGTCTTTGAACTATCTTTATTTGGTGTGTTTTTTTTTTTTGTTTTTTTTTACAAAAATAAGCAATTAATTTTAATTAAGTATGTTACATGCCAATGAATGAATCAATTAAGCATCAATGGGCAGATCTAGTAAGTTTTTTAAAACCTTGCATAGTTTTGTAAATTGTTTTCAAGGATGAGAAGATCAGTCAAGTGACAGAAGAATTAGTGTCGAAATGGTCTTTTAAGTCAACAATAAAAGATATTGGAAGCATTCTCTCTGCCCTTTTAAAAAGATAAGCAATTTTTGCTACCCTAACTATGAATGACTAAACAATTATTTGCATTTTACTGTTTGCATTTAGCTTATCTAAAATGTGAGACCCTATAGAAAAAGACCAGTAATTCACCAGGTGAGAACCACTATGTTAACATATCAATTAATGGCCATAACTTAAAGATAATGAGTTATCAGTATAGAACACACACACAGAGAACAACATGTTTGTGGTTTAAAAAGCACCATTCATTCAAAGGACAGGAAGGCAGCAAAGGAAGATATATATCGGCGGTTTGTTTATTAGGGTGAGATCAAGGATAGATGATTTTAGCCCACGGAGCCAGTCTAAATGTAGATTCGCACAGAAACTGGGTCAATTTAGCTCCCCAAAGGCTGTGCACACAGACAGTGGAATTAAACGCTCTTGGTAATCATCAAAATGGGTTCTCGGGTTGGAAGGTTATGTGTTGGGTGTTAAGGAATTGACTGGCACAGGAACTATGGACACAGTACAGAGATAGAAGCTGATCGAGTATATTCCAGAAGCTCAGCTGGTTTGCTGGAGTGCAGGGAAGAATAAACAGAGTGACGTGAGGCAGAAAGAACTCAGCAGACTGAGTGCTGCCTCATTGAGCAGCCCTGGAAACCTGCCAGTCTAATGCCACAAAGCATTAATACATGCAGAGTCCATCAGAGGAGTGTATCGCACACCTCTACACAGCCACTGCTTTTACAAGTAAATGCGTCAGGAGCACTTATGAGTTCACTCTGTGACAAATGCTTTTTTTTTTTTTAAGAGCCATGGAAGCACTGCAAAAAATAATTTCCCTGAGCAGTATTTTGTCTTGTTTTCCACTAAAAATATAAATAGCCTTAAAACAATATGCACTTAATCAAGAGGCAAAATTGCACAAGATAATGAGAGTTGTTTTTAGAAAATATACATTTCTTACGTCATTGACAAACTTTTTTGTTATTTAAGCATAAGCATCTAACATACAGTAATTTAGTGAGGTTTATAAAAATTCAAAGATATTTCCTTTAAAACATTTTACTACTGCTTCATATATTCCCGGCTATATGAACCCTTCTTGATTGTCAGTGAATTTTCGCAGCCTTAGTTGTGTGTGAGTCCCTCAGTTGTCCTCAGTGTGAAAAGACGGATCTCAAAATCATTCAGACACTTCTGGAAAGGGTTCAGATATGCAAAAGATGCTGGAAAACCAAAGAATGTGCAGGACCTGGAGCTTTTTTTGAAGAAGAAGAGGAATAAGAAGAATAGTAGGCAGTTTAACTGCTCATGACAAAGAAGCAACTCGCAAACAACTGTCACCATACAAAAAAAGTCATGGATCATCCAGGTAACGGTACACAGTATTAGGAATCAAGAACACATAAACTTTTGAACTGGGTCATTTTTATATATTCATCTATTCCTTAGTCTTTGACCATACGCAAACATTGGTTTTGTGAAAAAGCTTATTCCAAGTAGAATATATATATATATATATACACCCAGCCATCCACGTGATGTAAAAGAAAACGTGATTCATCAGACCAGCCCAACTTCTTTTATTGCTCCGTAGTCCAGTTCTGATGCTCACGTGTCCACTGTTGGCTCTTTCGGCAGTGGACAGGGGTCAGCATGGGCACCCTGACTGGTCTGTTGCGATGCAGCCCCATACGCAACAAACTGTGATGCACTGTGTATTCTGACACCTTTCTATATTAACTAGTTGCTTATTAGCATGCATGTTACAAGGTTGCTGACTGTTTATTAGTACTTATAAAGCACATATTAAAGTTGTCATGAAATCAAAATTGACATTATTTACTTTGTTAGTGCACATTACTAGTCTTGTGGTGAACAATTAAAGGGATAGTTCACCCAAAAATGACCGTCAAGCCATCAGGTGTATATGACCATCTTCTTTCAGCCAAACACAATCAGAGTTATATTAAAATATCTTGGCTCTTCTAAGCTTTATAATATGAGTGATTGGGAGGATGAGATTTTGAAGCCCAAAAAAGTGCATCCATCAATGATAAAACGTACTCCACGCTGTTCCGCGGGGTTAATAAAGGCCTTCTGAAGTGAATCGGTACGTTTGCATAAGACAAATATCCTTATTTAAAACTTTATAAAGTAAAATAACAAGCTTCCGGCGCAACAGCCATATGCATTAGACTTAAGTCTAAAAAGTGTTAACTTCCATGACGTAGTACACAATGCCAAGATGTTCTACGATACACCATGACATTCTACGCTATGTCTTATGTTATAACGCGCAGTACATCATGTCACTGTGAACTACGTTGCGGAAGTTAACACAGACGCAAGTTGAATGCATATGGCTGTCGAGCCGGAAGCTCATTATTAACCCCGTTAAAATCCCGCCCTCTATTCAATATTCCGTTTCACTTGGAAATACGTCACACTGAAGACACTGAAGTCAGTTGCAACCAGTTCACGTGGACTTTAATGCCTTAATTTGCATGACCATATTCTAGATCCGTTAACACATATTCACTATTAACTACGACTTTTCCCTCAATAAACTCCAAATTTACTGCTTATTAATAGTTAGTAAGGTAGTTGTTAAGTTTAGGTATTGGGTAGGATTAAGAATGTAGAATAAGGTCATGTAGAATAAGGCATTAATTTGTGCTTTCTAAGTACTAATAAACAGCCAATATTCTAGTAATATGCAAGCTAATAAGCAACTAGTTAAAAGACCTTAAAAACGTGTTACCCTAGATCCCTTAACCCTACCCAATACCTAAACTTAACTACCTTACGAACTATTAAAAAGCAGTAATTAGGAGTTTGAGGCAAAAGTCATAGTTAATAGTTAGCTAACCGTGAGAATTGGACCCCAATCTAAAGTGTGCCTATATATATATATATATATATATATATAACACAGTTGTGGTGTAAATGTGTGATTTTGCAACCAAGCCGAGCTAGAAAAAATAAAGATTTCAAGCAGGTATTTCTAAATGTTTCTTCCACCACTTCCTTGCCATTCATACCATTTCACAAAGATATATTAGGGACATTAGGGAAATAAAATTGGAAATAGGGAAATAAAATGGGCCATTAATGCCATTTCACAGTGACTTAAAACATTAATAAAAGTAAAACGGCATTAGAAATGTTAAAATACCACATCTTTTCTTTTGGAGACATTATGTGAAGCAACACAATGGCAACTGCAACATAAAAGATGTCAGAAATCCTCACTGGTACTACCTCAGACTCTTCTAAAATGTAAAATTCCATGAGTGCTGTTTTCAAAGTGTGAATCTTATAGCCAGCGAACACAAAGCCTGTGGGGACTCAGTATAAACACGAGCACTCAGGGCCTCTTCAGCTCACAGAGAACTAGTCCATACATGGGGAGACAGGAGCGAGGGCCCCTCCCCCACTCGCTTTACGCCACAAAGACGGCAGAGCTGGCTGCTATGTAGGGGGTGAGCAGATCAGACTGCAGATTATCCTGCTGAGAGAGGTCTGGCTCAGCCGAGGTGGCTACAGACAGCTCTCTGAGTGTAAATACACTTCTTTCAGCACAACAATAAGCTCAACAAGAGCTATGGAGATTAAAACAAGCTCAACACAAAGCCGGGGCTAGCTGTGGGAAGCACTGAAATGTAAAACAAAGAGTCATTCTAAGCGTTGTGTGATTTTGCCATGGTTTTTATCAGCACACTTTCAAGGGCACTGGTACTAAATATTGTAGATAAGATAAAGATCTGATAATTACCATGGGGAAGTATGTGTTTGTGTGTAACCTTAGTCTTCAAGACAGCCTCGTCCCTGTAGAGCGTACTGGGGAACGTCAATAGGAAATGACTAATTATCAAATCAAATCTTTCTCTAATTGTGAAACCGTTGTGAGGAAAATGTAGGTAGTAAATCGTAAATTACAAATAGTGGGCGCCAAGTGCAAATTTTCACTGCAAAACCACAGAAAATTATTTTGATGTGTGTAAAAAAAAGACTTTCCAATAATAAAAATGTAAATTTGTAAGCATTTCTGTTATTTGTCCATAAAAATGCGTTATTTAAGGTGTAAGGTACTTTAAAACTACTGTTCTAGAAAGATTAACTTCTAGTTATGCGTTGCTGATGTAATTGCTTTAGTTGATGAGTTGATGAACTTTGTATAGAGAAGGCTGGTAAGTGTTTCTATAACATCATTCTCATCTTAAGATGTATAAATGTTTAAGTCTTGAAGATATTCAAGACTTAGACTTGAAGATATTTTGGGAAAAGTACCTATTTTAACATTTATTACAGTACAATGTCCCAAAGACTTCCATTTAAAATGCATTACTGTTTGTTTAAAAAAATTAAGGACTAAGATATCAGAATTGTTTTCTGCGGCAAACTGTTTTAAACCTGGAAACATTCATTTAAAGCAAAATTATGCTTTCCTATGAGTTTGTTCACATCGGGTGCAAAATTTCACCCACAATTTTTTGTAGGTCAGTTTTTGGGCAAAACACACAAACAAAAAACCCATAACATAAAACATTTTGGGTCAGGTGTCCAGACTTAGCATAAATGTACGCTGGTGATTTCAGAGTACAAGCGACGTTAAAAGCCATAGTGATAAACAACCGAAGCGAAATGAGAATGTGTTTGAGGCCAGGAAAAATTTGTGTCACTGCCTGAATGGCTAAATAGTTTAGGGGCGACAGTCGTTGGATGATGTTGGGCAATGATCCACTTCCTTTTGTCGTTTTGCTCTGATGTTAAAGGTCTTAATGCGTTTAAAACAGGAAATCCAGCTTGAAGGTGAACAGCTGATGCACTGCAGCAGAGAAGCAGAAGCAGCTTTTCCCTCTAGAGACAAGCATGAGTGCGCTTCCAAATATAACCAAAAAGCTCTCTAATTACTGCAGTCACGATCTAGGGCTGAATCTTCCATTCAAAACACTGTTTGATTGCTTAACAAGGACATATTTTCTGTCTCCTTTGCCACGCTTCAATTATGAGTCTGATTCAAATGGAAAACCGTGTCCAGTTGCTTTCAAGTACTGGCGAGATTCTACCAGACAGTTTGAAAAAGGATTTCTCTTTGATTGTGAAAGCCCAATTAGAGGACGGGAATGCCTGCCATGCCGGTCTTGTTTGCGGCAGCCTTTTGGGGAAATTCCAGCCATATCTCAAGGCTCTCAAAGCAACACATTCCTCTTTCAGCTCAGGCAGTGGCTGCTGTCCAGGTAAAAGAGAGATAGTAAACATTAAAGATGACTAACACCAGCGCTGACTCTTTTTCAAGCACCCCAAATGATGCCGAAATGGTTTCACAGTGACAACCGTGACATTCAGCGACTTTTCGGCGAGATTTAGAAATCAGCTATGCAGCCAAAAAAGGGGACAAGTATGTTCTAATCAGGCATGATGTGACAGTTTTTAGTGAAAAACTAATTTTTCCATCTACACTTAAAGAGAAAAACTGCATGAAGCATCATATTCACAGCCAAGCAGAAAATGCTTGAGGTTTAATATACAGCTATGTGAGATGGGGCTTTAGACCAATGAGATTTCACTGTGGGCGAAGTGACCCAAGCGTGCGACAGACTTAGAAATCAAAATGCTGTTGATTGTAGTGGTAGGTTATAACTAAAACTAAAAAAAAATTTTTTTGAATGAATGAATGAATGAATGAATGATTTAATTGTTTGTCCAATCAGTTCTCGTAATATTTTGTACAATATGGGGAAATTGTAAGAAAACAAAAACGTAAGATCCAAACCTGAATATTACAGTGTTACACCGTGTCTACACCAGGCTTTTATTGTGTCGCATCGCGGCGCAACAGCTAAAAGCGGTCTACACTGAACGCGACAAGCCGACTGTTGCAAAGCACTTGGACTACATCAGAAATAGAACAGGGAATATATTTACTGTCGGGAATTTGTTGCGTCAAGTCGCGTCGCTCGCATCCGGTGTAGACACGGTGTTACAGTAATATAAAAAAAAGCATATAAATTCATAATTTTCTCTTAAAATGTCTCTATCTTGTACAAATGTAAACAAAAGGAAAAATTTAAAAGGGTCAATAAATTGATGATTTTTAAAATTATTTTAATATGTTCCTGTAGGTTCACTTATATTGTTAACAACGATTATCNATTATCGCGCAAAAAAAAAAAAATACAGAGAAATTATTATTACTCCATTCACTTTATTTTCTCAGTCATGCATGTTCTTTCCGTAAAAACGAAACTGAAACATCAGACGCAAGTGCTTTGCTTCCGCAAGACATACGCAACTTTTTAAATATGTAATAAGAGTACTTAATTTTTATAACAAAACAGTCAATTTATATGTAATATGATAGGCCTAGTTTGCAGTGGGAGTTTTGCGTGCGCACGAGATACTTTCTCGCAAATACATATTTATATATTAGTTTATGTGCATCCATACTCTGGCTTTCTTCATAGGCAGTGAAGCACAAATGAAATAGGTTATAGTATACACAAACCGGAAATTGTAACGCGTGCCCACGCGAAAGTATCTCGTGAGCACGAGAAACTCCGTCATTTTTTTATTTTTGCAAAGGTCCCTTTAGGGGCTCCGTACCTATTTAATGACATTTTATTACATTTTGTTTTTATGCATCGATGCAGAATCGTTCACATCGGCATCATGATGTATCGTAAAAACAATTATATTCCACAGCTCTACAGACAATGATTTCAATACTCAGCAAAACACTACCAACAAAAACAAACTCCATCACAGAGTAGACTCTGCAAATGCACCATAGACTTAAATGTAAAATTAATGTCAACACAATGCAGTGAAATCCACTCCCCTCTACTCCACTCATTTACTGTACCCTACCCTTTCTGCTAGGGGGGCACCTCAGCCACGTCCCTAGGGTCAAAGCCCTGGCTAGACCCACTTTGAGAGTAATGAGCACATAAGCCACGAAAATCGATCCAAACATGGTAACATCATTGAGATCATCAATCAGGCCAACTGGACTGTTTGAATATCAACACTTTGGAAATGCCATTCAGAAAAGGTATGACGATTCCTTACTGGGACATTTGGCACAAAAAGTCAAATCTAATCATATTACTCAGAAGGAAGCAGACAAGCATTTTTATTTATATCAGGTTTCAAAGAGTGTTTAACTGTACACGAGGTGCCTGTCACCCACCCAAAGACGAATCTAAATATTCTACTCATTTCTATGTTGGAGCTTGTCGACAAAACTAAGAGTATGTTTACTGTACATAACACAGAGCTGCTGCTGTTGGCAGGTCAATGCAAGGCAGTGACTCTCACTGCATACTAAGCGCACTTGCAGCAGTAGCCAGGGCGCCTAGGCTACATATGGTGGGGAATGTGTTAATGCAATATTCATGGTGTGCATAAGAGTGGAGCACAACACAGCTTTGAGGACTCTCTGAAGTCCCTTTCACACTCAACAGAACCGAAACATAGCGTGAAGGAGAGCCATGTGTGATGCACAGATGCTTTGACCTTTCACACGAACACCAGCAAGCTTTATTACAGTTGTGACCTCTCACAGCTAAGCGAATATGTAACTATTTGAAACTGAATTTCATGTAGACTCTTGATATTAAGATACTGCAGTTAATTGACAGCTAAATCATACCAACAGGAAGCATAAATATACATATAACATTAAAGATTCAAAGCAATCCTGTCAGTTTTACACAAATCTGCCTAGACAAGTCAAATGTTTTTTCACCATCTACAACCGTGTATGTCATGCTGTGTTGATGTATAGTAGTATTGTACCTCTCCAGTTAGATTTGCACAATGGATAAATAGTCAAGGGATAACCCTGCCTTTGTTTTTAAGCCACTTAAGGAGTAATGCAGCATGAAGAGGGAAACACCCACTGATTTGAAGTGGTTACAACAAAGCTTTGATTTAAGGTGTTGTGCTTGGCAACCTAGAATGTGAGAATGTGATGTTGTGATAGGGCTGCGGAGAGTAAGGAAAAACAATAAAAATCAGTTGTATATAATATATATACCAATCATATAACCATACATAGAGGAGTAGCAAAAGGAATAGGCTTATTTAAATCGAAAAAGAGAGAAATGTTATGTCAAATGCTGTGCATCCAATCAAACTAGTATTTTGGAGCAAATTCATCGGTCATTTGGTAGAAATTAGGGCAATGCCAGAAAGGACAAATTGCACAACATGCCCTCAACCTTATAAGCCATGAACAAAATTACTTAAGGAAAAACATTTAGAAACCAAAATTGTCAATTTTCGTATTCAACTGATGGAGTTAACTTTATTATTAGCATTAAAAATACTTTAAGAACAAAACTATTTAAGAATAAATGTGGTAGAACATAGATCATAGTCTGAATAGATATCCAAGAGTCCAATTTTTTTAAGTCAACAAACATTTTTTATATGGCAATTGAAGGAAAAACTAGGGAAGAATGTTACTGCATCAAATAAAAAATGAAAAAAATTTTATTCTGAGAAAAATTGTTTGTCCCATTGCAAGACCTTATCACACAGATACACATATAACATAATGTATGTTTTACGCATTTGATTTGTTTAAAGTTCCCCTGTAGTAAATAATTATATCCCTTAAAACTCATCTTTGATCACCAAAATGACATATTTAAATGTTTTCCTGAGAAAAAAATGTTCTTCATGCCTTAAAATAGCTTGAATGTAACTCTACACCCTTGCCTCATTTAATATACGCGGATCAATGTATATGCAAATAAGCCCCGCTTCCACTCACTCACGCCAGCCCAGAGATCCACTCGGTCAACTTACTGAGGTAAACGCTGCACAACTGTATCGCTCTTTACAACGTCGGCTACATAACGGTAATAAATATGATTAGCCTTTTGCTTGACTATGTTATCAAACAGCTCATAATGTGCTGCTAATGTTACACAAACCATGTTCCCGTTCTTCATGTCAGAGTCAGACAGCTGCCTTCTAACAATCAGTATTGTTATAAACACTTTGAACAACTCAGAACGTCGGTGGAGAAAGGCATATACTTCATCATAACATCGTAATATGTACATCATACACTCGCTATATTGCTAAATCTACATGATTTTTCATATCAACAGAAAAATATGCCGGGATAACCTGGCTTCTCTCGAGAGTCCCCTGCTAGTTCGCTGTTAATGATATGCTAAAGCCCGCCGGCACATTGACGTGATTGGTTACAAGCAGGGACGATTTCTTTAAGACTGCAAGGGAAGCTCGGCTTCCCTTATAATGTCACAAAATTAATGGTCAAATATGTACTATTGTATTAACATTTTATTGACTAAAAATGCGTTAGAAAACGTTCATCTCAAAGACGAGTTCGTTCAGAATCAGTTACATATAGCAGGTCGGCTGACTCGATTTCCTTCTCATACATTCCCGCAGCGTCACAGTGCATTTCCCTATTGAAGCCCAGCGTCCATTGACTTCAATGGGGCTGCTTTGAACGGTTTTTTTCCAGCGCTTCGAAACTAGACGGTCATTGGATAAACGCTGCGATTATGTCCCGCCCACGGACGCTCAGCGTCTCTGGGGGTGAATGGGGAGTGGGCTGGCCCGGACTCCGAGCTTCTGCGTGATGATTGGAGGGTCTGTCGAAAGACTGCATCTCCTTTTGACTGACAGCGATTCTGTACTATAAGGAATCACTGAAGCTATTCGCGCTCAGTCCCATCGCGGATTTCTCAAGTTCAGTGGAAATAAAAACTGCTGCAACCTATTTCTTTGATATTTGCTTGGCGAAATTGCTTGATTTTCATCATACATTTCACACAATTATACACCACATTCCTTGTTTCAGTTTTACAGAGTTTAATATTTTTTTACTTGAAAAGACTCCTAGTTGGTACGACAGGGTCACGGACCATTTTCTTGAAAAGGAACGTAGGGCAGAATTTACTTTTAAATAAATAGACAATTTTATGATGTAGGCCGAAAATGAGCTTCCCCTCTCTGACAGACCAGTAGCCGCCACTGGTTACAAGGTAGTTTGTGCCGTAACAAACACCAGCGATTTCAAACCGCGGTTATGAGACTGTCTTTTTTTCAATGCAGTTTTAAAGAGAAAATACTCAGCAATGGTGTTGACAAATGAATTTGCACATGGTCTGTATTAAAAACACTACATAGACAAATAAACAACATTAAAACTTGATTTTGACCACAGGGGGTCTTTAAAGAGAAAAGCTTCTGTCAAACACAAAAAATTTTCAAGCAACACTTAAAGATGCAAGGTGCAAATGAGCAACAACTGTAACCAGAGACCAGCAACTCGACTTACATCCATGCACACAGTCTTTCCATTTACTCCCACCATCTTCCTCTCTCTCGCTCATGCATTAATTTTTTAAGAGCTTAAATGGCCATCTTGGCAGAGGCTGAGGGCACAGAGTCAAGGGTTCCTACTTCCAGCAACAAAGTAGTAGATGTATTTGTCGACAGATGAGCCTGTAAAAACACGCTTGACAACACCAAACCGAGACCTTGCAATCTTTGTCATCATATGGTGTGGGACTCCAGTACTCCCACACTGTTGCTAGTGCTCTATTGCAGTTGGCTGTTGTGTAAATTAGGATTAAATTAAGATAAAGAAGAGGGCTCTTTGCCTCGTATCATTATTCATACGTGCTGCAGTGGGAAAATTAAACCTCAGACAGTATGAGAAACATGGGAGCAGCTGGCAGCCCACACATAGACGCGTTCTCCATCGCTCTTCTCTGAGGACTTGGGCTCTCTAAGCAGAGCGGTCATTACTGATAACAAATGGAGGGCAACATTCATGCCAGATCACCACAGATCTGCCTCTCAGGAACACAGAACTACTGCCATTCTGTGGAGGGGCACATTAAAGTTGAAGTGTGTAATCTTTTCCAATGTTGAAACACTTTCCCAGCGCAATGAAGGGAGACAACTATAAGTAAGCCATTTGTAGACTGTGGTGCTTTCCTGGTTGTTTTTGAGGGGTCCGACAAGTCAAGGCGCGAGTTTGAGACAGGACAACCAGTTTCTGTTAACAATGGAAGATGGGGGAGGGGCTGAAGAGGCAATAGGAGTGTTTGAAATACATTAATTGTGCAATACCACTTGTGCCACTAGGGATGCAAAAGTTTCATTTACTCTTTATTAGGGATGCGCCGATTGAATACTCAGTACAAGTTCATATCGGACTTATACTGAGTATTGGATCAGTGCATCCCTAATTCTCCATTTAGCATTAGCGTTCAGTTATGACAGTAAACAGAGTAAGACTTTTTCCAAAATGTTGCAATGTTCCCAATTATTATGCATAATCTGAACATAAAGGTCTTTTGTTTAAAAGGACTGGAGTTTATTGGTGATTGTTAATGGTGTTGTACTTGCTATCAGGTGTCTGATGAAAACGGCTCAGTAAACTATAGAATGGATACTAGGTGTTTCATACATATAATCTCTTCTCTTTGTGCTGTAATTTTCATTATGGAGCAAGGTTCGCCTGTGACTCAAAAAAGTGATGTTGCTTTAAAGCGCATCATTGTGTGCCAGAAATACCCATGAGTGCTTTTCCTGCACTTGAACCTTTCACACTGTTTTTCACAATCAAAGATAATTGATGTTTAGCCTATATATTTGTTCTATCATTTTTGATATTTTGTTCTATCATCAAAAAACAATCTGTGCAATACATTCCAAGGAAATGCTGTTTATAGTGTGTGTATATTTATGTAGAATCTAGGGGTGAAACGGGCTTCGGTAAAAAATCGAACCGTACCGTTCTTCAACTACAGATCGGCACGCACTTGCACTGTGGTTCATCTTAAATCAGACGACGCCTCTATATTATGGTTTGTTGAGAATAACAATGCGTAAAACAGACAGAGAGTTCGGCTAATGTATGTTTCTGTCGATGGATAAGCATCCGAAACGGCGATGATTAAAAAACAGGAACAAAACAGTCACTCTTTGTAAACTCCGTATGCTCGAATGTGACCAGTAATTTACACTGTCATCACCAGGGAGTTGATAGCGCGTGGTGAGACCTGAACAGCACGTCGCTACCTGTGTTTAAACTAACTCATTTTAGCCTTGCCAATTTAAACATTAAAGCGCAAGAAGATGAGAAAGAGAACTCATGTACGCTGTGAGAAGATTTGTGTGAGCACAAAGTGCACAAATATTGAATTCTCTTCCGCTTGAACGGACAAATTCACACAAAAATTATGTCAACATGCCTGTCTTGGTGAGTATCCTAACAAACATAGTAGGTTATGTCTTAAGTGAACGTAAAAAGTTGAGAAAGAAAACGCATGTGTATCAGTATCAGTATTCTGGATCCATACATTATCTCTTAAAAGTCTTAAAGTGACAGCAGCCTAATATTTCTGCTGTTTGTGTTTTTAATGTTAATCAAAAAAGCTTTTGTAATGTTAATAATGAATAATCTTTATTTAGTTTACGCAGTGAAGATTATATGCAATATTATTTTACATTTGATTACTTTATTAAATTTCTGTAACTGAAAATCACTGTTAGATACCTAAATAACTTGAAAAGCAGTTTATTTTATTTGTATCTTTGCTCTATTGTATTTATTTGTGCCGTTGCTTGCAGTTTGATTATTTTTGTTCTTATTTTATTTATTTTTATTTGACAGTAGTTATTTTTTCCCTCAACATAGCACATACCGAACCGTACCAAAACAGTGACCCTAAAACAGTGATAAAAACCAAACCGTGAGTAATTTGAACCGTTACACCCCTAGTGATAACTATCACATCTATCGTTCATAAGATTTTAAGAATGCTGGCAGCCCTCAAAGTTGGGCCACTGCTTTTAAAAACTAGGTGAAGACGTGGATAAAACAACACAAGACAAAACCGACCATGTCACACCAAACCAACATCAAAAAACTAGCAGTGACGAAAGCCGACGGTGTTGTCGCCTCGCGTCAGCTGTGTCTTAGCCAAAAAGCTGAGCTTGAACACACCGCAAAAACTACAGCCAACTGCCAACTAGCATGTGCGTTCTGTGCCTGCATTTAAGGAAATAACTGTCTAAATCAGCAAGCATCAATAGGTTATATTCGTCGTTCAAAAAGTGAAACCAAAACTAGGACTGCAGATATACAAATCGTAAACAAAGCAGCGCTTGCTTACTATTCTGAATATCAATCATGTTGATTACTTCATGTTGTTATGAAAATATTTGCGCATTAGAATGCTCAGGTAAGATGACATAAAATTTTGAACAGCCTTCTATCTGTGCCGTCTTGACTTCTTTGCTAAATTTCATCACTTTTGCTTTTATTCTCATGCACTGATTAGTTTGCTAAACTGAACAGCCAATCAGAGGGATCTCTCTCACCAACGGCCCCAATGCTGATTCAACAGGCTGAATAGGCCGGACTGTCACAGAAGTGTGGAACACACCACAAAAAGTAGCCCAACAGACGTTCATCGATGGCCAATCATCGGCTTGTGTTTCACGGCCTAAAAGAACAGGACCCAGGTCTAATTGCGTTATTTATCTACATTTCACGCTAGGCTGATCTGTGCTTGAAATGAGAATTATGTCTATTTCAATTCATAGTCAAATACCAACTGCATTCTTGGATCGTTGCTTGAGTGCACAGGACCTTCAAAGGTTTGCTTGCTTGGTTTTTTCTGGCAGTGCCGAACAGTCTCCCTCCCATTCTCGTTTCATGTACACACATCTTTTATGTGTTTATGTAGCACTCAGTATAAAAGCTATTACGTCTTTTTACCACTGAAGGGTTGTATCACGGAGACAGATATACAAGCGTATCAAAACCGCTTGTTGATATTTTGATCACAAACCATGATACGAGTGAACAAATCTGTGTGGGAGCTTGGAAAAGTAGCCAGCTATTAAACTCTTAAACTCTATTCCACATGGCCTCCAGGACAAGTAGTTTTCAGTTACTAAGAAACATTAACAGATCTTTTTCAGGGTAAACACCACATTTAATGTTACACGGATGAAAACGAGACTGCGAGGGATAGAAGTACAGCCCATTCAATGAGTTGTATTGCCATTAAATTAGCTTTGTGCTTGTGCTAACAATTTCTCTTCTGGAAAAACTGACCAAACTCATGCTGTTAAATTTTTGTTCAATCAAATGCTCTGTGGAATGAGAATGTTCCTTTTCCTGCATCCAATCAGCAAGCAGCAAATAGTGGTTCATGACTGCGACAAAAATAAAGCCTACTGGCTAAAAGAGACTCTTCTTTTGATATATCCCAACCAAACTTCCTGTTTCAATAGGAAATATATCAAAGCATAATTTAGCTTTTTTTCCCACTGAAATACAGTGCGAACAATTTGCACTAGGGTACCCAACAGCACAAACTACTGAACAGACTCTACTTCTAACCATCATAGCATCATTTTAATTTCTGCAAAGTTAAAACCCAACCCAACATTTTCTCAAAAACATTGGTTCTCTCTGAACATGAAAATGTTGCATAATCGCTTGTGTTCACCCACCTGCAAAAGGGGGTGGTGTGAAGTAGTAAGTACTGGAAGGTTGCCGGCTCAAGCCTCGTAAGGAATGAGCTATGAACCGACATCACTGTGTAAGGCACTTAACCCAAGGTTTCTCCAGGGGGACTGTCTCTGTAATAATGTATGGACACCATGATTGTGCCAAGTAGGACAAGTTCCTGGAAAAACATTAGGGAAGGGGAGTGGAAATTCAACAAGCTTCTCCAGCCCTCCTCCACTTCCTAAGAATCTGACAAGCTGACCTATTATATATTTAGGCTGTATATACACAAATGTATTACAGTTGTTTTCCAATTTATAAATTTGTCATTTAAGAACAGAAAACAAGGCACGTGCTAGATACTTGTGTTTAGGATTACTTTAAGTCAAGGTTAGGTCTAGATTCTTTGACAGGAACGTTCTTTCAGGACTAGCAAAAGTTGTCTTACTTGGCAAAATCACAATAACTAGTACAAGGCCAAGACAAATCTGCACCCACACAACTCTGCAGATCTGGCTGTATACATGTTTTGATTCTCAGCTCCATTTACACAATTTAAAAAGGTCTGCTGTAACTAGGTTCGGAAAAAGTAATCTGCTAAGTGACTACTTGCCTACTAGGATACAGTTGTAACTTCTGTGCAAAGTCTGAAAATTCCACCCAAAATCAGCATAAATGCCAAAAAAAAGTTCTTCAGATGATTCCTTCTGAGACTTGCCAGTAATGTCTGCAGTAAATTGTTTTGGATAGACTCATCTGCTAAGTGTCTACTCACCCACTAGCATGCAGTGTTATAACACCTGAGAAATGTTTGAAAGCTGTGATTTCATTCACCTTTTGCCAGTTTGAGGATCACTATCACTGCTTTGAGTTTAAAGGGCAAAGAGGGGGAGGGAGTCCTCTTGTTCAGTGCACGCTTCTCCTTCACATTAGTGAAGCAGCCAGTTCCCAGCTGCCCATTAGCTGTGTGACAGATCTGTAATAAACACAGCCTGTCACCTCTGAAGCCTGCTGCACATTTCCTGGGTAATATATAACCACCCCCAATACACATTCCCTTCCCCCACCGCAAGGCTCAATAGACCTAAAACCCGATTTCTGTCGAGCATCCCAGCAGCTGCTGAAGCAAGAAATTCCACCGCACCCAGATAGCCCTGGAAAATACATGAATATAAAAAAGGAGTCCATGAATAAATCAAAACCTCTCTTTTTACTTACCCTATGGAAGAGAATGAAAAAAGGTTGCGGTGAAATGAAAGGAAAAAAAGTGAAGAAACAAGGGCACTGCAGGGAGAAAATCAAAGCACGATAACAGTAGAAGCTCATGGCCTCAGGCTACTGAAGCCCCTTGGTAAGGTAGCTGGTGGGTGGTGAGGTAACTGGTGGGTGATTTTGCACACTTTTCTGCACCGATTGTGTGGGACAATCTGGCAGAATTTCTACGAATGGACTTAAATATGGTAAAAGCGCTCAGTAACTACATATCCAAGTGCAGAACAGTATATCTCACTTTGTTTTCAGAGTCTGAGAAATAGTCCACGAGTTCTCAAATTTGTGGGGGAAGAAATCATCAGTTCTCTTTTTGTTAACTGACACAAACCAGTAACTCCAAAGTCAGTATTTCTGAATGATTCATTGAAAGCACTAACTTGCAAAAGTCGGTTTGCAAGCTTGTCAATGAAACTACACTGGTCGCACTGTATGTTCTGATTTGCGACATTTGTGGTGCATCAGAAATATGTAAATGCAAGTTACTAGTGTTGTAGTACTCAAGTACCAGTCTTAGTCTTGAGACCATTTTTTGAAGGTCTTGGTCTTGTCTTGGTCTCGACCTCGAAATTGATTCATAGTTTTCAGTCACGTGACTGTCGTGGAGCCCTGGAGGGCAAAACAGCCATGTAACTGCAGCACAAGCCTGTCAATTTTCCATCTTAAAAACAAAAATAAGTGAACAAGGTGCAAGTTTTGGGCACTTGTGATCCATATACAGCACCTGCTGTGATTTCAATAACTAAAAACAGCAGGACGATTTATTTTTATAAAGCTAACGTGAAAAACACGAGGGTGGGTTGTACCAATAAGGTTTAAATTAAGCAAAGTTTAACACTAATCAAGGAATTGTTGATCTGGGTTTTAATTTAAATCGAGTTGTGTTGCACCACTTAATTTTAAACACAGATTAACTACACAGAAAGGCCGTTAGAATTAAAGGGCTGATCAAGCAGCATAGGCGGAGGGGTGAACCGACGCCAGGCTAAAAAGAATCCTTAGTGAAACCCACCCTTAAAGTGCCTTAATGTACTAAAACAGTGATATTAAAAGATCAAATTCAGTTTAACCCTTTTTGATGAAGCATACTATATACAGACGAGCAAATTGAGCCTAGAATATGAACGCAACGCGTTTTCTTTATAATGGTTTTTGATGGTAAAAACGCTTAACGTGTTGCATTAATATTCTGTGTTCATTTGTTTTCTTGTACAAAGTATGCATAATCAATAAGGTATATATACAATTTTGGTCTTTTAATATCACTGTCTTACTACGTTAGATCTTACTACAAACCTGGTAAAAATGACTGGCGGTCATTGGAGGAAAGCCTTTTTTTGCCCGCCAGGGGGGCATTCCCCTCAGGGCGTGATGTTACGTGAAAACTATAAATACTCTGTCTTTTCTTGGTCTCAGACTGAGAGGACTCAGGATTTTTTTTCAAGACTGGTCAAGACCACCACTGCGGGACAGATATTAATAAGTGATTATGTCAAAAATGTTACCAAAATTAATACAAATGCTCACAAAATTCAAGATATTGTTGCAAAAAAGTACTTGTATGAGATCTGGATTTTTATATTATAACTTGATATAATTAAGCAATATCACACGATCATTTGAGCACAATTGTAAACTTTATATTGCTTTTATACAAACAATCAATAAACAATTTTATTTTTAAAACATTATTCTCAACATTGTTTAAATGCATTTGTAATTTTACTAATACAGATGCAGCTTCTGTGCCACCTCTGCCGTGCAAAGATGAATTTTGTTGTTAATGATTTCAAGTCATTTAAAAACAAGTCATTTTTCAGGTGGTAATGTGGATCTTTTAGATGAAGTTAAGGATAGCTGGTCTGGTCTTGGTCTCGACTCTGTCTTGCCCTGCATTGGTCTTGGTCTTGGTCTCGTCTTGGTCTCAACCCCTCAAAGTCTTGGTCTTGTCTTGGTCTCAACATACATTGGTCTTGATCTCGGATTAGGTGGTCTTGACTACAACACTACCAGTTACACCTACTAACAAATTTGCCCTTGAACAGTATGGGAAAATTAAACAAACTGTGGTCAGTCGCTTTACATTCTGGTCGGACAATCTCTTCCTGGTCTAATTGGGCTGTTCTTGGCCAGAATAAGTTGCCAAGTGAAGCAGATACTCCAATAGTCGAAAACCAGGCTGTAAGTCACCAGAGGCAAAAAAAGGCCAGTTTATTAAAATAAATCTTTGTTCACTACACTTGGTTAAAACAGACAAAAGGCTTCCTTTCAGGAAATAAATAGATCATCTACTTCAAGTCCATCCTTCAGCAAAGAAGTTCAGCTTGGCATGCTAGAAGCTGGGCTGCATATTATTAATGCATGCAGCTTGCAAGGCACGCTTGTTTGGATATTGAAGCCGTATTGATTTGAATAAAGCAAGAAGAGAGAGACAACCTTTAGCCTTTAAAAGGCTGGCATGTAACAGAATCACTGATGTGAACTTGCAATATTCACACATGGCTGAAGCCACTCATCAGGATATCTCTGATAGCTCGGTGCAGCGAGGGTGACCTTCAGTGCGGAGATGAAATGACAGGATAAAAGATTCTGGTGCCTGATGAACAGAAACCTCAGCTCCCACACAGCTCTTAATACAGTTGTTTTAATCAGCGAATGGAAATTTTGTTGTAATGGAATGACAGAGTCCACATTTGCCACATCTAAATATCAGCAATTCCAGCAACAATGAGGGGTAGATGGATGGTTTTCTATTATGCAAGTCAGTTTTCTGTAATAGCTTTTTGAAATAGCAATCTTTTTTGATTGCTAAACCATACACCATCCTGTTTGGGACAATGGGTTACAGACAAAGTTGTTCATGTGCAGGACAAGAAGTGTGACACATTGACCCTAACGTTGGATAAACCTTAGAAGACACGGAAGAGGTAAAGGGCAGGACATCTCTGTGGTGACTCCCAGCTTATCAGTCCATTTCTCCTCCCCCATTCACCCAATGAGGAGTTCATGGAGGTCGGCTCTCTTGAGAGCTCGGGCAGCTTAGGAGAGAATGAAAATGAATGGGAAACGGTGGCTAGACAAAAGGTCAAAATGGATATAAAATTTTCCATTACGATATGAAAAGCTGGTGGAGAAAAAAGGGAGCTTTGAATGTCAGAAGGAAGGATCGCTTTTGAGGGCCTGGCTTTGTGCTTCCTTTATGTGAAAACAAAAGAATCCGAACACTGAGTCGCCAGTGCTCTTGTAAAAGCAATCACCCATGCTTGTCAGAGATGCTTTCCAACCGAGAACTCACAAATTTAGTTATATAATTAATTGACCATTTTTATCTAAGAAGCTAAGCGGGTTAACCAGAAAAGAATGTGTGTATGTGATTAAGAAGAAACTGTCACACAGATACTATCCAAGTGTGAATGCTTCCAGTCTGTACTGTGAAATAACACCATTGTTGACAGTTGAGCTGTTGTGAAGAATGGCTGGGAAAATGGCACCAAACAACCTTCGTTAAGAGTGGAGATTTGCTGCAAACAAGACTGTGTATATAAACAGTGCATGAACTATCTGTACGTTAAAATTCGTTGGACGACTGAGTGATGTTTCTTTCATAATATAGGTTTTTTATGATGTCTGGTGACAAAAACGTGGGTCTTGTGGCTGGAACAAGAGGTTCTATCATTCCCAGAAAAAAAGCTAACATTCATCAGTTAGCATTCCCATTCATCTCAATGGCAGCTTCTCAGCTGGTGCAGGACCTCCCAGAAGTACACTGCCATAAGGTTTTTTTTTGGCCGATCACCAGAGCCGTGAATGCAATGTGACTTGCTGGCTGGCTGGTGGCACCACAAGAACATACACAGACCTAAACCCTTCATTAGCGACTATCCTGATCTGTGACGTCAAAGCCAGGAAATGCCCAGAGGAAAGGACCAGCTGGAGTGCATTTGTCTTTTGTTCAGATCGACAATTATTTGTTTCACTTGTAATGTATTTTTACATTAATCACCTTCTTTGATCTTCATGGCCTTTTATTTTATTAAATAAAATAATTCAAACGGTTGACTATCAAATGGTGGGCCACAATATTACCACTGGTTTTCCATAGGATGTTTTTATGGTAACTGAATGGTTCTCTTTTCAAACTCATGCAAATCAAATACGCTACCATTGTTATTGGCAATGCCTAAAGATGTGATTGTTTGGACATCCACGATGTGAAAATCTTTCGGCATAAATCAAATGAACAAACACCTTGATCATAACCAAAGGGAACCAAAGCTAAATGATGATAGTGAAGACAACAATAAACATTAAATGATAAGAACGACCAGTGCAACACATGAAAAGAAGCAGCTTGTGTTTACCATTCAAGGAAAATTTCACCAGCAACAACGTATGACATATTGCATGAAAAGAGTGGTGTAAACAAACAGCCATTACACAAAGGTAATTATGAAAATGCAATTTTGAATACCATGCAACAACAGTTACAGTAAAAGATCGTGTGCAAAATCATAGCTCTGTCGTAAAACCTAGTGAACTGCCTCAATGTCTACAGTCTAGATGGGGTGAAAAACTGATATCAACAGAGTTTGGCATTAGCAAGTTAGGCTAATGACATGATACTCAAATCACAAAACATAATTTATAAGATTATTTATAAATCAACACTGCCTTTGCTTCATCTAACAACAAATTTATATGTTTTTTTTTTTGTTTTTTTTTACCAAACTTGGTACAATATACTATCTGATTGCCTTCTCTGTGAAGGATATACAGTACTATGCAAAAGTACATTAAATGCTTCTCATAGATAAACAAGATTTTTATTTATATCTTTTGCTTTAGTGTGCCATTTTAGATTTCCAAACATTACTTTTGCAAATATTGTATAATATACATAATTGGATATAAATAAACATCTTAAAGGGATAGTTCACCCAAAAATGAAAATGATCCCATGATTTACTCACCCTCAAGCCATCCTAGGTGTATATGACTATCTTCTTTCAGACAAACACAATCGGAGATATATTAAAAAATATCCTTAGTCCTTCAATGTTTATAATGGTTGTGAATAGGGCCCAAATTCTGAAGACAATAAAAAAAAAATCCATCCATCCATAAAAAAAAAAATGAATCCATACGACTCCAGTGGGTTAATAAAGGCCTTCTGAAGCGAATTGATGCGTTTTTATTAGAAAAATATCCATATTTAAAACTTTATAAAGTAAAATCACGAGCTTCTGGTGGGACAGCCATATGCATTCGACGTACATCCAAAAAGCATGAACTTCCACGACGTAGTACACAATGCCATGACGTACTATGCGTTGTATGTCATGCCGTAGTGTAAAACGTCAAGGCATTGTGTCCTACGACGCGGAAGTTAACGCTTTTTGTACGTACGTCGAATGCATATGGCTGTCCCACCGGAAGCTCGTTATTTTACTTTATAAAGTTTTAAATAAGGATACTTGTCTTACATAAACGCATCGATTCACTTCAGAAGGCCTTTATTAACCCTGGAGTCATATGGATTAATTGTTTTATGGATGGATGCATTTTTTTTGTCTTCAGAATTTGGGCCCTATTCACAACCATTATAAACATTTAGGGACTAAGGATATTTTTAAATATATCTCCGATTGTGTTCGTCTGAAAGAAGATAGTCATATAAACCTAGGATGGCTTGAGGGTGAGTAAATCATGGGATAATTTTCATTTTGGGGTGAACTATCCCTTTAAAATAAATGTTTTTGTGAAGCACCTAAAGACTTCTGCACTGTACTGAATTCGATGTTGTCTTAGAATTTGGTTTAAAAGAATCCTTTAGGGGCAGCATAATTAATTTGCCTACCTTCATGTGTGTAGTGGCCTATTTGATGCTTAAAATTGCTGTCTCCGTAGGCTGCTCACTGGGTTTTATGCATGCGTTTAAATGCGAGCGTGTAGAAAGTGTGAACAACTAGAGCCGGTACATGAAAAGAGGCAGGCAGGACTTACAAATCTTGTGTTTCCCTTTCATGGGAAATTTCACCACCAACTCCTGGGGGTTGGAGCAAATGAAGACAAATGGAGAAGTCGACTCCTCGCTGATCTGGGGATACTGAAAAGAGAGAGAGGAAACAATGAGCTGTGTTCAGCCACTTGGTTACCACGCACAGAAAGCACAGCTGCTTTGAAAGGCTTCTCTTCCCCGTAATTGATAGGCAGCACACAGGAGAGGCGAAATTGACTGGCACTTTCATAAGAAAGGTGACATCTATCTAATCTGTCGGGGGAAGGCACAGGTCATCTTATTTCCTCCCGACCATCAGAGAGTCGTATGATTGTATCACGGCATTCAAGAAGCACTAGCTTTTCAAAACACTATTTCCTCCCCCCACCCCCACACTAAAAGCGGCAAAGAGAGCTTGACACAATCAGGGCTTTTAAGAGAGCTGCAGATATGAGGTCCCTCTGCATACTTGAGTTGTCTCACAGGAGATGTGGATAAATTCAGCCACTGCTAGATTTACTTGCACTCGTGTTGTGATACGCCCACATATCTGATTGAATTTCTTGCGGGGAAATGTTGCTTCAAGATCAGCAGATGAAAGGCTGAACATGGACTTTTTCAACATTCAATTATATAAGGTCAAGTTGCTAAAATTTAGAAATATATACCTTACATAAAATATTTCAAATGTATAAAATAGGAATAAAAAAATAAATTTCTTTTTAGCTGTTTTTTTTAGCATTTAATAACCTTTAAAATAGTATTGCAGTGTGACAAATGCAAGGACAAATATACCTTTTGTAGTTCATGTCAAAGGAAATGCATCCACTAAAACTCTGCCGAGTTCTCTAGATGCCAACATGGGCAAGTTGTCTATATCATGCCCTCATCATCGTCAAAACCCATGAACAAAATTACACAAGTAAAAAATTATAAATATGCTAAATATATTAAAAACTATTTTGATAGTTTGGGAAACTTGGGACTCCATTTGGGAGTCCAAAAATATCTGCATAAAATCTGGGTCCTTAAGCAAATAGGCAGACAGCCATTATACAAATTACGGAAAAATAATACTCGGAATAACTGAACACATAAAACTGTACAGCTGCAACATCAGAAGCAGCAGTAAATGGTGTGAAAAATAGAAAATAGTGACAGTGATCATAAATAGTTGCCAGTGTTATGACTGCAAAATTTCCATCTAGACTCACAAGGTCAAAAAAAAACTGAAGTTTTATTTTAAAATACAATAAATGTGGATACACTGATCATTGTGGGTAACTAGTGTCTCAACAAGTAGCAAAAGCTGTTTGTTTAACTAAATCTCTAATTAGTGAGCCCATAGAGTTGCTATTTTTGTAGCTTCTCAGTAGCAAAGCTATTTTATTGATTAGTGCAACTGTCTCACATTATAATTTAATGTTGTGCCTCTTTTGGAGATTTCTTTGTTTGCTAAATAATGTATTGAAACTAATTAGAACACACAGATCCGGCAGACTATTTTAAATATTTACTATTTATAAAACAATTATGAAGCTTTAATGTAACAAGCTATTTCACCATATAGGTAGGGGTGCAACTAGCTGCTTTCTCTGATGTTTCACCATAGTTTAGTTTTTCTGTAAAGTCGGTAGTTTAGATTGCTACATTGTTTTGTTCCCAAATGCAGCAAATACAGCACAACTAAAAATCAGCCTAACGGCTTAACATGAAACCCATTTTATTTATACATTTAATTTAACACTTCTGAAAGAAACAATATTCAACGAAAGAAAAAAAAAAAGCGGGACTTGATTTTTATCTATGTGAAAGTGATTGATTTGTGAAAGCAGGGTACTAGAATAAAGCAGGGCAGAATGAGAATTGGCCAATTTGAATCTAAATAGTTTGCTATCAGAATAAATATCTGTATAGCTATTAGTTAACATTATCCAATAGTCTGCATGGCCTAAATAACATATATTGCCTTTATATTGGACATTGTTGACCCTGCTGTATATTGGTATCAGCCATCAAAAAAATCCACATCGTTCAACCAATAGTCAATGAAAAAATTGGGAAAGAAATCAGATGTGTGTCAATATATTATATAATATATAATATCTGTGCATTTGGTCTTAAAGTGACAGCAGCCTAATATACCAACTGCTGACTATAGCTTTTTTTTTGTCCTATTGTTTGCTTCTTTTGTTATTTGTTCTTATTTATAATAAAATAAATAAAAATAACTATATTGCAATACATATCAATACTGCGAAATGGGATTTTGGCATATTGCTCACCCTACAGAAAGTCATTTCAAATGCAGAGCAAGTTTTTTTACACATGAAATGAAAATATACTATACCTTGAAGGTGGTGATTATATTGCTGTCTACGGACGAGTTATATACATCTCGGATTTCATCAAAAATATCTTAATTTGTGTTCCGAAGATGGGTGTGGAACGATGTGAGGGTGAGTAATTAATGACAGAATTTTTATTTTTGGGTGAACTAACCCTTTAAGAAAGTAAATAGCTTCAATTTTGATTTCATGCTGAAAAGTCTCACAAAAACATGTTTTTAAAAGAATTTTAATGGAAGATATAACTGCAGAGTTCAAAGATTAAGCGTGTGGGCTAAGACTTATTTAAAAGGATGACAGATTGCATGATGGGCCAGTGGGAGGATTACTGAACAAAAGAATACAGCACTATTCCTTAATAGCTTCCTTGAATGCGTTGCCTCCGTCTTCTTATTTGTTATAGAGGCTTTATGAAGGTTGTCTATGAATCTCAAATTAAACGGTGAATAAAAGCAAGAGAAGAGGGACTTTGTTTGATATAAAGGAACTAATCTCAAATTCAAGCCAACGGCTTTAACAAAAAGAAGCCTGTACACACAATGGAGGGGATATATATGACTAATGTTCAGAATCTAATCTTGATCAAAGAATGAACTCAAAAATGTTTCCCTTTCATCCTTCCATGGCTAATTAGGATTTAATGCTGCTGAACTGCACTGGCCAGTTCTCCCCTCCCCCGCGTGACAATTTCAATACCTGACTAATTGAAAAGGCATGTCAAATCCATATCCATCTACAGAATAAGGGCTTACATTCAAAAACTTCAGTCGTATCACTGAGATAAAATATAATCTGAACATCAGCCATTAAAGTAATATTGTGGATTAAATATAACTTAAGCTATATTGAAGGCATAGGTAGCATGCTTCCATTCAATGCAGAAAATAATGTTGGATTGTTCTGTTCATCAGTTTGTAAGGAAGATCAGAAAATGCACATTTCCATTTTGGAAGTATAGGTTTCGAAGCAGCAATGTGAAGTGTGTATTTTTAGACTGTTTTAGGTGGATGAACTTAGTGTAAACTTCTGGCTGAGCCAAGTATGAGTTTGTGGCAGGATTAGTTGCATAAATTTGGCAAATGGTGACAGTGATTGGGAAACCTGTTTGGATTGGAAACAGTCATTATATTTGCAATGACAACATGACATATAGCAGACTTCAAGTAACAGTTAACCCAAAAATGACAATTCTGTGATCATTCACCAACCTTCACCAGTTCATATGAGTCTGAGCACTATTTCACAAGTCAATATTAGCCTTCTGATGCTATATGATATATTTGTGTCAGGAACAGAATGAAATTTAGTTATTCACTGAAAATCTCTTCATCCACCCCTGCTTTCGTTGGAGAACTCATGATGTAGCTTCAGACTCGATTGAGGAATCATAATTGAATTGGTTAATCTGGTTCATGAAACCAGCATGAATGATTCATTCACAAATCTGACAGATCTATTTCTCCTGGTTTCTCAACTCACTGACTAGATGATCCAGGGGCAGTGATAAACAGCTCACTGGATTGGAAAATTGTCAGAGAAAAATGACTTAAATTCTGGTCTGTTTATCACACAAAGCAATTGTAGCTTCAGAAGACTTGGAACATAGTGCACAAGTCATGTCGGCTACTATCATGATACTTTTATAATGCTTTTTCCCCTTTTTGAAGCCAGAAAGCTCCAATCCCCATTCATCGTTATTGTATGAAAAAGAGTGACTAGTAGAATCTTCAAAACTTCTTTTGTGTATCATGAAAGAAAAGCTGCGTTTCCACTGTCGGGCCAAAGGTGGGCGTGATAGTGCGTGCCAGGGCCAGTCGCATTCCACTGTCACTTCCGGGGCTTGGATGGGCCTCGTCAGGGCTTCCTCTGGGCCAATGGCCAGGGTTTTTGGGCCCACCGAATACCTTGGTCCAAAGCAGGCCAGCTCAGGCTTGAGGAAGTGGTTACGAACAAAGGTGGAGTTTATCTGAGTCTGGAGAAGGCAGCGCCACGGATGATTTTATATGAAGTGAAGTGAAGTGAAGTGAAGTGAAGTGACATGTGGCCAAGTATGGTGACCCATACTCGGAATTTGTGCTCTGCATTTAACCCATCCAAGTGCACACACACAGCAGTGAACACACACACCGTGAACACACACCCGGAGCAGTGGGCAGCCATTGCTGCGGCGCCCGGGGAGCAGTTGGGGGTACGGTGCCTTGCTCAAGGGTCTCACCTCAGTCGTGGTATTGAGGGTGGGGAGAGCGCTGGACATTCACTCCCCTCACCGACAATCCCTGCCGGACCTGAGACTCGAACCCATGACCTTTGGGTTACAAGTCCGACTCTCTATCCATTAGGCCACGACTGCCCCCCAATATACCAGCTAACATCAGCATTAAAGACTTTTAAAATCATTTGAGCTAAAAACTCATTTTCAGACAGCAGCAAGTGCTTTAAATAATTTCTGTTTGTGATCCAATGTGGATTCTGATCACGGTATAAGGCAGAAATATTTATTTGTAATGCAAAAGACTATGTGCGCTAACCATAACCATAGTAAACAAGGTAAATACGACGGCTTGAAGAAATCAGACAAATCATATGGGCTATCACAATCATGTATTTATTTTTATCCATCAGTACGTCTCGTCTCTTTATACCGGACCATATGTCATAAAATAAAGCTTCCTCTGTTTCTCTGACTGAAAATATAACTGTATTGGGACTGTCACTGGAGAGAGTGCTAAAGCTCCTCAGGTCGTATTTTTGGTGGAAAACATGTAGAAATGATCATTCTTTCTAAATATGATGTAAACATACTGTCCTGCGACTACAAATAAACAGAAACAGTGAATAAGTACGCATGTCCTCTTTCTTTTGTGAAATTCCACTTTATTTCTTTTACTAATATGCAATCTTGACACAAATTGATTCATTATGATCAATCTTTATCACTTATTATTGTAAAACTGTGGTAAAACATCGAAGTAAACTACAAAAATGGCCGCTTTTATCATGTTAGCAATCTTGCTAGTGTCCAGTGATTTCTTTCTGATTAGTTTTCTGATAAAACTTCCATTTGTTGGTGAAAAGATGGGTTTGTGTGATGTTGTTCCAGAGAGGCGTGTTATGGGCGGGTTTTAGTGAAGCGCTGCGGAGCTTCTGGCCCGACAGTGAAAACGATCGTGGTTTTGGGCTCAGTGCTACAGGTCCGAGGCTATTAGCCCAGCCCGGCCCGTTGAAAGCCCTGGCTCGCACTGGCCCGACAGTGGGAAAGAGGATAAAGAAAATCACACAAGTTTGGAGCGACACAAAGGAGAATAAACAATGACAGAATTTTCATTTTGGTGACCTATTGATTATAGTATTATGGTTATTTATTCAAAACAATGTGATAGTAGCATATTTTATGCTTTTTGGTTCTGAATGATTGGCTGCTAAGCTTCCACTGTAAGCAGTACTGCACACAAATTTTCTTTTTTGTGTTTAAAGGGTTAGTTCACCCAAAAATGAAATTTCTGTCAATAAGTATTCACCCTCATGTCATTCCACACCCATAAGACCTTCGTTCATCTTCAGAACACAAATTAAGATATTTTTGATTAAATCCAAGTGTCTCTGATCCACACATAGGCAGCAACGTCATTGCACTTTTTGATGTCCAGAAAGGTAGTTAAAAAACTTAGTTAAAATAGTCAACGTGACTACAGTGGTTCAAGCTTAATGTTATGAAGCGACGAGAATACTTTTTGTGCGCAAAAACAAAACGAAAATAACACTGAGTCGGCGTTCGGACGTAAACACAGAAGCTTGCACTGAGTTTACTATGCATGACAACGGTTCAAATTGTTGAATAAAGTCGTTATTTTTGTTTTGTTTTTGCGCACAAAAAGTATTCTCGTCGCTTCATAACATTAAGGTTGAACCACTGTAGTAACACGGACTATTTTAACCATGTTTTCAACTACCTTTCTGGACGTTAAAAGGTGCAATGACGTTGCTGCCTATGTGTGGATCAGATACCCTCGGATTTCATCAAAAATATCTTAATTTGTGTTCAGAAGATGAGCGAAGGTCTTACAGTTGTGGAACGACATGAGGGTGAGAAATTAAAGAGAGAAATTTAATTTTTGGGTGAACTAACGCTTTAAATATTGAGGAATGAGTCAATATTACCTTCTTGCGGTAACTGACAGAATACCACAATGCTGTCGACTGAGCTCAAATTGTATTTTACCTGCCCAATTTCTTCAAATCAGAAAGCATGATGCAAAAGCCCTCACACCATCTCCGCATGTATTCCAAAACACTACACTAGTGGAGTGCAAAATGTGTGCGCAGCCACAGCTATCTGCTGACATGGTGCCAGATAAGTGGAAAGACGTTATTTTTTCCTCTAGGCTGGGATTCTGCCAGTGTGTTCCAGCTATAAGCACTGTGATGAGAGATTCATATTGTTCAGTGCAGAGGAGGGCAGCAAAGGGTGAGCAGCCCTAGCCAGGGAACATTATAAGATTAGTGAACAGACAGAGCACACCATAGCTTATAAGCCTCCCCATGTCCCCAAACAAAGACAGCCTGGTGCTTTAACTAGCCAATGGAGCAATGAATCTGAGACTGGCTGTCTGCTCACCACTGCAGAGAAACAGCCTTTCAGCTGATGTCCGCAATTAGATGACAGAGGCAGGCAATCTCCTGCACTGTGGCGCAGCGGTAATAGGGCCGGGCCGCTTGGCTGCACTCAATCTCGGCCAAATAAAAAGGCTTCATTGGCACAGACGCCCTGATACAAGAGAAGCACTAAGGAAGAGCTCCTTCAAACAGAAAGAGAACAGGAGAAAAAGGCAGGCTGTCAGGATCACTGCTTTCATGCTCTATTTCAGCATTTTCAGTTGTACTTCACTAGCATAAGACCAACCCTCAATGGAACACAAAAAGCTCACAGCCTTTTCAAAAAAACAAAACAAGGAAAAAAAGCCTGTAAACCCCTGCAAGCCTAAGACCATCTGGGAGCTGTAGTGAGAAATGCCTGAGCAGCATTCCAGCTTCATGACGGCTAACAGTGAATAAACCATGAAAAGATGAGAAGAATGAACAGCTTTCTGAGCTCTTGCTGCTATTATAGGCTGATTAGTTGGCTGATATATCGTCATCTGCCGATAAATATGCCCATTTGACCAATTAATGGAAGTGTTAGCTCTCCTATGTCAATCCTGACAGCTTCTCAACTGATAGCATTTTTTTCCTTTTCCTTTCTTTTTTGAGTGACTTTCAAACCAGCTTTCTGTTGGTCATCACAGCAAATGAAAGTGTCCAACTTGAAATCTGCTTGGGGAAATCTTTCGTTCTCAAACTAAATTCCCGATTGCATGGATTTCAATTGAAATGACTGGATTCCACAGTGAAAAATTGCAGAACAATAGTAAATCTGACAGCACCTTTTACAAAATTTGTAATCCATCATTTGTAATCAAGCACTGAATAGAAGTCACATTAACCCTTTAAGACCTGAAGGCATTTTTAGAGTTGTTTAGAGTTGTTTTTTTCTGAGTGACATACACAAAAGTAAAGACTCATAACTCCAAAACTTTAGCAAGGAGAGTCAAAAGGTAGGTATCGTTTGATAAAACACTTTTTAAATTTTTTGAAAATATAAATTACATAACAATTGGACATTCTCATGCTGAGAAACTGCTGATAAAAGACAAAATATACATCTAATTTTAATTATAATTTTACATATCTTTCTTATTTGACATGCAAAATTCAAGAAGGAAATAAGGTAGGAGGAAAATTTGTTTTTGGTGAAGCTCTCCTACATGTGAGATGCATCTGGATAAAATTTTGTGGTGATAGCATAAAGTAATCAAAAGTTACACCATTTAGAACCAAGGAAGCCTTTCTGTTTAGTCCTTAACACCCCCCTAATGGGGATTTTTAGAATCGTTCCTCCATGAGGAATATCTCGTGATCAACGAGATTATTTTAATCGCGAGAATGTGCTGTAAATAATGCTGTGCCATTTTCTAAATCTGCATGTTTCATGAAGTTATGAGTGAAAGCGCCACTTGAAATGTACATATTTGTTTTTTGTTAGCGCCAGTGTAGTTTTATGTGTCGTAACACTGTGAGGAATATCTGGTGATGGATGTAAAGGATTATGTTGATTTTGGCCACCTTTTAAATGTGAGAGTCTGCTGTAAATAATGATGTGCCATTTTCCACAATCAGAGCATGTTTCATGAAGTTACATAAGGTTAAACATGACAAATGCCGCATCCGTATATTATTTAGATATGGGTCTTGCAGGGCTTCGCGTATAAAGGCTTACTCAAGTTTAGTCAAAGCCCAAAACAGTTATGCTTGTTGTAATTTACTGCATGAGACCTTTCAAAAGGCATATGACACATGACTATCTGAGCTGTATGATGTTTTTGACACATTGCAGTATATAGTACAAAAAAGTATTTCATAAATTATGAGAAAAAAAAATTATATTTATCAGCAAATAACAGCACTACTTAGGAGTTCATTTTAATTGAAAAGATCAGACTCTAAGCTTTCAAATGACACCTATTTTGTGTTGATCAAGGCAGTAGTTTTGAAAAATATGATTTTTTTTCCGTTGCTAGGTGGCGCCCGTGTGCGGTACACTCTGGTTTATAGGGACTTCTCAGCACTCTTTAAGAGTTTATCAAAATGGTTAGATGCACTAAAAAGCAGTTTCTAAGGTTTCCTGTAGCTCAGTGGTTAGAGCATGGCACTAGCAATGCCAAGGTCATGGGTTCGATCCCAGGGATTGCACATACTCGGATACAAATGTATAGAATAATGCAATGTAAGTCGCTTTGGATAAAAGCGTCTGCCAAATGCATAAATGTAAATGTAAATGTTTAAAATTATACATACTTTGTGTTATTCCACATTGGAAAACAAGCATGGATGGTTCCGGGAGCATTGGATAACACATTGCATCCCGGAAAGATGAGAGACATGTTTTAAGCCAAGTATGTTATATCACTCCTTGAGTAATATCTTGTGATCGACGCAGTGGATTATGTGCATTTTGGGCTCTTTTTAATCGTGAGAATCTGCTGTAAATAATGTGCCATTTTTCATGAAATTATGAGCAAAAACGCCACGTAAAATCTACATATTTATTTTAATTTAGCACCAGTGCACTGTTTTTGTTGTAAAGGCATATTACACAATTTGTGCAGACTCATTAGAGGGTGAAAACAATGCAACAGAAGCATGTTGGAGGCTTGATCTGAACATGTAACTCTCTGATTTTGTATGCAAAAAGAATTACTGTGCTACCCATTTGTTTTAGTTTCTATTGGCTCTTAAAGGGCTAGTTCACCCAAAAATTAATTACTCACCCTCAAGTCGTTCCAAACCTGTAAGACCTTCGTTCATCTTCGGAACACAAATTAAGATATTTTTTATGAAATCTGAGAGCTTTCTGACCCTCCATAGACAGCTACGCAACTACGTTACGCAGCAACCTCAAGAGGTTTGTTCTCATGAGTTAACATGTTTGGTTGAGCTTCTGTTTATGTTCGCTGATCAATGTTTATATGTGAGTAAAAGCAAAAATTAAATCTGTTCATCATAAAAAGCAATCGAGTCTCTTCAGAAAAATTGGATAAAACGCTTGATTCATAAGGATTAGTTTTACGATCTCTTACTAACTTTTTGAGGCGTCAAAGTGGTAGTTGCGTAGCTGTCTATAGAGGGACAGAAAGCTCTCAGATTTCATTAAAATATCTTCATTTGCTTTCTGAAAATGAACGAAAGTCTTACTGGTTTGGAACGACATGAATTTTCATTTTTGGGTAAACTACCCCTTTAAAAAGATGTCTCAGCCAATGGAATCACTTTGGGGTCCAAAAGGGACAAGTCTGTGTATTAGGGATAGGATCTTGCACTACATTGGAGAAAACCCTGCTGATATCAAAATGTGAATGTGGTTTTCTCATGTTGTCAGATTTAGATAAAAGAGATTTTTATGTTTTGTTGTAAATGCAGATGACTAGAACTCAAAATGCCAAAACCACAGTAGGACTACACAACTCCAGACAAACGGAAACTTTTGAAATGCAGTTATTTATATTTATGGCAGACAGAGCTGCTCTCTCTCTCCAGTAGGAGAGTTCTGCAGTGATTAATATTTAAACACACTCCTTCATACACAAACACAACTGGTGTCAAGTTGGAGCGCAAATTAATTATACAGCACTGTCCAACACTGCCACTAGTGTTTTTACATAATTTATGTCTCAGCCACAAGAAAATTCATGTCCAGCTATTACCGCTTCACAAGCTGCCACTGTGTCAATCAAGCTGATGGTAAACGCTTGCCTTAATGCATACTGAACAGGTAATGTACCTCTCAGAGGCAGCAGCACAAAACTTCCAGGACCAGCTGGGCAACAGCCTGCAGGGGGAAAAACCATTGCTGTAATGCATTGATTGGCCTCGTTTAAAAAGAGTCACTGAATCAGGCTCCTGCTGAAAATGCAAAAGCAAAATGAAACACTAGCAGGCTTCCAATGGAGCCAGAGCTGGCTGAATTGCAGGTTCTACATTAGCATTCGACAGACCTTCACTTACTGAAAATCATTGCTTAGCGAATGGGAAAAATGCAGTTTCACAAGATGATGATAGATTTTTATGAGGTCATTTATTTTGGTGGTAAGATTTATGTAGCCCAAATGTTTTGCTCAGTTCCAGGCCCCTGAGCTTTGCCTATGACCTCACCTTTGAGAGCAAACCACAAGCAATGAGAAAACAAGGTCGCCTAAGAATCCACCAGACACAGAGTTAGACAAAACCCCACTATGTTAACATTCTCGAACCGATTTCTTTCAGCAAATCATGTTAAAGTGGTGTAAAAAAGAAAGTAAAAGTTAGTATACTTCATATGATGCTATGTGTCAAATATGTCCATCCCTAAAATCTAGTGGGTCATTTTATAAATAATTTTGGTCTATCCTGCCACGTTCAGTCAATTATTTTCTAAGAATTTAATTTTTTGCAGATATTTGTGTACAATTCTCAGTACAATCATTAAGGACAAGAACATTTTTATCATAAATCTACTTTAAAGATCATTTTGGTAGTTTTAAGAATGTCATGCAAAACTCAAGTCTGTGTGTATGTAAACAATCCCCAGAAATAATATCAAAAGCAGCAGACTAGATATTTAAAATTTAAAGAAATCAGTCAAAACATAGTTGACAATAACAGTAAAATAGTTGACGCAAGTAACATAGTTGACAATTTCACTATTTTGCCTCATAATTTCAAGGGCAGGCCTTGCCTGGTCAACCAAATGTTATTTTCTTGATCAGGTTAACCTCACATTTTAATATTTACTTGATATAATCATAAAAATATTGCAAACCATAACAATGTACCCAACATAGTTGACGGGCAATTAATATTCTCCTTGACAATAAGTAATTGGAGATAAAATATAAAAAACTAATTAAAAGGATATTTACCATACTGCGTTCAAAATATCCACCACAGAAGAAATTGACATCACATGATGCTGGTCACACTGTTTTGGGATAAACCATTTTTTTAGTTTTCAGGGGGGTGTTAGGTTGGTAACAATTAATAAAATGAAATATTTTCTTATTTTAAAGAAAATTAAATTTAAACTGTTTTTCTAAGGTATTTAGATGGTGGAAATAAATGTAATATAGAACCCAAGACCCACTCACTTCAAAAAGCAGACACTGCAAAAACTGTAATTTAAAGAACATAAAGGCAATTTTAACTTGAAAAACAGGGTGCATAAAATATTGGTGTGAGATTATAGTATGCATTCTCTTAATGGATAAAATATGATATTTCTGAAGAAAAATGTATATAATTATCATCAATGGACATGAAATGTACCCTAAATTATAGAATGAATCTGGTGAGGAGTACTTGAGTGTCCGGAAGTGACATCAATGATTAAAGCAGAATAATGGCATGATTTTCCAACAAATTTTCCCCCTCAAAAAAATGACTTCAATTTTGTGTGCATGTAGTTTTTAGGTTACAACACACTGCTTAATGTCTGTACTAATTGTGTGAGTTAGGAGATCAACTATACATGCATGTTGCCTTTCAATTATGAGCATTTAACACAGTGCTTTTGAGAAGATTAGGCACTAAAACAAACAAACTCAAACAATTTCATAATTTTGTATTCAATTTTATGTGGTTGCATTCAGAGAAGTGTCAAAATGCAATTCGTAGCACGACTAGGGGCGCTATTAAGAGTTTTAGCGATGACAGTTTTCTTCTACGGTGAGTTTTATCTGTTATGTTGGGGCAACAGTTTAAAGAGAACCCCGCTGAGCAATTAAGTTATGTTAGTTATACTATCAACAATAGCTAACTGTGTGAACAGTAAAATCCGATTTAATGGCACAGATATTTGATGGTTATAATCGCTTCCTTTGAGTGCAGAGGCTTCAGTTTGTCGTTTTAACCCTACATCTTGCGGAGTGTCAAGAGCAGGGTCCATGTGGACTGTGTGGATGCAGCCCAAATTTTCTAGCCTCTAGCCTCATGTTTCAATGTGCATGTGCCTGGAATTGACTCTTTGGTGGCTCCACTAGGTGGTAAAATCTGCAGTCAGGATGTGCTATATTACCCTTCATCCCATCACAAAAGTACTCTGCTGATTTAACTGTCAAGATCCCAAGGAGTCAAAAATACCAAAATGGATATGCCTATCAGCTTTGAACATAAACACTGCAAAGCTAGCATTAGTAGAAGTCTATCTTTCTTTCAAGGCAAGATAGTTGATAAACTGAAAACATAGCAAACATCAAGCTTCTGAGAGGATTTAACATCGAAACCCAATAAAAATCACAACTTGGTTTTTCTCAAGTGTGTTATTAAAGGGTAGGCTTTCCTTCTGGATCAAAGCTAAGCAGGAAATTTTGCAGTTAAACTTAATGCACGTTTGGAATAAATCTTATCAGCCCCACAAATCTCACCTTGTCTGTCAGCATGAACCATGTCAACAAGTACTGGGCAATGAGCAACCGTTTCTTCACGGGTCCTCACCCAAAGGTCTCGACATTAAATAAGAGATACGTTTATGAGTTTGTCAGTAGGCAGACATGAATGTTTGCTTTGATTGAGGTTTTGGACCCCAGCCCATCTATGTCTGCTGGAGCCCACGGTGAAATTCCAGTTTCTCCCACAAAGTCCCATAAGAGGGAGACTAACTGGCCACGAGAGCATGCCTTTCATCCAGACCCCCCCTGGATCTACCGACACCTCATTAAACAAACCTGGAGAAATGGCGGGGAAAGAGCGGGGAGGGTTCAGCCATAACACGATCAGCTGAACAGAGAAACGTTAGAACAAGTACCAGTTCTGCAGGGCAGTTCATTAGGGACTCCCTTAAGAGAGGAAGGTGTTTTTATGAAGAATAGTGCTTAAGAGGGTGCAACATCCCTTCCTGTAAAAGGCGAGGCCTAACAAGAAACAGGATGAAGGATGAAAGCAGCACTGTGTCTTTGATCCATCAGGGTGGGGTTGGCTTAAAGGGACATACACACTTAGAATAACACAGTCGAGTTTGTACATTCTGACCCACGACACCCTCAGCGGGTCTCTCTGCTCTGCCTGTCAGGAAGACGGATGCCTACGGAGCAGCGCTGCAGTGTATGGCAGACGAGGTGCACAGCCTGTGTCTTTCTCTGAATGACAGCTTCTGGCTTCTGACCGCAGGCCGGCTGGGATAAGGGAGGAGAATGTCAGACGCATTAACACCACCTCAATTCAGTAACTGTGGTGCAGGCCGACACCTGCCACTACTGTTGGGTGGGGGATTGGGCCATAGTTCTTTAACAGACCCAGCTGAGCACCTGCTGGACTCCACACGGACTCCATTCATGAGGGCAAGTGAAAAACGACCCCTCACTGACCATAACAATGATCTTTAAGGACAAATCATTTGGTCAACTGAAACAACACTGACGCAGGACAAAGCGCCATCAATTGCTGTTAACACTGATCTAACATAAAAGCCGTATATGAATTACTAAATTAAAAGCCGTGTCCAAGATAACAAGCAGAGATTGTTTTCAGCCTGTTATTGATAATGAAATATCATGTATTTAGTATTTTTCTTAAATCTTTTGAAAAAAATTGTCAGTATCCAATAATTTTCTGTTCAACTTGTTATGCTGTGGCATTTACCCATTTAAAAACACCACCCTTATCAATCGTTTTTGACCATGTGGTTAAAAAAAAAGGCAAATTAATGTTTACGCATATGGTTATGACAAGCTAATGTTTTTTTTTTCCCAACTCTATTCTGACAAACTACAAAAATATTTATTGTAAATAATGTGGTGTAGTGCAAGGATATGTGCAAGCTACATTACCCATTTTTCAATTAACTTTGCTTGACTTTAACATTCAATCTAGGGGCCCTATTATACACCCGGCGCAATGCGGCGCCAGGCGCAACGCAAGTGTTCTTTGCTAGTTTCAGCCCGACGCAGTTATCATTTTCACGTCCTGCGCGACGTTGTTTAAATAGCAAATGCAGTTGCACCCATTTGTGCGCCCATGGGCATGCTGGTCTGAAAACGAGGTGTGTTCAGGCGCATTGTTGGCACGTTACTATTTTGAGGCAACTGAATATTTGTTTTGTTATTTAAAGAGTGCGTTAGTAATATGCGCCTATATGCAGGTGCACAACCTGCGTACACTATTCTTGTTACACACACAGGGACGTACAGCAGCACACAAACATGCCACATATTAAACATAAAAGGATTTCAATGTAAAAGAATATTATTGTGTACATAAAGATAAAAATGCTATGGTGGAATCCGGCTTTTCCCGTAGATGTGCACGAGCATATCCGTTTCCTCCGTGAATCCGCCATGGCGCGAGTGCAACTGTCTTTTAAAGGGAATGGGAGATGAGACTCTGATTGGTTTATTGCACGTTATGCCCGAAACACACCCATGACTCATTAAGAGAACAGGGACAACCCTTTTAGACCATGCGCCAGTCGCACCAACCATTTTACCCGTCCTTAAAAAAGCAAAAGTGGATTTGGACAGGCCCTAAGCGCACTTGCGCTGTGCGCTTTAGACTATGTGCTTAGATTTTTAAAATAGGGCCCTAAGGCTGTCCCGATTCCTTGATTAAATTCGAGTACTCGATTTAAAAAAAAAAAAACTCTTATTTTGCAATTTACACGTGTCGAGTAACCGGCAAAATACCGGAAGTGGTGCATTCCATGGATGAGAATCCATGAACTGCATTATTAGACTGTTTTCTACTGCCGCACGATGTATTAAAACCATTTAAAACCATACTATAGCATAGTGCTATTGTGACTTCACAAAGGCTGCAACAATTTTTCCTCTTCCCTATCAATCTCCTATGCAGTTGACGTAGTGAACGCAGTGCAGTGCTTCCGTGTTCTACGTCAAAATGCCAACTCTGTATTGGCCGGCTCCTGCATCAGCATCACACGCATTCATCATGGTGCTCACGTGAACAGCGTCGGCCAATACTGAGCTGGCGTTCTGATGTAAACACGGAAGCTCTGGACTGCATTTACAGCGTCAACTGCATAAGAGAACTGACAGGGAAGAGGAAAAATTGTTGAATAAATTCATTATTTTTGTTTTGTTTTTGCACACAAAAAGTATTCTCGTCGCTTCATAACATTAAGGTTGAACCACTGTAGTCATGTTGACTATTTTAACAACGTCTTTACTACTTCTCTGGACCTTGAATGTTTCATTGCTTTCTATGGGAGATTAAAAAAAACTCGAATTTGAATTTCATCAAAAATATCTTAATTTCTGCTCCGAAGATGAACGAAGGTCTTATGGGTGTGGAACGACATGAGGGTAATTAATGACAGAAATTGTATTTTTGGGTGAACTAACCCTTTAAGTCATTTTAAAGGCTTAGGTCTTTTTATTACCACAAAAAATATCAGATTACTTGATTAATCGTCAAAATAATCGACGATAGGATACTACCAAATTCTAAAGGTGAATTTATCATATCTATGGCAAAAGCACAAACTGTCTGTCCCACTAACCAAACAGAACTGAAAAAAAGATGTTTTTCAAACTAATGGTTTTCAAAACAAATGAACACATTTCTAAATATATTCATTTGTATTACACATCAAAAAACACATACAAATATCATGAGGGTAAATGATGGCAATAGTCCCTTTCTTTTTCTTCTTTACTGGTAAATTCCCGTTAAGAGATCATGTGTAAACGGGACCTTTTCAAATATACCAGTAAATAGGTTCTGGCAATTTAACAGTATGAGAAGTTGTAACATTACCAGTAAATTACCAGTATGATGCTGTGTGTGAACAAAGAATGAAGATTACTGGTATGACCCGTAAAAGATCAGAACTCACTGACGTAAGAAGTTTGCTTTGGGACAATCGTAAAGCTCTGTCGGAGCGGTTTACAGTAAGTCCCGCTGCTTTTAACAGATTTTCTATGTAATCATGCGCTAGACGGAGGTCTGACCGTTGCGCCGCATCTCGCGCTCGAGACCCTGTCTTCTTTTCCATTCATCAGCTCTGCAGATATTGCGGTAACTGCAATACTGTAGTAACTATTAAGCGACCTGTGTTTTTAAGAGCAAAACAGTGTTTTGTGTAATCATACCTTTATGCCTGTCACTCAGAAGTAAAAAAATAAAAAAATAAAGTAACTAAAATTAAACTAAAGTGCTTCTCCTCATCCTGGTGGATGAAGAAAATGGCTCAGCGTTTAAAGGTCATTTCTGATGATTGACATCACAGAGTTTACCGGTAATTCGGTACTGATGTGTGAATGGTATTTTACCGGTAAAAAGATGGAAACGCCATTGCTTGTGTATTTACAGAAAAAATAATTCTGATAATTTTATGGTAATTTACCAGTATTGCTGTGGGAAAGGGGCAATTTTTTCTTTGAGAACTTTTAATTTCCAAATATTTTTTTCCACAGAAGGTACTAGAATTGTTAAGAGAAATCAGAATCGTTAGGAAGAATCAGAATGAGGATCATTAAGTTCCCAACAATCATCTCTACAGAAGATTTCTGTAAGTCATGAGTCTGTCTAAGCTTGTCATTCAGTGTGTCCAGACCCGACTGGTCACTTTCTACACAGGGCTGCACAATCACATACGGCCTGACCTCTCCAGAACGGCAAAACGCCAAGCACTGAAAGGGAGGGGGCTTCAAAGCACCTCTCCACACAGCAGATAATGAAGGCAGCTACTGGAGAAATTGAATTCCTAACAACCACATCCTTACACACTACACTGACAGGGAAAAACAATGTCTGTGGGGGGAGGATAGGTAGAGGGAGTGTGTGAGAGAGAGAGAATAAGATAGCGTGAATGAGAAAAAGGGCTGTCTCGGTTTGGCTCAGATTCAGAGTCTCTCCCACTGGAGGAAGGCTTTTCAGCATTTAAATATCACATTACCACACAAGGAAACACAGGCATCGGCTGGCCTTCTAACCTGCACTAACGAGGGCTGCCGCCCCCTGCCAACCGGCCACTGTCTTCTCATAAGAGGCAGTTTAACTGTTTTGTTCTGCAACTCAGTAGACAAAGCACCTTTTCAAAATAACAACTAGCGCTAATGGATTAAAATAATCCCAATTTTCTGATTGAGATCTTAAAACAATGCCATGATTTTCTGCAATTAACATGATTAACCTCTCATTTTGAATTTGCTCAAAATGCAGTGCACCCAGTTTTAATGCATTGTGATAAAATCGGACGACAGAGTAAACAATTTAGCTTTTGTTAGCTTAAATCACAGCTAATGCATCATTTTAGAGTACCCCAAAAAACAAAACTTGTGACGCCTCTATTAATAAAATGGCAACTGGCTTCTTATTAGGCAGGATAGCCCACAGAATAGAACACTAAAGATACTAAAGGCTTTTTTTACAACCTATTTGATTATTAGTGTCCAATAAACAATATGGAGAATGCATAATTAATAATCAATTAATTGTTTTCTTTTTCAAAACTGTATATAAATAATCATTACACAATAAATCGTATAAGTGGCAATAAGAAAATGGATAATTACACATAAATGTTCCCCAAAAAACACTTAACATTAATTTACAGTGTAATCCAATATTATGCCAAACATGACATATATAGAGCTGCCTTTCAACTCATTTGAACATGATATACCTAGAAAATCTGCAGCATAAACAGATGATATTCAACCTATTAAATCAATAAAGAGCCAAGTCCTTACATTTACATACACAGAGACTGCAAATGATGGAGTACTACAATAATACCACAGTTTCTCTATGGCAGGACAGCCTGCCCATGCTCAGTCAATACAGATCAATACAGCACTCAGCTACTGTGGAGGGGAAATTGGTTCTTTTTTTCGTTGTACATATCTGGCAGCCTAAAAAAGTGCCATGTTGACAGCCAAATGGAGGCGTCTGTAATCACCCTGACATGGCAGCCTACAAAACAGCACTGGACTGACAGAGATATTAAGGGCTCTGTTCAATATTTAGATCAATACTGTAAAACTGAACAGACTATGAGATTTAGGAATGAATGGCTACCAAGTAGCTGCATGATTCTGGATAAATTGAGAATCACGATTGTTTTGTTTAAAATAAAGATCACGATTCTCCCATTATTCTGAATAGACAACTAAACAAAAACAACATGTAATTTACTAGAGGTTCTAAAAAAAAAAATGCTATTCGCTGCTATTCTATTTCAAAAATATTAAACAGTGCTGTCAATCGATTAAAAAAACTTAACTAATCACATTTTTTTCTGTGATTAATCATGATTAAAACATTACATTTTGTAATCTATTTTTATAATGTAATAATTTCACAGTTAATCCAAATTAATGTAGAAACAACATAAATACAGTATATTTTAAAGGATTAGTTCACTTTCAAATTAAAATTTCCTGATAATTTACTCATCCCCATGTCATCCAAGATGTTCATGTCTTGCTTTCTTCAGTCGAAAATAAATTACGGTTTTTGATGAAAACATTCCAGGATTTTTCTCCATATAGTGGACTTCAATGGAGCCCAAACGGTTGAAGGTCAAAATTAGTTTCAGTGCAGCTTCAAAACGTTCTACACGATTCCAGATGTGGAATAAGGGTCTTATCTAGAGAAACCGTCGCTCATTTTCTAAAAAAAAACAAAAAAACAAACTTATATACGTTTTAACAATAAATTCTCATCTTGAACTAGCTCTCTTCTTCTCTATTAGAATTCCAGCATTGTAGACACTGCTAAGTGTATTACTGCCCTCCTCAGGTCAAAGTTTGAACTAATTGTTATATACTTGCACTATCTAGTTCAAACTTTGACCTGAGGAGGGCAGTAATACACTTAGCAGTGTCTACACTGCCGGAATTCAAATAGAGATGAAGAAGAGAGCTAGTTCAAGATGAGCATTTATGGTTAAAACTTATATTACAATTTTTTAGAAAATGAGCGATGGTTACTCTAGATAAGACCCTTATTTCTCGTCTGGCATCGCTGTAAACTGTAATTTTGACCTTCAACCGTTTGGGCTCCACTGAAGTCCACTATATGGAGAAAAATAATGGAATGTTCTCATCAAAAACCTTAATTTCTTTTCGACTGAAGAAAGAAAGACATGAACATCTTGGATGACATGGGGTTGAGTAAATTATCAGGAAATTTTAATTTGAAAGTGAATTAATCCTTTAAATATTTGTTTAATGGCATCTTTTTATGAAAGAAGGCCAGTATCACTGATACTAATACAGCTATTGATGTCTCGATGAAACTGATTTTTTTCCCCCAATTTTAAACATTAATTATAACCATTCACCATAAACGTATAATTGAAAGCTATCGATTTTAACATTTATTAAGCTTTTAAAAAAATAACAACTTTTAATTTAAGTAAACTTAAAACAATCTTCACATAAACGCATTATAATAAATGTCATATTTACCTGTCTAACAGGTAGGAAATATACAGAAATTGAATAAAGTTCAGCACAACAGTCTGCACTGCATAAATTATAAATTAAATATAGATTAATCCTTAATAAAGCTATACAATTTTGTTACTCAAGAGCAGTGAGTGATTTTCTCTGTTATCTTTGTTCTTTAATTAACATTAATGACAGTATCACAGCAGCAGGTTTATTAGGCTGCTGTCACTTTAAGACCTGCCAAATCTGCACAAGACACGGATCTGTCGTGCATCCCATTTTCTCACAACTCTTGACATTCATTTAAGACTTTAACTCATGTAAGAAAGCTCTTATGAGGATACTCAACAAAATTGACATTTTGGCATAATTGTGTGCGTTATTGTTCATTCAAGTGTGAAAGAGAACTCAATACTGGCACGTGTGTTTCTGTGCGCACGATACTGGCGCACGTCTTTCTGTGTGCATGAGTTAACGAGTTAATTTTGATAGCCTTAATATTAAATTAACGGTAAACATAAGTGTTTATATAAAAACTATAAACTTTTATCGCAGTACTTCTGTGATAATTTGAATTATTGTAAGACAGAAATAATAATACTGATGGTGGTTGAAAAGACTGTTTGTGAAGCTGTTTCATGCCTATAAATGACTACTGCTCTCTCTGGGTCAGAGGCTGCAGCAGCTATGAATATTCGCTGTGATCGTATTTGTCAAAGGTTTAATAGACAAGTGAATTGTTGTCATTTAGGAATAAAATCACACGTGTTTGAATCTAGGTCGCAATCTTTTACTGATTAATCATGCAGCTCGACTACCAAGGGCTTCTCTTTTTATTGTATTAGGACTGAATTGCCAAGCTTTTGGTCAACAATTAGTTTGTATTGTGTTTTCTAGTTATGTTTTAAAGCACATTGAAAACCAAAATAATACGTGTGGTTAATAAATAAGAATGAAATGAGCAGTCACCAAGGACCAAATTCGCTTTGGTTAGAAAATAACAGGATACCAGCCAGTTGGCTAATTTTGTTCTTAAGAAATGCCCCAAGAGCTGAATTAAAATAGAAGAACATTAGTCAGACTTTGCCTGTTGTAAGCAAACCATATAAAGAGATACAAAAGATCTACTAAATGAAAGCTTAAAACTGTGGTGTGATATTCTTGGCATTAAACAAACAAAACGAAAATCTAAGAAACAAAAATGGCATGTCTCAACATTTTTGTGACAAGTGTTGTTTTGCTGAGACTGGCTAATGTATGATGCTACAAATGGCGCAGCGGTTTGCGCTCTCTGCCACAAATATGTTAGACAATTCATGTGTCTCAGGAACAACATTATGAAACATGCAAAAAACTTTGCTTTGGCTGGAAAGAAATCTTGATGGCTGGTAAATTCCCCAATTGTACAAGGGCCAGTAAATTTTCAGCAAAATGTTCATTTTGGAGCCTGTCTCTAGACACAGATCACCAAAAAATGCTCAGCTTTGCAAAAAAAAAAAAAAGTTTCAATGTTAGGACATTTAACTGTTGCATTTAATGCCTAGAAAGGTGTCTAAATGAAATCTGTGAGCCACATTATTTATGTCTTAATCTCCAAAATAATGCAGGAGGGGCAAGGAACAGATGACGGTGCTTTCCCAGTAATTCTGAGAGTGGGGGGTTGTTGATCAATATCTCAATGCAGTCTAATACTGCAAGACTGTTATAATGCCTCCAAACAGATGGGCCATGGTGTATGTGTCTGTGAAAACCTACCCCCGTCAGCGCCCTCCTCTCTTCCCTCCCTCCAGGCTGCCCACTGCTGCTCCAAAGCCAGTCAAGCCTTTTTCTTTGAGTGGGAGGGGGAACAAACTACACCCGTAGAGGCCACATAGCCCCTGCTAATTCTCTTTCAGAAGGGGTGGAGGAGGACAGGATGGAGGGATCCACACTTCTCGTTCAGGCTTTTATGGGAAGCTTTATTTACGCCCAGCCTCTCTCTCTTTCTCTCTCTCGCCCCCGCTCCCTCAACCCCCAATCCACTCCCTCTAGCTTCCCAGACTGGATTTATGGTTGGCCTCCAAGCTGTGAGCACTCAAACAGAGGATGAAAAGGCGCTCACACTGCCTGCACCTCAAACACAGGCTTTTATGACACTCCACAGGATCAGCGCTGAAAAGCCAGAGAAAACAGCCACTGAGCGAACAAGACAAACACAAGAAAGAGGATTCCAGGCAGATTCCGCTTGCACTGTTATTGCCACAGCCAGACCACCAGCCAGAGGGCTGGAAAAGCAGCCGGGGAGCGACTCGCTTCTCTCTGCGGTAAGAATTGTCCGACGACTGGGGAGAAGTCGCTCGGAGCCCTCTCTCCATAATCACCCTCTGAGTGATCTAAAGGAGAGCAATTACATTTCATCAGTGCTATTTATATATCAGCGGAAAACGAGTGTGCATAATTTAGACACCAGTGTCTGTGTCAATATCTCATTAAAGCTAATGAGACTAAGAGGGTGTGGGAACGCTGGCGGTGGCAGTCACAGATGTTTGCGCTGTCAATTTCGTCTTCAAATAAAACCGCAAGACAAAAGAGGGGCACTCCTGCTCATGCCCGGAGATTAATGCAGTCATACAATCCATAAGATCTACAAACAATGAAACAGTAACCATGCACCACTATCGAATGTTGGATGAATTTATCCAACGAGTAGCTGGACTATCAGCATACAGTCTGGTCCTCTTTGTAGTCCACTTGGACAGGAAGGGGCGTCTGATAAGCGAAGTGATCAGAGTTTGCTATAGGGGTGGGCAGTGATAATCTTGTCAGCAAAATGAATAGCTAAAATGGTCGTTAATGATAACGACCTAATCCTAACCGTGCAATACCAAGCGCTGAGCAAAGAAACTGATCCCCTCTCTCAACTGGTCCAGAGCTTAAGTTCTGATGTTTCAATAACATCTACTGACCCCCATCACACGGATACTCTGAACCAGAACAATACTGCCAAATCTATTTAATCTAACCAAATTACAGCACAAATGAAACACAATTATATTGCTTCTTGGGGAAACTCAAACATAACATCAACATAAAATGCAATGCTATTTGGCCCTAAAGAGAGAATATATCACGGCAGACTATCTGTACGCAGTCACTGTGATTTTGACAAGTAAGACATGTTCCTGGATCAACATATTCTGTGGATCCTGGAACAACATTACTGTCTGAAAATTTAGTCCTAACCTTATCCCTAACCTTAAACCTAACCCTAGGGCCAGTTGTTGCAGTTACACAGGGCACCCTTTTTAGGAATCTTCATAATGATCCCATCTGTCCTCATCTCCTCCCATATGACTTCAAAAAGTGGCTGCAGCATTTTTCCTCAAAGTTCTGGGTCCACTTGAAAGGGGTTGAGGTTGAGGTTGTCCTGTCCAGGTGCTTTTCTGTTCTTGAGGGATCTGATGGCTGAGATGATTTCTCCTTTCTCTGGTGGTGCAATATTGACATCTAGGTCAATTTCTGCTTCTTATATGTCAGCCTCTACTGTGGCCTATTCAAGATTTCACTAAAGAGCTCTAACCACCAAACTTCCTGTTCTTCTTCTGATGTAAGGAATCGCCCCTACTTTTCTGTGAATGTTACATTAGCAGCTCCACTGTACTTACTACAGGCTATCTTGGTCACCTTGCCTCGTTCGCCTCTATTGGCTGCTGCTTCTGCTTTGCTTGCAAGATTGTCCATGTAGTTTCGCTTATCTGCTCTTGCCCTGTTCTTTACCATTTGATCTGCTTTCTAGTACTGCAGTTTGTATTTCTCTTGCAACCACTGCGACTTGGCCTCCATGAGTTTCTTCTACATGGCTCTCCTGTCTTCGATGGCTTTCCAGGTGTCTGCTGTAATCTACTCTCTTCTCTTCTTTAGTTTTGTTCCCAGGTATGCTTTACTGGTTTCAAAGTACGCTGGTTTGACTTGCTCCCATTTGGTGTTGACTTCATCTGGGTCTGGGAGCTTGAAGTTCGCATTACCCGCCAGAGCCTGGAATCAGTTTTTCAGCTTTAAAATGAAAGCATTCTTCACTCTGGGATCACCTCGATTCTCTACATCAAACAGTTGGCGTCCTGCTACTGTTGATAGGCTTCCACTCCAGCAAACATTTTTATGTTCCTTTCTTCAGGATAATGGCTACTCCCTCATGATGCTGGTTGTCATCCCAGCCTGAGTACAGCACTGTCTCTCCTGTGTTGGTTTTGTGTCGGCCTGATCCTGTCCATCTACTCTCACTGATACCAAGGATGTGTAGATTATAGCATCACATCACTGTTTTCCGGTTTCTAACATGGTTTGCAGATTCCAGAATCCTATCCTGGTCTTATATTTGGCGTTCAGGACTTCCATTCCATCCTCCTGTCATTGGCTTCCTTTTGGCTTTCATCACTGGCATTCATTTGAGTATCCTCCGATGACTCTGGAAGCCCATCACACACAGAAGTTTTGATTCTCTTTGTTGCCGTTTCCATAACAAAGCTTTTTTTAAGGGACTGGGTTGTTAGCCCTGTGCCCAACCCCCAACCTAGAGGTGGATCACGTTTTGTCAGTCCTCTACCCCTTGACCTGTCCGGCTTGAGTGACCCTACCCGGAGACTATAAGCTCCTGCTGGTATAGCTCTAGGGGTCATTGAGTCACGCGAGCCCCCCGAACACAACAAGGTGGCTATCCCTCGGGGGGAACAAAGCTACACTGGTACTAAAATCTGTTTTGTAACTTTTACACATACTGACATCCACCATAATAACAAAGGGGGTAAAGAGAAAAGCTACATGATGAATCATCACAAGTAGCTTTTCCACAAACTGAAGTAAAAATTAATATATAGAAGGTCCATGAAGTGTCATGCACTCAAATACAATACACCATCATGGTAATACATGACACTAAAAAAATGCAATTAACAACATAAGATGTAACATTAAGATGTAACATTATTACAAACCATTCAGAAGAAATTGTGCTTATAGTAATGGTTTTAAACCCAGAATATTCATTCTAAGCATATGCAGTCTGAGCAGGGGCATCAGACTAGACATATGACATTCACCTCTCTGTGCAAATTCATTCTGCGCATGGTTTGCCAAGAGGTGTTTGGTTTTTGAAAAGCACTCAGGTAGACAGATTCTCTCAGGTTAAAGCAGACAGAGTGGCTGAGGCACACCGACATTTACACTGGATGAAAGAGAAAAGATTAGAGCCCTCTGAGCTGCAATAGACTTCATTGATTTATAATTAATCAAGGACAGAGCCGGGTTGCGATATTGCACCTGGACATAATCCTTTTAAATCCTCTGCTTGACATCATAGAAACTAGAAAAATAGATGCTTGCTTCAAATATACAGCTATCAATAGTAGAAGTGTGCAATATGAAAGTAATTGCAGGACATGAATTAGTATGAAAGGATTCCAGGCTTTGCTTAAAATGGCAGTAGTGGGCTGCTGAGGTTGAGGAGCTGATGATGCATTGCACCCTCTGCAGGCTGTGCTGAGAATACAACCCTCTTTACCTTTAAAAAAAAAGGGCTATTACATCAAAATTGTTTTGTGGTTTTTAGTCCGTTAGCGTTGAGGCGTTGAGGCAATCTGTATGCAAGCATAGTCCTAAAAATGACAAATGAAATCAGATAAAATTTTATTTACACAATCTAAATTTAAAAACTTTAAGGGGAAAAAAATGTATGACTCATCTTGC
>RJVU01052005.1:3012388-3063291 GCA_003731715.1 Anabarilius grahami
CCCCCCCCCCCCCATATTTATTGTAGCCATGGAGTTTCCTAATGTGAGCCGTCAGCTTCACTACAATTTGGAGTGGATAAGGCCTGGGTATACTTAATTTTCCATGTTCCGCTCCGTCTCGCACACAGTTGAGCGCACAAGCCTTTCAAAGTATACTCCTTTGGCCGTGAGCGCGGAAAGACGCCTTTGGTACATGCGCACTAGTGGACTTTTATTTCAAGGTCTCAAAATGAGCTGTTCATCTGCGGACCCTCCTGAAGACAAAAATTACTTAACACGGACAGTGCGTGGACTGTCGTGGATCGCGAGCGGCCGAAGTAATCTTTGGGCTTGAGTCAGCTGGCCTCCACAGACAGTGCGTCCTGAGCGAGATCCAAATCCACATGAATGTCCCGTTCAGGGCACAAGCAAGAAAAACTCACTGTTCAGAAAGTCAAAGCTAGTCCACAGTCTAGTAGACTTTTGCAACCTCTTTAAGTTATTTTTGACTGTGCTGATGAACACTGCATCATGTGCAAGAAAAATTTCTTGCTTGTGCCAACTGAAAGCACACCATGAGACAGGATAGACTCTTGGACAACGCAGTAGGTTACTGAACATTGAACGGGCCATTCATGTGAATTTGGATAAAACAGTTAATCGCTTTGATGGCGTGCCTGGTGGACGCCGTTTAGCCCTTTCACAGTGGCGTATAGCGAACAGGCACACAGGGAATATTAAATTATCATTATTATTGGGCTACTTTTATTATTAAATTAATATTGCAATTCATTTGCCTCGCAATAATTTCATAGCGCATCACCGCATAACCGGCGCGCTGTGAGGATAATAAAAGATTAGTTAGATCAGCTTACTCCTCATTTCAAAAACAAATTGTTTTTGAAACTTTAAAATTTTTATTTTTCACTATGGGCCACGAGAGAAATATTAAGAAAATAAACTGGATTAATCTCTCATCGTCTCTAAGAGAATATCCGCCGTTAATGCAGTGTCAGATGGCGAACGCTCGGTCAATTTTTATTTTCAGTTTCTGTAGTGAATAATTGACTGGAATTTGAGACTTCTTCACCGGCATAACTCTCACACAAAGTTTGCACATTGTTTGTGTGATATCCACTGCTCGGCTTGATGGTTTAAAATGGAAATATTTTCAATATTGCAACATGGCATTTTTCTTTAATCACCAGTTGCTCACAAAATGATTGACAATGATTCACATTTCATACGTGTCATTTCCCATAGGCCTAATAAAATTAAGTAAATAATTAAATAAATGAGTAAATAAACAAGTAACAAGCATATAAGCTTTTGCTTCAGAACTTTTGATTTAATATTGGATATCATGTGGTGACCCAAAATAGTACCAGAATAGAACTGAACTGAAGTGCGGTCACAGGTGTGGGTATATTGGCTACTTAACAGCTTCGAGTGTGACTCACCCAATCTGATCTGTTTTTAATGGTTTTTAAATCATGTTGCTTCATGTAAAGCCTAAGGGGGTGCACACACAGGAGTTGCTATTAAATTCAAAAACAGCTAGACAGAGCGCAGTGAAATGGAACAGAATGAAGAGGTCTTGAGATGCAAACTATTTTTAACTTGTCAAATCTTGCCGTTTTTTTTTTTTTCAGATGCACATATACAGTGGTCCTAAAACGTATTTGTACCCTAAAGTCACACTTATAAATTTCTGAATGTCACTTATACAAAATACATATCAAACCAAGTGATATCTGCAAATAATTGATGCAAGACCTTTTCTCAGATTCTTATAATTACTTCACTTTTAATTTGATAGTTTTTTTTTTGTAAACTAGTGTTGCAGGGATTTTTAGTGAATGCATGATGTTCACCAAGTTCACCTACCAGTGTAACCACATGTGCAGTTCAACACATTAACTATGAACATGATCCATTAATATTTGACAACAAGAAATATTTTTTCACATTTTTAACAGTATATCTATTGCTTTAACCTCTTTTTGTGAAATGGTTTGGTTGGTTATGTGATATTTTGTTATATTCTTTTTTAATTTAGTGAATATTTCTCAGGGTTTCAATTTCTCTATAGACACCTAACATAAAGACTTGGCCCAAAAGCAGGAAATGTTTTTGTGGGGTAAAGGCTGGAAAACACTATGGTCTGGTTTCACAGACAGATTTTAAGACAAAACAATAGCACTGACAGATTTTAAGATATGTCAGTGCAAGTAGCTTTCACTTAAAACAGCTCAAACATGCATTTTAGTCTGGGACTAGGCTTAAGCCTTGTCTGTGAAACCAGGGGTATGACTTTTGCACCAAGTAATGGTTATTTGGCACTTTAAGGGAAATAGAATGTTTTGTATGGATGAATACCAACAGGGACACCAAAAGCCACTGACCTGTTCCCTGAACTGCTCCTGAGAGAGACAATCTGTGACGTTCACACAGCCCAACAGACAGCCTGTGGGATACTCCAAAGGGAACTGGGGCTCTGGACAGAAAAATAACTACCGTTAGATGAATTTACAAAGATTTTACATTCTACAGACATGCCTGACAGCATATAGGTCTAACAGGTTTAGTATTACTGTCATCTATCCTATCATCAAACATACCATCTTTGTAAATCTGGCGGTACATGGCCTCTACCCCTGCGATCTCTTGAGGAGTGGCTCTGTTAGCAGCAGCAGCAATCCACAGGCGCCCTCTATGGGATGTGTACCATGTTCTGCCTTCAACCCTACACAAACACAAGAAATGGAGAGAAAATGGGAAATGTTCAAATGAACTATATAAACAAACAATAGCTCTACAAATCAGTAATGAAATAGTATCCATAAATGGCTTCTTTTCTGCCTATTAAATGGTTTGACAAAAAGCAATTCTCTTCCCCATGTAATGTATTTCACTGAACAGGAAGTTGGAATGGGGCATCTCAAAGGGCTCAAGTTTTTTCTTTAGACTATATCCTTTATTTTGCATTAGAAATGCACAATATTGGTGCCACATCCAGTTATCTTCAAATATCAGTGACATATTTAAAGGTGAAGTATGTATGATATTTGAGTTTATACCCAGATTATATGGCATTCATGGTTTTTCTCCCCCAAAAGTGTAAACACTGAGTCTGCCAGGTACCATCAAAAAATTGAGAGCGGTCCGCTCAGATCCATCAATCTCTTTCCAGCTCAAACAATAGCGTGAGTTTGGGGCATGGTTACTGTAGCAGGCAGAGAGTTTTATAAGGCGTGGCTACTGTAACAGGCTGAGAGTTTGAAGTGTGGCTACTGTAGCAGGCTGATAGTTTGGGGCGTGGCTACTGTAGCAGGGAGAGTTTGGGGCATGGCTACTGTAGCAGGCAGAGAGTTTTATAAGGCGTGGCTACTGTAGCAGGCTGAGAGTTTGGGGCATGGCTACTGTAGCAGGCAGAGAGTTTTATAAGGTGTGGCTACTGTAGCAGGCTGAGAGTTTGGGGCGTGGCTACTGTAGCAGGCAGAGAGTTTTATAAGGCGTGGCTACTGTAGCAGGTGGAGAGTTTCAATTGTGGCTACTGTAGCAGGCTGAGAGTTTGGGGGCGTGGCTACTGTGGCAGGCAGAGAGTTTGGGGCATGGCAACAGTAGCAGGCGGGTGGTTTGGGGCGTGGCTACTGTAGCAGGCGGGAGGTTTGGGGCGTGGCTACTGCAGGAGGTGGAGAGTGTGAGGTGTGGATACTGTAGCAGACTGAAATCTTGGGGGCGTGGCTACTGCAGAAGGCTGAGAGTTTTGTGCAGTGGCTACTGTAGCAAGTGGAGAGTTTGGGGCATGGCTACTGTAGCAAGTGGAGAGTTTGGGGTGTGGCTACTGTAACAGGCTGAGAGTTTGGGGAGTGGCTACTGTAGCAGGCTGAGAGTTTAGTGCGTAGCTACTGTAGCAGGCAGAGCCAGAGGGTGTTTAGCTGGTACGGGACCATGACTGATGCGTTATATGGGAAAAGACATTCAGCTTCGTGCAAGTTAAAATTCACTGCATTTAGGCCTTAAAAGATTAAACAGGTCATGAACACGCCAAAATGAACGAGGATTTGCAATGCAAGGAACTACAATACAGCATCATCATACACAGAAAGACAAATGCACCAGTTTATAATATTTACTTTAACGTGTCCAGTGTAGACCGCCTCGAAACAGTTGTGGCGCATCATGCCCTAGGCAGACACGTTGGACAAGTTTATTATAAGCGAGATGCTCACATTCAATCTAGACAGCTAATATAGTATTCCTAATATGTTGAACCTTTTATTGAAAGTAGTCTAATTTTACCTGTTGAGACATGTCTTCACAAGCACCTATAAGAGCTGCGTTTGTGAGTTGGGGGAGGAGTGATACGCAAAGGGGGCGTTTGCAAGGTTGTTTTTAAAATATGCTTTATTTTTGTAACTCCGCTAGGTGACACTATTTTCGCAAAAACGTCATCTTTAAATTACTTGAGTTGGTCGAACTTTTTTTTGATATACTTAAAATTTGTTTACACAAAATAGTACAGCCATAATGTGAAAATAATTCTTGACTTATTGCTATCGTCCAGTTTTATTATTGGTGCATCCTGTATGTCAAAACTATTTGCTACTTGCTATTTATAATTTAGGGGGCAGAATGTTCTCATTTTAGACTATTGTATGCACCCACTGAGCAGGGATTGATGTAATTTATGATTTCATGGCGTCTTGAAGTGAACTGTACCTTTTTATGCCCTTAACAAGCAGTGAAGCCCATGGCTGATGCATGCTGAGACACCAGCCTCCATCTGAGATCTCCTGCAGCTCTTTGTCCTGCAGCCTGAGTCGGCTGCGCTCACTTTTCTGTGTACTGCTCACAGCCTTTGATGAAGACTTATGTGAGGAGTCGCTACAGGCAACGTCAACCCACTGACACAACACAAAGACACATGAATGAATAGACATATACACGGATACAACTCAAATACAAATTACATTAACTTCCTTTCAGGTAAGATTCTTTATAAGAATCTTTATTTGAACCCACCTCTGGCGCGGCCTGTACAATATTGGGGTTGACAAGCTCTCTGAGGTGCTGTCGATCAGTGGAAACAGAATGTTTTGATGTCCGACCAAACGAACCAGTGTTGATGTCTTTAACTGTCTCATCAAACCTTTTGCAACCAAAAAAAAAAATGATATTCACATCATACCCTGCCAATCATGGATTGCAATTAATGGTGCCTTCAAATCACATCAAATTGATTGTATGAAATTAACAGAGGTGAATGAATGATAGGGCTGGGACAATAAATCAATGCATCGCGAATCGAGAAATGATTCTGGATCGATTCTGATATTTTCTGAATGTATCGCAATTCTCTCTCAAATCGATTCTGAGCTTAGGTTTTAACAGCAGATGGCACTGCGTGCTTTAGAAACAGCCATACTCTGCTTCCTTCCAATTCCTTACACACAGCACTTGAACCTTCTATAAATAATCAATTCATAAAGTTCAAAAAGGTAAAAGCGAACTGCAAGGGTGTTTGCAGTGGGCTTTTTACATTAATCTCACGTTATAAAAGCATTCTGAGGTGCAAGTACATTCTCAGACTCAGGCCTAGTCCTCGTACACGGCTATTTTTATAAACAAGTTTTTTTAGTTTTTCCTCCTTTGTTTAAAAAAAATAAAAAATCATGTGCACATGAAAACACAAAAACACGCTATGAAGCGCTGTCAAGAGCATGCCAAACCAACAGGTGGCGATATAACCCTAACCATCGGTTGTCGTCCACTATAACACAATACGAGATAAAACAATCAATTCTTGCGTCTCGACGCCCAATGTCTTTTACGAATCACGACGACACCCTACGTCAAACAGATATTCAGGCTTCTTACTTCTGGTAGTACGGAGTCAGATTCTCCCCTTCATCCAGCACTCGTCTCCCTGCAAAGTCCAGTGTGATCTTGCGGTCTTTTCGGGAGGCGTGTCGAAGCTCCCGGAGTTCCTCCTCTCGCTTGCGTATTGCCTCCCTCTCACCTGGAGAAAGCCACTGGTTGGAATCCGTTGCAAAATAATCAGATTCATCATCCAAGACTTGTGTCCTCTTAACACTAAAAGAAAGAGGAAAAGGTCAACTTGTTTAAAAGTCTAAGCTTTGTGAGTGCATTATACTTTAGATGGTCTGTGGGCAATTCCGAGGCTGAAATATCTAACCCTGGCAATTAGGGCTGCCCCTGATTGTCAACTAATCGTTAGTTGACGAGAAGAGGCTTAGTCGAGCAAAGTTGGTATTAGTCGGTTAGTCGCAGAAAAAAAATAAAAAAAATTTAAAAAGTCTGTGACGGACAGATCATTAATGGGCAGGAAATCCAAACATTTGCCAATCATTCATCGACCTCAAATATGCTTATCACTTGAAACATGTAAGTAGTAGCAACTTTACTAGTCCGCTGTAACGTTAACCTAGATAAATGTGCGCTATTATTTGGTGCATATCTAAATTTGTGTGGAGAACGCGCTTACTGCATGACATGGAGGCGCCGGTGCGATCACTTGCATTTAACTTAAAATACTCCGTCATTTTTGGTCATACAGATAAGAATAATCCAACATTCGAAACCTTTGTGCTTTTGTAAAAATAACGAAGAAAAACAGAATGCCGCTTTTTGCCGTCTCAGTCTCAAGTGAACTTGAGCATATCACAAAAATTAACTGAAACTCAGCATATGTACTTGCCTCACAGACATGAGAAATAGATCTATGGAAAGCTTGAAATGTCTAATTTATATTCAAATATAAAACAAATATTCTCAGATTATGTAATCCGTATGAGACGTGCATATAGGCGCGTCCACTACTGCGGAGATGACAAGTCAGCATCGTCGACTTCATCTCTGCAGCTGAAAACACTAGTTTATCAATAAATTATTAAAATGTTCACACAGCTGTTTTTACACGCCACAATCATAATTATTACGTTTGCCGCTGCACTGCAGCAAGCTTTATACGTGCACTTGAGCGCTGATTAGGCTATGTATTATATAGGCTAAAGGCAATATTTTATAAATTAAAGGCTCATTATTATGATTTATATGGTTTATTAATATAAACACGTGATTAGTCAAGTAAAATCGCTTAAATGAACGACTACTAGTCGACTAGAAAAATCTTTAGTCAAAGGCAGCCCTACTGGCAATCACACCAACAGGTTAACAACAGTGTATTTGGACAGGCAGACCTGTTCTTGTCAAACTCCAGAAGTTTGTCTTTGTGCTTTATGGCTTTTTCCAGACCAAAATTCATCCTGGCCTCTTGGTGGGGCAGATACTCCCGATCAGTTCCCTCTGGGACCACACAGAAAACAAAGGCTGTCACGCAAATGCTACAAGTGAAAGAAAAATACATACTGTACAATCACTTCATGTCTTACCTCCCATGAGTTTTTTACGGAGCTTTTGACTTTTGTTGGAGTCTCGCTGCAGTATCTCTTGCTCCTCATTTGTACAGACCTGAATTATGTGTGAAAGATGTTAAATGGTGATGATGAATGCTTCTTAAACAGTTGTTCATCACTATCATAATCAAATTTGCAAGGCCCATAAGATTAGACAAGATACAGAATAGTGGTTGACCGATATGAGCTTTTCCATGGCCAGTGCAAATATCTATAGTCAGTATGTACACTATGATCGAAAAGTTTGGGATCAGCAAGATTTATGTTTTTCAAAGAAGAGTCTACATTTACATTTACGTTTATGCATTTGGCAGACGCTTTTATCCAAAGCGACTTACATTGCATTATACTATACATTTGTATCAGAGTATGTGCAATCCCTGGGATCGAACCCATGACCTTGGCATTGCTAGTGCCATGCTCTAACCACTGAGCTACAGGAAAGCTCGTGTTCACCAAGGCTTTTTACTTGATCGAAAATACAGTCAAAAACAGAAATATTGTTGATATTTTAAAATTTAAAATAACTGATTTCTTAATATATTTATGATCATAGAATCCATGATATGGTGTCTTTGATGAACAGAAAAAAAAATTCAATTTCTGTTGAAATAGAAATATTTTGTAATATTATAACTGTCCGGATCAATTTCGGATCAATTTTATTCAGTCCTTGAAGAGTAAAAGAATTTCTTAAAAACACAAAAGGTCATGGTGATCCCAAACTTTTGAACAGTAGTGAATATATTTTACATATTATTACATTATTTATAATGTTTTGCACATTATTTATTGGTGAATCACATGAAGCTTGTCAGAAGCATGTCTTGGTCATAATCCCCACCCTTCCAACCCAAAAAAATGCATGTAATGTATATAAAGAAAAATATATATTAATATTTTTTTGAGTGCATCCCAGTAATATTAAAACTGCACACAGTTCAAAATGGACCCCATTTACTTTGTTAGCACACATTACTAGTCTTGTGGTGAACAATTAATCTGTAAGAAATTACAAAAGTACTGAAAAAAGTTAAATATTTGAATGGTAATGAGAAAATTTTCGTGATCATTCTAAACCAATGTCAAACCTTTAATGAGACTTTCATTTACTTTGTGTATAATATAATTTCTTAGGGTGGAGATGAGACCCGTATGTTTTCATGAGATTCACCCTTACTCAAGATTCACCAAAAAAAAGGCAACAAAAAAAAAAGAAGACCAAATTAATTGGCTTGGCTGACAAATAAACTCAGCAAAAAAAAGAAATGTCCCTTTTTCAGGATACTGTATCTTAAAAATAATTTTATAAAACCTAAATAAGCAATTTCTACACTTGCAAAAAATGAACCTTTGAGTTTTTATTTTGACGGAAACTGCAGTTGAGCTTTTATTTAAGCAGAAATCTAAAGTTTCTGTGAGAACAGGTTTACAAATGTGTCTCATTACAAATCTAGTGAAATGCTGCAATCATCTTCTCACAATAATGTTGGAAATAACAGAAATGTGAAAATAATGTGTAACTGGTGCCTGCTACTTTTCCAAATGCACGCTAAACTCGCAGAACATGCAGAGATGGAGTTCACTGCATTCATTCAATGTCAACTGAGCCGTTCTGAGATGTGGAAAAAACATCGGGTCGCAAGCTGATCGTGTGAGCAAAGTGCGCACTTCGCTTAGAAACACAGCGCAAACAAACTATATAGACTGCGGCTGCTACTTTTGATATTGACCTCCTTCCCTTTGTTCAACAGGGACTCATTATTCCATTTCTGTTTGTCTGTGAAATTGGTCTCAGTTGTTGAATCTTTTTATGTTTATACAAATATTTACACATGCTATGAAACCTGCTGGTCAAAAAGCAGTTGAAAGTGAGAGTACATTCCTTTTTTTTTTGCTGAGTTTAGGTCTATCACTAACACAGACTGTAAAAGGACCAAGCTCACCAGACTGCCGCAGAACAAACAGGGGCCGGAGCCCTCTTGTTCACACACTATACGGCCGCAGCTCAGACAGTTGTTGATGAGTCTGTGTTTCTGAGCCAGACACTCGCAGGATTGACGGCCAGGCAGCAGAACAGCCAGCTTATCCCGACCCTCTTTAGCATACAGTTTCACAAACTTGCTCTTCTTTTTCACTGAGCTGGAGCCGCTGTTCTCTTGTGCCTGATAATAGCAAGTAAATCCCTCTGTAAGTCTTTCCATCTATAGTTGAACTTCATATATTTGATGAAAGAATTGTAGATATTTAAATAAGGTGACATACCTTCATCAAGTCAATGGGAGTTTTCACAGGCTCTGGCTCTGCCTGACAGACAGCAGCAATCTCTTGCTTGTTTCTTCCCTTTCGTTTGGACTTCTTCTGGGTGTCTTTGGTAGTTGTGTCTAGATCCTCTGTGGTAGATATTTCATACAATACTCCTTTATTGACACTCAATAGATATTTTTCATAGAAATGACAATATTATTGGTAGGAATGCAGAGATCAAGCACTATATTTCAGTACTATTTAAAGCTGCAATAAAACTGTAAGTTCATCAGTTGTTAATCGACTATATGCACAGAACGTTCTTAAGAACTTCCACAATAATATAAGCCAGCTGGAAAACTTCCCGTGATATGTCACTTGTTGGTGTGTCGGTATCTTCAATGTCCTGAGGTAGATTTAACAGCATTAATAGTGTAATACTTAGTTTATAATCAGAATGTAGTCACTTAAATAATCAGGCCTAGCATTAATTTAGTTATTCAAACATAAAGACGTCATTAAAAAAAGACATGTCTCAGTGTTCCTCCTTGGCAAAATCAATTCGACCATCAGTTTTCACACTTTCGAAGAAATCAAAAAAAAGAATCAACACACTGTAAATTAAAGATTTATTGTGCACTTTAGTTAGATTCATTGAATAAAATGTGATTTTCACAAGTGTGCCAAAATCATTGAGCTTGCGCTGCACTGACTGACAGCTTCAGTGATTATAAAGGGAGAAGCGCGGTGCTCGCTTTCTGTGTAATTCCTTCACAAGAAAAGTTATTGTTTTTCACGAGATTTTGTGAGTACTTTATATTTCACCTTGACAAAATGTATTTTTAAACCTATTGATTTTATGTTTTATATTTATTCGAAAGTGACACGGAGTGGAAAACTATTACAGGAAATGGCTAATATGAGCAAATAAATGCTCCTCTTCCGCCATCTGCTGGTTATAGTAATAATATATGTCTTTTTATTTTTAAATAAAAGTGTTTCCTATCAAATGTTGGATTTCCTACATCTTAAAATGTTTGGTTTTACAAATAAGGACAAACTCAGAAGAATGAACAAATAATGTTTTTGGTCATCACATTAAAAATAACATTTGAAGTGCTGGAAAAATGTTGCGTGTGCGTGTCTATTTACAGACACCGCATGTCTGATTCAAACCTTCCCATTAGCTTAAACGTAAAACTGACAAATTAGGCAAGTGTGATAACTGCATTAAAATATAAATAAAACATTAAAACGGCAACCACTGATGGTTTTGTGTCGATGTACAGCATGTATAGAATGGCAGCTAACAGTTCACCGGAAATGCCCAAGCTGGCTTAACGACAACCAGGAAGTAACCGTGCATATGGTCAATTGGATTTTGAGATGTTGGTGTTACATGCAAAAATGTAGACAAATTAAATGGCAGCTTGCATGGGCAGGGATTAATGCCCATTCACACCAAGACAAATGTTCGGTGCAATAAAATTTTTAATTTGAATGAATTCTGTCTTCTCAGACAAACACGAACATTCGCAATTCGTCCGTTGTCGGTGTTTACAGAGAGGTGTTCGAATATCTTTTCCATTGCAATGCAAATAAAACTGGACAACCAATTAGATTCACACTTCTGGTCATGTGCCCGGAGACATAGCTGTTAAATAAATCTACGACGGTGATGCTCATGAACAAAGCAACAGTGAATAGCAGAGGAAGAATCCATAAACGGCTCTCTTTCTCTATACTCTTGTATTTAGTGTTGTTTGATAAACATTAAAGTGAATTAAAAAAATCTGAACGGCTGTTTGAAAACATGTAAATCTTTCTTCTCTGTGACGGGGCGGCGTCACAAATGGAAAGTTGCCCAGTGATGCCCAAATCAGACTGATACAGATTATTTACAAGAATGTTAATCATTGCTAATATGGAAATTGTAACTCCTATTTTATCCTTAAAGGTGCTACAGAGGATGTTCTGTTTTATACATTTTTGCAATATTACTTGAAACTGACTTCACTAACTGATAAAAGACTATTTATTAGGTGCACTGAGATGAATAATATTAATATACATCATCTGTGCACGAGGTAGGGCCTTAAAAACATCAGCCAATCGTTTACGCGATCATCGCGTAAACGATTGGCCCTCTGGCTTGTCAATCACTGCCATGAAGTTCCTTGTGAGAGACGCGCGGCTGCGCGCTCCAGTAACTTTCCACACTCCACAGGCGCCGCATGCAATGTTTTTGTCAGGAGACAGGAGTAACAACTGCAGATTATGAGTTACCTGCGGTGAGTCCGACATAATGAATCCACTAAGTGTGTGTGCGGCTTTAATTCGCGCACACACTTAACGATTGTAAGGCCGATTATGAATGTAAATTGATACTTATGACTGATCGCGCTCAAATGCGTCCAGTCAGAGCCAGTTGCGTTCAGTCTGCGATTACAGTCGGTGTTCAAATACCATGTGAAAGTATATAAATCTGCTTCAGGAGCAGGAAACAATCACTGTATGTTGAGCACAGTCTTAGAATGTTTTAGCTAGTCGTTAAATGTGTGCCCGGCTTAATAACACAGCGAATGCCGGTGGTAAACACTCGTGTTCCAATACTCGAGCACGAGTTTTGGGAGGCGTTCCCTCGAAAAGAGCTGTGAAGGAGGGGGTTGTTCTTACGCATGCGCTCATTTCAAAAACTCAGTAACAGTCTTTGGTTTCTCAGTCGACGAAAAGATCCTCTGTAGCACCTTTAATTCTTCAGTTAAATCTGAAATTCTTAATTCTGTATTCACAATGAAAACATCGTGTGTCCATATTTACCCGTGATTGCCTCTATCCTGAGGCCGTCTCCCAGACCATCACCTGCTTGCGTCCGACACCTCTGCCATCTCTCCACCAGCTCATCCACAAACTCCTTCTTGTTCCCCTCTGTTCCCTGCAAGAGATCTCCAACATACTCCACAATTTCATCAGCATTGTCAATGGAAAGGATGTACCTGTGGAAAAAACAAAGCAAACATTTTATTGACTTTCACAGTGCTCAGTTTTTCCCCACAAAGACCCATTCAAAATAACATTTCTGTTTGGATACTAGATGCCCAAACATCCCCATCACAAACTCTAAAGAATCTACTGTCTCATTTGTTTTTATTAATTATCACACTCATTTCTTACACATTTCACATAAAACATTACATTAATATATCTTTCCCATGTGGTTATTATAAACAGTGATGTAGTACTATGGGACTAAAGGTCATAATCATGTACCAAGGTGTTTACATGTATTATTGTCGTGCCATCCATATTATTATTGGAAGTAAGATGACTATTCGTTACACATGAAAGGACTTTCATACAGACACATTTGTACACATTAAGTCCACTTTCTGACTTGTCAGTTCTGTCATTCATATTTTACAGCATTTCCACAATTGTCATTAGATAGGCTTGCGCACAACTCATCCTCCAGAGGCATAAAAATCAACTAAAATGTACTTACTGTACAATGTCATCGCTTGCCTCTAATCCAAAACTATGCTTTAACTTATCAACAGTCCAGCGAAGCAAAGAATCAGTCATGATGAAGTTAGTAAACTGTGAGACACTGCAGTCAGTGTCTGTACTTCAACTCAAGAGCTGTCAGCATTTGTCTCACAGAGCTGAAAATGGCTTCCGGGAGACGTGTTTTAAAATAAAAGTCTCCATAGAAATTCATCACTCTTGCTGGTCCGGTATGATGGGTCAAAATAATAATTATATTAATGTAACCCCTTAATTTACATTTTCAAGTTAAAGGATATTAAAGTTTATCAGTGTCTTTAATCAAATGTATATTTTTGTCTGCTTAAGTTTCATGAACATCGTATCATATGAGATTTGTTACTTTTCTCAACGCTGAACAGGATGAACCAATCACAATTGTTTATGATTATAGAATTTGTGAGGCCTATTTAAATGTCAGATAAGAATCCATGTTGTAAATATACCTGTAAATACTACATTTATTACATTTTGGCACTAATATATGGCAAATTCAATTCAATTCACATTTATTTGTATAGCGCTTTTCATGATACATATAATTTCAAAGCAGCTTTACAGAGAATGCATGTCAACATTACAATTTAAAGAATGCAGTTAGCAAATAATGTAATAATTTAGGCAATTAATTTACAATCACTGTTAGCAGTTTAACTGAAGGTAGAAGCAATGAGCTCCTGGAAAAATGAATTACATTAACAATAATTAGGATATAGAAATATGTGCCAAAGTTAGATTTCCATTGTACCTACTGATTTAAAGCTTTAATTTTCAATAGGTGATATGAGCTACATTTATGGTTTATTAAAAATATGGCAACATTTTATTACATGTGGCTTAAATATAAAGAAAACATTTCAACAAAAAAAAAAATGCAATGTAGAAGTTTGGCTACATGGCTTTGGTATGTGCAATGAATTATTTGTATCATACACTTGCAAAAAAGAGAAATAAGAAGAACACCACAAGATTTTAAAACGTTAAATCTAAGTCAGAACAGCTAAGTTAACCAAGTATCATTTGATATTTGATGCTGGATATATATATAGACCTTTAGACAACATTAAAGTTGGTTGTACATGTATGAAAATGTTTTTACCTAGGTATCAGTGCAACACATGATCAAGAACAAACATTGTCTATTTCACGTTCTTATAGTTTATATACAAAATGATGACCAGGGAAAAAAAAACTTTACTATGACATTTAGTTTCTCTTTAAATTTAAGACACTTCTAACAGTAGAATTTCAATGATATTATAATAACTAAATGTAACCTCCAACAAGATAGTTAACATTGTTCATTTGTTTGATTTTAGGATGCAAAATGGAAATACAAGCATGAAGTTATTATTAATATTTATATACACTTATTTACAACAGCCAAATGTAAATTATGCGCTGGGAGAAAACACTTGTCATGCACATTAAACTTTAATCTCTGAAATTAAAATTTTTCATAAAAATGTGTTTTGTTTAATAATGTGACATCATTGACAGAGTGCACAGATTACTATACCACAATAACATAATAAATAAAGCATATTTTAAACATACTGAAGACCCACTGTCAACCCCAACACCAAATCCTGCATAGTGAATGTGCAGTGGAAGGTGTAAATGTAGACCAGGCTCCAGGAGTTTTTTTCGAGTCCAAACCTGCAGTCGCTCCCTCCTTTCCTGTTGATACATCGATATGTGACTGCTATATGACTCCAGCCACTCTGTTCAGCCTCCCAGTAACAGCGTCCAGTCAGACTCTCTCCACACAAACCTGTTCGTAGTGTTCAAGTCTTTCTGGATGATCGGGATATGGCTGCTCCTCTTCCAAATACACTGTAATGTTGCCTTTTTGCTGTTCTCAGACAGAATGAGATGAGTGTTTACTGTGTTTGGATCGAATGTGAGATCACAAGCATCTCAAGAGAGACTAAACCATCAGTGATATCACTAAAGATCCTTGATATTGTCATCCTTGGTTTTGAATTTGCAACCGCATGGCACTATTCTATTGCTGCTTTTAGATAATTTGTATTATAAAAGCACAATAATATTGAACTGATGTGATCCTGAAGGACTCTCCTAATGTACACTACACAATTTTAGGCCTACATACTTGAGTATATCCAGTGTGCAGTTTGGATGATTCAGTCAATCTGAGAGCATCTTGACTCTGGAGTGTCCTGAGTAATTGTAGCTCAGATCCAACTCTCTCAGGTGCGATGGGTTTGAACTCAGAGCTGAGGCCAAACAACAGCAGCCTTCCTCTGTCACCACAAAGCCAGATAATCTAAACATGCATCAACAGTCAGATAATCTTTGGAAAAAACAGTATGTATTCCATAGTATGAAAAAAAAAATACTACAGAAGTCAATAGGGCCCATCAACAGTTTGTTTCCAGACATTCTTCAAAATATCTTCTTTTGTGTTCAGCAGAAGAAAAAAATCATACAGGTTTCGAACAACTTGAAGGTGAGTAAATGATGACATAATTTTCATTTTTTGGGGTGAACTATCCCTTTAAGACAGTTTTTAGAACTTTTGTACATGTGGTAATTAACACAGTATTATTAGACTGTGTCTTTGCACATACTGTACCACTGGAACCATATGGGCAGCTTGCATGTAACTTTCACATGATTTTATTATTTTAAAATAATGTTAACTGTTAAAAACACTTAGTCCTTTTTAGGAGTCTGAGTTCGGTTCTTTTAAAGAGGACTCAAGTGTGAAAACACCCTTAGAAACCTAATTTTCACTAGTTGCCAGTTTAGCAACTCTTTTCAGTCCATCAGAGAGAAGCTTCACTCCTGAATCCCACAGGTCATTGTTACTCAGGTCCAGCTTTCTCAGTATGGAATTTGATGACTGTAGAGCTGAGGCCACAATCTCACAAGCTCTGCACCTTCCACAGCTCAAACATCCCAAACACGGCTCTTAGGGCTGCTTGTGAAGGCATATCTCAACAGGTAGAAGTGGGCTACTTTCAACAAAAGGGTCTAACATATTAGGAATACTTTTAGCTGTGTTGCTATGTGTCATGACTCATGAGTATAGTGCCAGTGCCACAAGGGGCCACCTCGGTCACTATTGCTCCTCAACTCTGGTCGACCACACCACTCAGCCCCGGAGTGAACGCCCTGAACTATAAGCAAGATACTGCCTGGGAACTGGGAAGATCTCCCACTCAGAAGTAAGATGACGAGTGGATGGATGTAGGCTGTGAAATACATAGATTAAAAACTAATTGTTTTCATTTCGGTTTGTTCTTAGCAAAAATATATTTTCGTTCAGCCAGAGCCATGTTCCAGAGCGAAATAAAAGACGGAATAGCTTTAATCACTTTATAATGAGAGTTTGTTTTCATATAGCATAATCTTTAAAAATAACAGCAAAAATTGCAGAACATCAGAGAAAGATGCAGTTGTAAGCTAAACATGTTATTTGTTTAGATATTTAACATTTTTAAATGGTCTACAGCAACCCGTCTGTAGGAGTGCGGGCGCGTGCCTTCAGATGCGGATGCCGCCTTTAGATTCAGATAACGATTCTTAATTTATTTTAGAGGTCCCAATTGGATTCAACCCACTTTATTTTCCTCATTAGTTTGAAATAAGATTACATTACATATTAATAAACTGTGTAGCCTATATACAATTATTTTATTATTGAATTATTTACTCATTAAATTATTTCCTAAGGATCATGTCAGTGATTTTTTATTTGTCAGGTACGATAGATTCTGACAGTTAAAGTAAAAATCAGGCTTGTGTATTTATGAAATCAATTACTGCTATATTTGTTCAAAAACAGATTTTTAGTATAGTAGGGTACAGCAAAACTACTGTGCTTCAAGAAGGCTATTTTACGGACGGCATGCCTTCTGTTGAAGAACACCAAGGTCATGGGTTTGATTCCCAGAAAAAGCATGAACTGATAAAATGTATACCTACAATGCAATGCATATACACGTAAAAAGCAATCAATATTAAATAAATTCACCTCGGTTGAGTCAGGTTGACATATATTTATTAAACACAAACTGAACCACATCAATCCATCATGAACTACAAAAGGTATTCTTTTATATATTTTCAAACAAAATAAAGCTAAAGGTTAAAAAGCAAAGAATAAGGCTAAATGCACTGTTCAGTATCACAGTTATGTTTTTTTTTTCAGTTGGTGGCTCTAGTGTTCAGAAAATCTGGGTATAAATGGGTCTTCTGAGTGTATCTGTGTATCAGCAGGGACATCTAGAGGACACAGTAGGTATATGTATCAGGTACCTCTGAGCAAATTTTATTTTCCCATCAAAAATGGGAATACACTTGGAATGACTAAATTTGAATGATAATAATGTTACATTTTCTAACTTTGTTTTTAAAAACAACATATATAAGTATAAAAAGTTTGGATGCCACTTCTTACATTAACTTAACAAAATCAACAATCAACTTGCACACCATTTATCTGCTAATGTTCCATTATACAAGCACATATGAATGGTTGAATAAAAAAAGATTTCAGTGACAACAGATTTAATCAGTAACATAAGATCAAGATGAGGACTGCCTGGAAAAAAAAAACATAAATATACACAAATAAAAACAAATAGATGTATTAGGTGTTACTGTCCATCAAGCGATCTATTCTTGTTTTCCTGCCAAATCTTCCCCATCTGATCCAGCTCTGTTTCGGTGAACGCTGCCTCTCCCCAGTTGGTCATTTTACAGGGTGTCTTGTTGCCTGAGAAATACATAAAAAACATATATCTGGTGCTTTTGGTAACAGTATCTAGTATTTGAGAAACTTTACACTCAGTCACCTGGTTGAACGATTCGAAGTAGGCCTTCATGTTTAGAGACTTTGTGTTTCCAAGTCTTTGTCTTGTTACTTGCCCGTTCCAGTTTCTTTGTAATGGCCTGAAAAACAATAAAGATCACTGAAGTCCTGATCATTTGCCTTATGTTTAATAATGAATCTTATTTTGAGTATAAAAATGGAAACAACAAGCAAGAAAAATTGAAATGTCTGTTCTGTCTGATGAGAGGAACATAAGTGCTAGGGCAGAGGTTTTCATTCTTCTCAACCTCTGTCATTCTTCTTACCAACATAATTATCATTAAATTCAAATTGGTGAACATTCTGCTGAATTGCTGAATGTTCTTCTGGGATTTTTAGCCAATGAATCTGACTTTTCCAGTCATTCATGTAAGGATATAGAATATTAGATAAGGATGGATAATATCAGATAAGGATATGGAATATTTGAAAAAAAAAATATTTTAGAGTTTGGCATAACTAGAAAAAAATGATATTCATTATAAAAACGCTCATGGCATTTTAATATTTTATTAATTTAAATGACATTTCTAGAAATACACTTATTACACATAATTATAATCAGGAGTTCTGATATATCCAGGCTTTTCAAGACAGTGGAAATCTTCAATGGTTCTTCAAAGAAATAACATAGTTGTTGAGGGGTGAAATAAAATAAGAATGATCTTGATTTTTAGTACTTTTAGCTTATTTTAAAGTTTGTTTTGTCTTGTTTTAAATCATTTTAAAGGGGTCATATGATGCTATTTTAAAAGTTCATTATTTGTTTATTGGGTGGAATAGAATAGGTTAACATGCTTTAATGCTCAAAAACACATAATTTTTCACATACTGTACATTATTGCAGCTCCTCTATTCCCAGTCTGTCTGAAAGGCGCTGAATTCTACAAAGCCCCTCTTTCCGAAAAGCTCAGAGTGCTCTCATTGGCCAGCTGACCCAGTGCGTTGTGATTGGTCAAACACCTCGAGCGTGTGTCGGAAATGTAACACCCCTTACTATAATCACAAGGCTTTTTAAGCAATAGTAATCGTCGCAGTAAATAATCGTCATTTTTACCTTATCAGTTCGAGCCCTAGTCAGATTCTGAAATTGCAGACGATCAAGCCGAACAATCAGAACCAACTTTGCAAACACGACTTGGGCAGGATGTTAGTCTTTGTATATAGCCGGCATTGTGCTCTCCCAGGTTCAGGAAGCTGTCCTCTGTAAAATGCACTGTGCATAAGCAAACTTTTGGGTTGTACTGCTCAGGAACAGCTTTATAAATAAATCGTAACCTCTAATTCCTAATTTTATCTGTTTTCGGAAGGCCAAACAAAGTAGTTTTGCTTTCTCACATAAACACTCAGCGTCTCCACGACATGACGACAACACTTCAATTCACTGAAGCCTCGCCTTCTTTCTTTGCATATGGCTTTGTGCGGGCATTATGCTAATAATTCACATTGTGACATTACACGCTAAAGAAGAGGAAAAACATTAAAAAGCATCATATGACCCCTTTAAGTCAACTTGAGGGCCCCTTGGAAGATTGCTGATGCCTAGTGGGCCCTAGACACCTGGTGGAGAACCTCAGAGCTAAAATATAATATGTTGGAAAAGCAAAATATACTAGAAAAGGACAATGTTAATTTGATAGTGAACAATAAATTGTGGAAAATTGTGAATCCACTACCTTATATTCCTCTTGCGCCCCCTGTCTCTGTCTTTTAAGGTTCTCCAGCTGCTCCTGTGCAGCCTGCAGGGCACGTTCCTTCTCTGCCTTCTCCTTTTCCAGCTCTACTTTCTCTTTCTGGGACAGGGATAAGACCTCTTGCTGCTGCAGGTGAATCTGCTCTAATTCAATCCTCTTGCTTGCCTCCTCTTGTAGCAGCCTGCAAATAAAATGCACAAATGTTCTCCATTATTCTGTGAATACTTAAACTGAACGTTGCGTGTTTGCGCACTGTTACCTGGCCTGCAGTTTGCGCACAACTTCTTCATCCTCTTTGGCCTGCCTCTCATCCTCTAGTGCCTGTTTCAGTTGACGGTACATGTGTTCCAGTTCCTGCATACGCTGAAAGTACTGCTCCACTTCGCTGGACTTTTCAACGACCTGCTCTTCCATCTGCATTCGAGCCTAGGAGGCCATTTTAATACATCAGACCTGTTTCACACATCCTGCACATGTGGCGCAGAAGTGCAGCTACAACAGCAGATTTTTTTTTGTGCTTTCTTGCAAACTGACAAGAGCTGCATTTCTATACAATAATTATTTTCTCTTTCTTTTCTTAAAAAGGAGCTAAATGCATTAACATGTTCACAACAAATTGCAACTATTTATATATATGAATTTGAATCAACTGACACCCTTAATTTCAGCAAAGTCACCATGAAATCAAATCACTGATTTGAAACAAATGATTCGTAAATCTTCAAAGCTATTTTGTTATTTTTGGCACACAAAAAGTATTCTCGTCGCTTTATAATATTAAAGTTGAACCACTGTAGTCACATGAACTGTTTTAAATATGTTTTTAGTAGCTTTATGGGCATTGAAAAAGGGAGTGTTATTGCTGGTGATGCAGGCCTCACTGAGCCATCGGATTTTATCAAAAATATCTTAATTTGTGTTCTGAAGATGAACGAAGGTCTTACGGGTGTGGAATGACATGACGGTGAGTAATTAATGACATAATTTTCATTTTTGGGTGAACTAACCCTTTAAAACCAACAATAAATCCAATTTGTGAACAGATTTTCAAAAGTTTTGGCCTCTTACAATTATGTTAGGGTATCCAGCCAAATGAACGCCTACAAGCAACCTGGTGACCTCCAGCAATAAAATCACTGTCATTGTGAACAAGACATAAGGCTGTTGTAGTTACCATTTTCTCCTGCTCCAGGTCTTGTCTGTATTGTTCCAGTAATTCTGCTTGGGTCTGAAGTCTTCTCTGTTCCTCCAAATCACCCCTGAATGACGCTTCATGTAGGTTCTGCAACATCCAGACAAAATGAAAGCACAGGGAGAAAAACATCAAATTAAAACTAACCTTCAGTCACTGTTTAATATTAAAAGAGAAAGTTCCAGTTTCAATCAGCAGCTGTGCCAAGCTATTGATTTCAACAAAATCACTTTAGTTCATCCCACAATTTATATACACACAAATACATGTTTACAAAAATGCACTTACAGTACAAGTCTACGACGCAAGGCATTCAGAACCATTATGTGCAGCTTGTTAAAGTTATGGAAGCTTGTTTCTGCTACTAAATAAAAAAATTAAAAAGGTAACCTTTTTTTTTTTTGCAATTGTGAGTTTGCATCTCACAATTCTGACTTTTTTTCTCACAATTGCTAGTTATAAAGTCAGAATTGTGAGATATAAAGTTGTTTTTTTCTCGCAATTGTGAGTTTTTAATCACACAATTCTGACTTTATAACTCCCAATTATGACTGTTTTCTCCGAATTGCGTGATATAAACTCACAATTGTGAGTTATAAAGTCAGAATTGCATGATATAAACTTATATCTTAAACTAATATCACTTATATAAATCTTTTTTTTTTTTAAATGCAATAACATGCAATTGCAAGTTTATATCACACAATTCTGACTTTATCACGCAATTATGACTTTATAACACGAAATTGTGAGTTTATCTTGCAATTCTGAGAAAAAAGTCAGAATTGTGAGATAAAAAGTCACAATTACCTTATTTATTTTTTATTTCATCGTGGAAACAAGCTTCTATTTGAAGTGGTTAAGATGTGTGTATTTGAATAAAAATGTGTTGTTTGAGTTGCAAAGTTGTCTAGTTGTGTGGGACTCCAGATATGCATTTCTGCATTTTCATTGCGTGTATTGTGCAAAAGTTTCCAAGTTTACCGGCCTTGCATGGCTGACAGGAGTTAAAAATCAAACTAGTCTATTAATAATCATATTTCCTACTTCATAGGTGATATGGTATGTTAAAATCCCTTGAGATTGAAAATATAAAACAGGAACTAGTAACTGTCAAAACCACCCATAGACAGGAAATATGGTTCAGGAGTTCTCTTTTGCAGGTGTCCTAAAATATCTGCAAAAAGCAGAGCATTTTTAAGATATATTTTGGGGCTTTTTTTTTTTTGCTAATATTTGATAGGGCAGTTGGGATTGTTGCCTGCAGTGCTGTTGCAATATATGTCAGAGCACGATTCACAAGACTATGGCTCCGACGGCAGAGCTGTTTTAGCATAAAAAAAGTTCTAAAATTATCTTCACATTTATCAGCTTCAGTTTAGAGATGAGAATAGGTTTAGTAAGAGCTTCATTAGCTTTCTTTTCATGGTCAAACAGGTTTGCAAGAGTTTATTAACATAAAACCTAATTAGTTTAACATGGAAAAAAACAACAAATAGAAAAGGATGTGAAACATTCTTCACATATAACTAACAGTGTGACCATTACTAACAGTGCGCTATAAACAGAAATAATGTAGGTGAATAAAAATGTGGCAAATGGGGAAGTTAAAAAGAGAACAAAAAGAAAACGGTATTTCAATAGAGAGAAAAGAAATGGCTAGCCTATACATATCGTTTAAATGTGCACTCATTTGTACGGTGCTAATTTAACAAGTTATACACATAAATTAATTTCTGTTTTTGTAAAGAGTCATCTGATTGTCGTATACACTCACATGAGTGGAGAATGTAGGTACATGCTAATGTGGTACAGCTAGGAGAATGTATTATTGTGCAAACCGCTCTCTAAAACTCAATAGTATTGTGTAATTTGCATAAAACGATGTAACAACGATCATGCAATGTCGAAAGATGGCATTGTGTTATCGGTACTAAAAGGGTTAGTTCACCCAAAAATGAAAATTATTCCATGATTTACTCACCCTCAAGCCATCCAAGCAGTATATGACTGTCTTCTTTCAGACGAATACAGTCAGAGATATATTTAAAAATATCCTGGCTCTTCCAAGCTTTATAATGGCAGTGAATAGGGCGCCCGATTTTGAAGCAAAAAAAGTGCATCCATCCATCATAAAAGTACTCCACACGGCTCTGGGGGTTAATAAAGACCTTCTTAAGCAAAGCGATGGGTTTGTGCAAGAAAAATATCCATATTTAAAACTTAACCATCTAAAATAACTAGCTTCCGGCAGACGACCGTACGCACACTCAAAAATGATACGTTGGATTAACTTAATTTTTTTATGTCAACAGGTTCCACGTAATTTGATTATGTTGCATTTAATTAACATTATTTATTTCAGTTAACTTAAATTTATTACGTACAGTTAACTCAATGCCATTTAGTTGAATCAGGTTAACATTCTTAATTTTGTTCAAAACCATTAAGTTTAATTATCCTAATATTAATATCAAACAGAAATTTAAAAAAAAATCCAGTTTAATTGATTAGTTTATTTAGTGGATGCATTCCAGAACAATTTTCACAACTTTTATAAAATCTTTACTCTGTAAAGACTCTTATTGTTAGGTGTTAGCCAGAAGATGGTTTTATTCCATCTATGGCATGCCCAAAATAGTTGTTTTTATTATTATATCAACTTTAATCGTTGTAAGCAGGTCCTCAACCCTAAGCACATGTTCTACACTTCACTACAATGGTAACCCCTAAAACTATTAACATAACAGAAACTTTTAAATACCAACATAATAGAAAGTAAACATTAAAAAGTCTCTCCATTTTCTCATGTTGCTAAAAACTGCTTAAAATAACACTTTATTTCAACATTTACTCTTCCAGATCAGCCCCTTTGCAAAGCATGATGGGAAGTGAAAGTCCTGTTTGATTGAGTCCTGGTTGAGTTTACTTGATTGAAACATGTTATTTTAATATTAAAACATTAAGTTAAGTCAAAAAGTAATCGTTTTAAGTCAATTTAACATGAATCAATTAAATTTGAACCAGAAACCTAATACAATGGTGTTGAATCAAAATAAGTTGTTTAAATAAAATGAACAGCATCAAAAAATAATTTTTTTGAGTGCATACCGAGCAAGTCGACTTGCACCACAAGAGTAACGCCCTGACGCGATGTATGACGCAGGATGTAGGAGTATCGTAAGCTTAGACGCCTCTTGCGATTTAAACAAATAGGGTTGGGCAACAAACTCAAGCTCCTCTTCTCTTATATCGAAATTCTCCGACATTTCTTTTTAAATTTTGTCATTTTAGACTTCTAATGTTTTGTTTTGCTCTATCCTCTGCGCTTCTGTGTTCGTCATGACGTCATGCTTCGGGTCAGGGGTACACTCGTCCACCGCAAATCGACATGTACAGTCATCTGCCGGAAGCTAGTTATTATAGTTAATAAAGTTTTAAATAAGGATTTTTTTTCTCACAAAAACCCATCGCTTCACTTCAAAATGCCTTTATTAACTCGCCAGAGCTATGTGGAGTACTTTTACAATGGATGGATGCAGTTTTTTTGCTTCAAAATCGGGCCCCCCATTCACTGCCATTATAAAGCTTGGAAGAGCCAGGATATTTTTTAATATATCTCCGATTGTTTTCATCTGAAAGAAAAAAGTCATATACACCTAGGATGGCTTGAGGGTGACTAAATCATGGAATAATTTTCATTTTTGGGTGAACTAACCCTTTAAAGTACACAAAGAAAGCCAATGTTATGCTAAAGAACTACTGAATACATGTTTAATCCAACATACTCAACATAGATACTACTAAATGGCTAGAAATCTAAGATGTTTTAGCAGGTGACTTATGTTTGTATCTTTCAACGATTCAAGGAAGTCCACAGTACCTTCATGGCCTCCAGCTGGGCCTGTTTGCTGTCGTTGGCCAACTGCAGCTGTCTCATTCTGTTCTCCATGATCTCCTGTTCAGCTTTCATCCTGTTTCTCATCTCTCTGCGTTCCTGTCTGGATTCTCGGTGTGCGGAGGAAAGGCCCCGCCTTATGCGGACAATGCAGTCCTGGATGACTAACATACACATGAACAAAAACATGTTTAAGCAGGAGAATGGGAGGGCAGAGTTGTGGATATACAGTACAAAACTTTCAATGTCATCAGTGTAACCAAAGATATGTGATACCTTGAATCCACTCCTGTTTTGTCTTTTTATCCGATGCACTGATCTCGAAACTTTTCTCAACACATTTAATAATGAAGAGGTTTTTCTTTCCATCCTTGTCTGGTAAGGACTGCAAAGACAGAGCATTTTAGATATTTAAAGGATATTCAAAATTCCATCATCATTTATTCACCATTTTGTTGTTCCAAACCTGTATGTTGTCCTGCCATAGCTCTCATTTCCAGTCAGGCTTAAATTCAATTCACAATATTTAAATGTAACACACCGCGATCAGTCACACAACATGAAATAAACATGCATCTTGGATCTTGAGGTGCCAAGTTTGAATATATGGAAGTGCAAAACAGATTTTTGGTGTCTAACAACTTAAAATTCTGTCCGTATGACTTCAAGGAGACTCGCAATATAACTCTAGGGGCTTTTTTGACTACTCATTGACTGTTATTGTCTGGAAATGGGCAGCTTGGACATTCTGCTAAACATTTGCTTTCATAAGCCAATCATACAGGGTTGGATCAACATTAGAGAGTGTGTAAATGATGATAAAATATTCTTCTTTGTGTGAACTATTGCTGCATCCCAATTCGCAAACTATCCATCCAAAACAGTAATCGAAACGGGAATGAGTGTGTCACAATTCATAGTATGTTGAAATGAGTACCCTAAAAGTACACGGATGCTCTACTATTTCAGATGAAAATGCTTTTGAGGAGGATTCAGTTCAGAACTTCAAAAACGTGTAAAAATGGATGTGCGAGACTGATGATTAAGTAGAGAGTTTTAGATAAAGGAGTTTGAGTGATTAACAATCAATATCCAACCTGATAAAAAAAAAATTTTTTATCTGCAACAACATTGTGATCTTTTTAAAGATGCGTCTGGCCATTAACTCTTAAATGCATCATTATGCAAAAACATAGAGAGTTCCCCACAATAAAGACCCACAAATGACAGATAAACATCCCAGTTCTTTTCTCTCCAATATGGTGGGAAGAATTGTAGAGTAGCATAAATTAAATAAACTGAAACGTGGAGTGCGTATATGAGGCGGTCAACTGTGACAAGATGACTGACAGGATGTGCGGTCCGTTTAAGACACAGTTCTCACATAGTAGTATGTCCCAAAATGTACCTACTCTTCCGCTACATTCTCAAATGTATGTACTTTTTCTTTACAAAAAAATTGTACTTTTAGGACATTATAAGTAGGCGAATTGGGATGCATTGGGATATACCTTTAAAATTTTAATTTGAAAAACAAATACTACAAAAAAAAAAAGAAAAATCTTCTAGCTTTTACCTCAACACAGCAGTTGCGATCAAGCGTAATACATCCCTTCTGCTCTATTAGGTCTTCACTCACATAATAGGATATGTAGTTGAGATGGAGCTTAAACCATCGTTCTGTCCAGTTCTTCCTTTTATGGCCTTTTTTCATCATATAGCCCTTTTTGAATAAAAAAGATAGCAAGTTAATGATTTGTCATAGATATCTGTTTATTTCTCCAGTGTTCTGCACTGGCTAGTCAGTGGTCTTTGCACAAATAATTTAACTGACAATTTTTTAAACACCTGATTATCATATACAGACAACAGCAGACCTGGAATGCCCATATTAAAATACATTAAAGGATTAGTTCACTTTAAAATGTCCAGATAATTTACTCACCCCCATGTCATTCAAGATGTTCATGTCTTTCTTTCTTCAGTTGAAAAGAAATTAAGGTTTTTGAGGAAAACATTGCAGGATTTTTCTCCATATAGTGGACTTCAACGAGGACCAATGGGTTGAAGGTCCAAATTGCAGTTTCAGTGCATCAAAGGTCTCTACACGATCCCAGCCAAACGATCGGTCGTTTTCTAAAAATGTATTTAATTTATATACTTTTTAACCACAAATGCTCTGCGATTTTGAATTTGGAGGAGAAAATGAGGTGGAGTCTTGCAGTACTTCTGCCTACGTCACGTGTGACCTTTCCAATGTGACTACGTAATGCGTGAAGTCATGGACGCTAGTGCAATACGAGCATTTGTGGTAATTTTTTTTTTTTTTTTTTTTTAGAAAATTATAGATCGTTTCACTAGATAAGACCCTTAATCCTCATCTGGGATTGTGTAGAGCCCTTTGAAGCTGCATTGAAACTACAATTTGGATCTTCAACCCATTGGTAACTGTTGAAGTCCACTATATGGAGAAAAATCCTGGAAAGTTTTCTTCATAAACCTTAATTTCTTTTCGAACAACTTGGATGACATGGAGGTGAGAAAATTAACAGGAAATTTTAATTCTGAAGTAAATAATCCTTTAACACAGACTCCTACCTGCTTAATAACATCCAGTACAAGTTCCTGATAGACCTCATTGATGCCCATGGAGACGGTCTGAGGGTTAATGCCCTTAGTGAAATGGCCCAAGCCAATAAGCTCAATCAGCTCCCATGCATTCACATGATGTTTCTTTGCACTGAGACGCATTTTGTAGTCTTCAAATCTGCCCTCGTTCCAACTGCAACCCATTGCTGCTAACAGCTTGCGCAGGAAGTACTCAAGCTGTTACAATACAAAGATACCTCATTATTTCCATATAATTACAAAGATATTTAAATATATATATATATAATGAAAAAAAACTAAGATTAAAGTACTACAACCAACCTCCTCGGTGACAATGTGCAGTGGATATTTATCTTCAGACAGGAAGTTGAAGATACACCACAACTTGAAGTTATCTTTGTCTGAGATGAGCAGATTCTTGCTGCTGATATGCTTTGGTGCAGACAGAGTCCAGCACATATTATTCAGCTCTGCGAAGTCAAAGTTGGGCTGGATCTGCAATTCAAATATTCAAAATGACTTAAATCTAATTTAGGGCTACAATGTCAAATCTTTTCTGCAGAATTTATATGTAGAGGCATGAAGTTTGTCTAACCGCTTGTTCTATAAAGATAATACCAGCTGGCAAGAAAGGACTTCTGTTGCTTGTGAACTTCAGTGTGAACATGGCCAACTATATCATATATATTCATGTTATTTAGTAGTCATTATATAAAGGGTTTTGACCAAAGAATGCAACAACAGACCAATCAAAATCAAGTATTCCAGCGAGCCGTATAATATTGTGATATATGATCATAGGCGGAGTGTGTGTAAGGTTGGGCAAGGCTTAGCCTTCCCCTGGCCACGGACTTGAGACTAGCGTGGAATTTTCTCACTCAAACCACTGCCTGCGGCTGCTTCTGGTTGCTTTTAGAAAGAAAAGAGATCAGCAGTTATGTGCAGCTTTTCTCCGTAATAATAGCATATTGGTGAAACATATTTGGAAAACGATCCAATGCGTATCTGTGTTTGCGCTCTGGAGAGCGTCAAAGGTTTCTATTTACAACATGTTTTTGCAGCATTGAAAAATTTAGCCAATCACAAACATATATGAACGCAATGGCCAATCAGTAGTGTTTAAATTACCGTTGAACTAAAACTCAGTTGAGTGGATTCTGAGTTCTGCATGCTCATAAATCCTCTCATTATAACAAACAATTATGTAACTAAGAGATTCACCGTGCAGTCAACTTCATTGATTATAACGAAACTTTGTAAGATCGCGATGAACTAAGATGAGTGACAACTTTTTAGTGACTATAAAGGGAGCGCTCTTTGCATGCTTTTTGCAATGCCAAATCCTGCATACAGTATGCTTGCTTTTCTGTTAAAAGTAATAGTGGTTTATGAATGTAGACGTTTTAATAACAAATAGTTTATCTGAAGCGTTTATGCTGGGATGTGTGGGTTGTGCGGCAACATAAAACTTGAAACTAGTTCATAAAATATGTTTTTTAAAGGGGACGTGCATCTTTTTAGCCTTACCCTGGAGTTGGTTCACCCTCTGCCTATGTATATGATATAATGGTGTATATGCGGTGTAGGACAAAGAAAAGGAGATCAATATAATATAATGAAGTAGATAGTCTTAATGGCATTATGAAACTTCAAAGATCTAAATATACACTCAGTGGTCAATGTATAAAAACATGCAGAGATCGACAAAAGGTTTGGTTTTTCACTATAAGCAATAGTCCTGTCGAAAAATGTATAATGTCCGGGCATAAAATTACCAGTAGGCATTAAGTTTACAGACAATTTTTCAACCTTAAAACACAACACAATGCAGTTTGTATTTTAAAATATGGGGAAAACACCTGTAATAATAATAATCAATGCAGAAAATATAAACACTGTACATTGGGCCATACATTTAATGACTTTTCTTAGGGTGTTGTAACCAGACATCATAACGGGTGAGAAAATACTGTACGTGTTAGTTATGAGTATTTTAAAAACTGCTGATCTCATTGGATTTTTACACAGTCTCTAGAATTTACAGAAAAGGGTGTAAACAACCAAAAACATTGAGTAAGTGTCAGTTCTGGTGACAAAAATGCCTTGGTGAGAAGCCAGAGAAGAGTGGTCAAACAGGTTTGAGCTGACAGAATGGAAAAGTCACTTCTGAATGCACAACACATCAAACTGTGAAGTCAAAAATTAACAGAAGAGCACAACAGGTTCCACTCGTGTCAGTTAAGATCATGATTTTGGACTAAAATCAATGATTTTAAAGATAGTGTAACACGTCATTGTACTGGTGGCATGGTTTAGTGTGGGGGAAAACAAATCATACTGCACAGTCTTATAAAATAAAGGTTCCATTTTTTTTTTCTTTCTTTTTGGCAACAATGCCATATTAATTTTGAGTTCTGCAAAGAACTATTCAGTCAGCAGTTCTTAAAGCGATAGTTCACCCAAAAATGAAAATACTGTTCCAAACCTGTATGAATTTCTTTCTTCTGCTGAACACAAAAGAAGATATTTTGAAGAATATGGGTAACCAAACAGTTGATGGGCCCCATTGACTTCCATAGTAAGGAAAATAAAATTGGGTTCACATCAACTGTTTGGTTCCCAAAAGTCTTCAAAATATCTTTGTGTTCAGCAGAAGAAAGAAATTCATGATAACAGAATTTTCATTTTTGTGTAAGCTATCCCTTTATAAGATTTTTCTTTCTTAGTGTGAAGAACTTTTTAATAATCTAAAGAACTTTCTTTCACTATAAAGAATGAAAAGGTTCCATGGAAGTTAAAAGTTATTCATGGAACCATCAATGCCAATAAAGAATGTTTATTTGTAAGATACCATTCGCTTCTAAGATGAAGATGTATAGAAACTTCCAATAGATTTGACAAAAAACAAGACCACAAGATGACGCAGTGAATAAATGCAATTCACCAACAAGATTATAAGAGATGCCTGTAGAATCACAAATCAAAATGTGTATGTTTACAGCATATTTGAGCTAATGAGATATATATGTAAACACAAACATAAACATACACACACACACACACATGTTTGTTTTTGTGAATTGTGGGGACATTCCATAGGCGTAATGGCTTTTATACTGTACAAACCGTATTTTCTGTCCCCCTACACTACCCCTTCCCCTAAACCTACCCATCACAGGAAACTGTGCACACTTTTACTTTCTCACAAAAACTCATTCTGTATGATTTATAAGCCTTTTGTAAAGTGGGGACATGCTGTAATGTCCTCATAAGTCACCTCTTTTTGTAATACCTATGTCATACCCATGTCATTATACACATAACGTATAATGGTGTCCTGATATGTCACAAAAACGCGCACACACACACACACACACACACACACAAAGTGTGTATCCTGTACCCATCAGTAGCAAACTGAACCCACAGCTAAAATATCATGATTGTTAATAAGATGACACTAGAGGACAATACATGATAACTGGCAAACCTTCTAATGGCAAAACCTTCAGTTTAAATCAGCATGAAATTTTCAGGAGACAGATAAAAAACATCAATATGTGAGTAACAAGTCTCATGTCATAAGTGACGGCTCATGGACATCAACTTCCCTACAGCCGTTTTGCCTTGTTAGGTTTTATCATCTTTAATATTTATCAACTACATTTCCCATGAATAACTTCATCAATTAAAATACATGGGGCACAAAAGTTTAAGACCACTAGTGAAGATGCTTCTGCATGTGTTTTTTCCTAAATGGATTTATTTTATATTATAAATAAGTTACACTTAATTTTAGTGATGTTGTTACAGTGTAATTACACAAATAAGAACTGAGGAAAAATTAATTAACTACATGTACTTACTATAGGGTTGGTTAGGGTTAGGTTTTGGTTTAGGGTTAGTTGCTTGCAATTATGCATAATCTACTGTTATTATGTGTAACTATGTCACCTTAAAGAGTTACCAATAAATGATATTATCGGAATAACAATTTCAGTTAAACTGAAAAATTCACATGAATTTCCGAGCCTTGGTATTTTGTATGTTTGCCTTGATGACAGAATAATTTTTTCCATCAGCAGAATGATCCAAAGAGCATCTTGTGTTTCAATGGAACAGTCTGTACAAAAAGTCACATGATCAGTGACACGAATTGACCTATTTGATTAGAAATAGTACACAATCATACATTTTTCATCTTTTTAATTTCCAATTTTAAATTTGATTTTGTATCCTAGATTTTTGACCCTTTGTACAGAAAAGCAGACAGATTAAAAAAAAAATAAAAAAAAAATTATCTCTGTGAGTCATAGGAAATAATGTGTAGCCTCATTCCAGAGGAAATAATAAACGTCTGTTCTTAAAACAGACTCAGACTGGTGTTGATTCTGGCGAGAGGTAGGCTGTATGATGTCTATTGTTATTCATTTCGTGACATATCTGATGAGGCTTTGTCATCTGATGGGACAATGCAATCATACTATTATTGTCATCTGAACAGAACTAGAGTGAAATACAGCACTGCAGCTGTGCTTTGATAAGAGACCGTGTATTTGTTACCTTATTAAGTATGAACATGTTCAGATAGGGCATGTACCCTTGTGTTGACACTGGTCCTTCATCATCATCTTTAAAGTGCTCCTCCAGGGCTGAAATGTTATGAGGGATTTTCAGTATGGTGCACAGGTTGTGAGACAGCACCTTCAGAGAGACAGATCGCAATGGGTTCAGTATGCAAAAAAAGGATTAAAATGGCTATATGTAGATTTCAAAAACCCTTGTTATTAGGGACACCGGTGGCCATTAAGTGAACTGCAGCCAGCAACTTATTGAATAAGATATTATACACCAGTCTACGCACTCAAGGCCCCGATATACAGCTAACTTCTTTTTCATTCTTCGCTTAGAAGTAAAAAGACTGTGAGACTATAATTTGAATTAATTCATTTTCTTTGCATGACACATTGACATTACAGTACAGAATAGCTCTTTCGGCATTATCCTGAACATTGTATAAGCATTCGTTTCATGTGTTATTACGGAAAAGGGGCTCTCGGGAGTGGGAGATTTTTCTCTGCAAAAACATCCCTAGCCCTTCACATAAAAACAAGTCTACAGGCTTTCATAGACAACCTAGGAAGTTGGGAAAGATATCGCTTTTTTAAAGGGGTCGTGAATTGAAAAATCTAATTTCCCCTGATCTTTCGACATATAATAGGTCATTGTACTATAAAAATACTATAATAATAGTTTCAGAACTCAAAACGTCCTCATTAGTCCAAAAACAGCTTTTATTGAAACCAAGCTCAGAAAATGACACGTTTCGGATTTTGTTACATTATGATGTAATAGAGCGACAAAAGACCGCCTCTCCGGAAGAAGATCAACGCCTACTTCTACATCGTTGCCTCTTCATCCCCACCTACTGATTCGCGCATGTCATGTATTAGTAAATACGAGACAGACGCAAATACAGGATTACTTCTGCAACAAAAAAACGATAGAGATGCCTCTGAGGATTACATGACGTTTTGCAGTGTCAATTTGTAGAAAAACACAGTTTTTGGAACGATGAACAGCCTATAAGAATGACAGTGTGACAAACAATGTTCTTTCATAATTCCATTTATACGAAACATCGTAAGTCATCCTTTGTCAATTATAACTGTGGTAACTCCAAGTTCTTAAAGGATTAGTTCACTTTCAAATAAAAATTAGCCCAAGCTTTACTCACTCTCAAGCCATCCTAGGTGTATATGACTTTCTTCTTTCTGATGAACACAATCAGAGATATTTTAATAAATATCCTGATGCATCCGAGCTTTATAATGGGAGTGAACAGGGGTCACGAGTATGAGCTGAAGAAAGTGCTTCCATCCATCATAAACGTATTCCACACGGCTCCGGGGGGTTAATAAAGGCCTTCTGAAGCAAAGTGATGTGTTTGTGTAAAAAAATATCCATATTTAACAAGTTATGAAGTAAAATATCTAGCTTCCCCCAGACCGCCTTCTGTATTCAACTTACGAAGAAAGTGTAACTCTTGCAGATCAAAAAGCTTACGCTACGTCCTACGCCTCCGTATTCAACTTACGTGACGCCAGTTTACACTTTCTTCGTAAGTTGAATACAGAAGGCGGTCTGGGGGAAGCTAGATATTTTACTTCATAACTTGTTAAATATGGATATTTTTTTCACAAACGCATCACTTCACTTCAGAAGGCCTTCGGAAGACCTCCCGGAGCCGTGTGGAGTACGTTTATGATGGATGGATGTAGATGGAGGCACTTTCTTCAGCTCATTGATCCCTCTTACTGCAATTATGCGTCAGGATAATTATTAATATATCTCAGATTGTGTTCATCAGAAAGATGAAAGTCATATACACCTAGTATGGCTTGAGTAAAGCTTGGGCTAATTTTCATTTGAAAGTGAACTAATCCTTTAAACTTTATTTGCCACAACCAAGACATATAAAGCACATGTAATATGCATATAGGTTTCACATTGTTGCCAAATATTTCAACTATGTAACAAGATATTATTGGAATTTTTCAATGGCAGGGTTGTTGAAAATTATTTTAATATGTAAAACTGTTACCCAATCATTGCAGTCGGCGTTTACTTTCAAAAGAGATAGTTTCAAAGAGAGGGTCAAAAACAGGAATATTATAGTTTAATTATTATAGAATAGAGTATTATAGAATAAAATAGTTTATTACATCTTAAATAAAATAAAAATGCGAATACTACATGAAAATTCATATAGATTAGCCCCTTCAAGATTCAATCTGATTGAATTTATGCTTATTTATACTCAAAATGCCTGGAATTCAATTTGTAGATTACGTAAATTGTGTACAATGTACAAATTTATCCATGAAACAATCTGATTACTTCAGTCTCTCCACTTCAGTGCACATCTCTGCACACCCTTGTGAAAGACTTGCAAGACTGATCAAGCGTTATTCAAAAAATTAGTAAACAAATGATGTGCCTCTCTTTCGCTTTTATTATTTAACATTATACTCTGCAAATATCTTGAAAAATAGCCCTACTGTTCATGCAACTGCCAGTAGTATCGAACAAGGCTCTCGAAAGGGAATAATCTTACTGGTTAAAAAGAGAACAGAAAGAAATTCTCTGCCAACTATTATTGACCTTTTCTTCAACTTAACAGTATAAGGTCTGTTTAAATATGTAGAAGGCACAGCTGAGACGACTCGTGTGAGTAAATCATGTGTATGGACAAACTTTCATTTTTAAGTGGACAAACGACTGTCTTAATAATACACGGAAACTAATAGTTACTCAAACAGGTGCGAGCGCTGCTGTGCTCTCTGTAGTTGATACTAGTTTATTAAAGTTTTGCTTACCTTTAACTGGGATTTGGATACTTTCCCGTTTCGGTCTAAATCCAGAGCAGTAAAGGCATACCATATAGGTTTGAGTATTTCGTCCCGGGATATCATGGTTAATTCAGTGAAAGATGTCAGAGCGCGTGTAAAGCTGATCCTCTTCACTCAGTCAGTCAGCGCAACATGAGCACGAGTCATGTGACCAACACAGCATACATCTAGCATATTTGCATGGGCTACAAATAAAATGATTTAAACAGAACCAAATTTATGTTTTTTTCAGGTTTAGAGATATCCGTGTTTAAGCGGTTTTTAAGATTTAGTTAATAACGCAGTGTGTTTTTATTTTTTCACGTGAGCATTACTCGGTCAACTACGAATTATTCGATGATTTCAGCCGAACCTTTTAATAAATTTGGCTGGCTATATTCCATACAAGACCGTCAACTTATGTTAAATTTATCTTACTCTTAAGTTCCTTTGTGTGTGATACTGTAATGTGCAAATCAATAACAAATTGATTAGTAAGCTAATTACCAGTGTTGGGGGTAACGCATTACAAGTAACTTGAGTTACGTAATCAGATTACTTTTTCAAGTAACTAGTAAAGTAACGCATTACTTTTTCAATTTACAACAAAATATCTAAGTTACTTTTTCAAATAAGTAACGCAAGTTACATTTTCACATTTATTGACTTGCATGTCCCCATGTTGAGAGAAATAAAGTGCAGAGGTGTTGTTTGCGCTGTGTAAGCATGATGGTTATTGTAGTTCTAGACTAAATGTGAACATGCATTTACTCATCTCACTTGCACGAAAACATTCAGTATTTCTCAAAATGAATAAAAACAGTGAAATGCAATCTCAGAATTTTTGCAAACCTGTAATAATAAACTATATAAAATTACACAAATATACTTTATGTATTTAATCTCAATTATTAACCAATGTCTTTGCTGCTGACCTTCAATATACCTAATTCAACCATACTAATCAGCAAAAAATACTTTAGATTAGATTTAGAAATAAGAACTAGAACTTCCTTCTTCTGTATCCTATTCTTCTTTAATCCAGAATGGCAGCACAGCTGAAAGGTTTGTTTGAGCTGCGCCCTCTACTGTACAGGAGTAAATATGCATTTCCTTCAGCCTGAGGCTTATTCATTTCACTTTTGGTGTGAAAGGGCCTTTTTGCCAAAAATAGAACTTTTTTGTTGTTATTAAAAAACAAACAAGCAAGCCCAGCCCCGGTGAGAAAAAGTAACGCAAAAGTAATGTAACGCATTACTTGTCATAAAAAGTAACGAAGTAACGCAATTAGTTACTTTTTTAGGGAGTAACGCAATATTGTAATGCACTACTTTTAAAAGTAACTTTCCCCAACACTGCCAATGACAACGCTTATGTTGCCGCACAATGTTTTTCGGAATGAAACGGGTCAAGCTCAAACGTTGCTATGGTTACCTCCTCATAAGACTTCAGTAGACCTTTTCACATTTCTGGGTTTCTCAGAAGCGGAAGTCGTCATCAAATTCTATAGAGGGTATGCATAGACGTCACTTTCCAGCTGGAATGCGCTCCCTCAGCTGGACTGAGTGGCAAAAGAAACTGCGAATAGGGGAAACTGCGAAAACGCGAGTAAAACAAACGATTACACTAAAGGTTGGGGTCGAAAGTGTTCCTTATGACATGTCAAAGAAACCTAATCCATGGATATTGACATGCAGCCAGGAATCGTGTTTCCTGACATTTATATGTGCCTGATTTCGATGCCGGGGAAATAACTTACATAAAGCAAATCGGCCTGTGAACGCTTTATATAAATACAATATGTAGGTCTAAATCCGAGTGATCACTTATATCAATGTTATATATTTCATCATATCGTCCAGCTCTAAAACTTGAATAGTTTTTGTCAGTGTTTACTTAAAAACATCCAATAATAAAACGGTCGATGGTGACGTCACATGCATACCCTCAATAGAGTACATCAGAGATGACGTGTTTTTGTAGGCAAAACCCGGAAGCGAATTAGCATTTTAGGACTTCTGGTTCCATCTCCCTAAAGTCTATGGGTTTTTTGAATGGGTTTTTGCTAAATCGCCTGAAATAAGGTCTGTGGTTAACAAAGCCTCTAAATATTTTCAAGTTTTGATCTATGACATAAAACACACCAGTTATAACCTGCTTGTGATTTTTTAAACCTTTTATTGTGTCTTAAAAATGGAGGTTGCTAACAAGTTTTATATCTGACGACTTTATTTAGGCTTCAAAATGTATAAATGTTAAACACAGAGCTTATTTTTTAGCGATTTTCCAAAAGTCTATGGGAAAAATGCATAGGCTTTCGATCGAGGGAACCCGTGCGCCGCTAACTTCTGGGTTGGCCTACAAAAACACATCATCTCTGAGGTACTCTATAGCGGTGAATGAGAGAATACATTAAATATATTTTTTGTGTGTTTCCATTTGCTCAAATAGCAAAAGAAAAACTCCACAATAGTGTTTTCACAACTTTCAAAAAGAGGAAAAAAATAGAGAGCGTTTGATAACGGCAGTCAGAAGAGAGAAAGATGTCAACTTTACGGTCACTCCCATAGCCGCTGTATTAGAAACACCCTCACAGCAGCATTAACTTGTTTTTTGTAATTTGATGCAAAGGTAATATAATACTAAGTATAGTGTTATAAATGTACATACGTAAAAAAAAAAAAAAAGAAAATATAAAAAACTTTGCAGGATTTATGATATTGATGACCGTTAAAACGCATCATCACAGTCTGTGAAAAGGGTCTTTTTGCATTATGACATACATAACACAGGTATGTGTCAAAAATGTCTGCTGCAGAGCATTTAATCTGGAAAACATCTGTTGTGCGCAAACATCTGATAAACGTCTTTTAAAAAAGAAGTTTTAACCCTGTTGATAAAAACAGCATATGCTGGTTAGGTACAGTCGTGCTCAAAATTATTCATACCCTTGGTAAATATGACCAAAGAAGGCTGTGAAAATAAATCTGCATCTTTGATACTTTTGATCTTTTATTAAAAAAATCTACAAAAATCCAACCTTTCATTGGAGAATAATAATTTTAAATGGGGGGAAAATCTCATTATGAGAGAAATGTTTTTCTCTTATACATACTGCTCACAATGAATCATACCCTTTTATTCAATACTTTTTGCAACCTCCTTTTCCCAAGATAACAGCTCTGAGTCTTCTCCTATAATGCCTGATGAGTTTGGAGAACACCTGACATGAGATCAGAGACCATTCCTTCATGCAGAATCTCTCCAGATCCTTCAGATTCCAGCTCCATGTTGGTGCTTCATCTCTTCAGTTCACTCCACTCATTTTCTTTAGGGTTCAGGTCAGGGAACTGGGATGGCCATGGCAGAAGCTTGGTTTTGTGCTCAGTGACCCATTTTTGTGTTGGTTTTGATGTTTGTTTTGGATCATTGTCCTGATGGAAGATCCAACCACGGCCCATTATTGGATTTCTAGCACAAGCGGTCAGGTTTTGATTTTTTATCTGTTGGTATTTGATAGAATCCATGATGCCATGTATGTCCAGGATCTCCGGCAGAAAAATAAGCCCACAACATTAAAGATACAGCAGTATATTTCATTGTACACATGGGGTACTTTTTACCCGTGTGTGCACCAAACCCATCTGAAGTGTTTGCTGCTAAAAAAGCCATTTTTTTGCTTCATCTGACCATAGAAAATTTGAAAAGTAACTGAAACGACTGGAAATTCAAACGGGATGGGTTATCTAGTCAGACGAAGCAAGAAAATTATCCTTTTTTAAAAGTACCTCATGTGTACAATGAAATATACTGCTGTATCTTTAATGTTGTGGGCTTATTTTTCTGCCGGAGATCCTAGACATCTTGTTCAGATACATGGCATCATGGATTCTATCAAATACCAACAGATAAAAAATCAAAGCCTGACTGTCCCTGTTAGAAGTCATATAATGGTCTATGATCCAAAACAAACATCAAAACCAACACAAAAATAAGTCACTGAGCACAAAACCAAGCTTCTGCCATGGCCATCCCAGTCCCCTGACCTGAACCCTAAAGAAAATGAGTGGAGTGAACTGAAGAGATGAAGCACCAACATGGAGCTGGAATCTGAAGGATCTGGAGAGATTCTGCATGAAGGAATGATCTCTGATCTCTTGTCAGGTGTTCTCCAAACTCATCCGGCATTATAGGAGAAGACTCAGAGCTGTTATCTTGGGAAAAGGAGGTTGCAAAAAGTATTGAATAAAAGGGTATGATTAATTGTGAGCAGTGTGTATTAGAAAAAAACATTTCTCTCATAATGAGATTTTCCCCCCCAATTAAAATTATTATTCTCCAATGAAAGGTTGGGTTTTTGTAGATTTTTTAAATAAAATATCAAAAGTATTAATGATGCAGATTTATTTTCACAGCCTTCTTTGGTCATATTTACCAAGGGTATGAATACTTTTGAGCACGACTGTATGTTTTGAAGCATGGCAGCTGGTTTGAGCTGGTTTAAGATGGTTCTGAGCTGGAGGTAGTTGCTTAAGAGCAGCTTAGGACCAGCAATTAACCAGCTTTTTTAAACCAGCTAAGGACCAACTAAGAGTACAACCTAGGGTACGGCCTTGGCTTGGACACAATCTAAAAGATTTTAGGTTAAAATGTACTTGAAAGGGTTTTTTTCTGACCAACTATTTAATCGCTTTTTTTCTAGTCCATTATAAATGGTTCGGTAACACTTTACAATAAGGTACATTAGTTAATGTATTAACTTACATGAACTAAACATGAATAATACATTTGTTACTGTATTTACTAATCTTCGTTAATGTTAGTTAATGAAAATACAGTTCATTGTTCATGTTAGTTCACAGTGCATTAACTAATGTTAACAAGATTTTAATAATTTATTAGTAAACATTGAAATTAACATTAAAGATTAATAAATGCTGTATAAGTGTAGTTCATTATTAGTTCATTTTAACTAATGTAGTTAACTAATGTTAACTAATGAACCTTACTGTAAAGTGTTACCAATGGTTCTATAATTGCAAATGATAAAAAAAAAAATAATCGGCCTATTCAATGTGCTCCCTCAATTAATATGAGCTCATAAAAAGCTGCATACATAAGTTATAAAAGTTTATAATTGTTAAACATTGGAATGCAGTATGTCACACCACAGGTTTTAACTGCGTTCCTTTACAACATTGTTCAAGTGAGGAAGCTCTTGGCTTTGTAAATACCGACATTCACGACGAGGCAAATCTTTGGCCACAGAAAACATTATGATTCTGCAAGTCAGTCTTAATCTATAAATAGGAATTAATGAAGAAGTGTCAGATGTTATCTATTGGATCAAGATGTGTGTAAATGGAATTTAAAACATCTAAGAAGACTTTCCTGGATTGTCTGCACCAAACACCACAGCAACTACGTTGTGTGCTGGGGAAACACCACTTCTACTTCAGGTAAGTTGCTTATAGTCCTGAAAAACAGGTCTCGTAAACAATCTATACAATAAACAACCATAGGAATGAAGTCAGAAGAGTACAAGGAGGAAGTTCTAACGTTTCATAAAAATGATATCAGCTACTAAGAATCTGTTGACAGTCTTTTCCCCTTGAGTCATCTGACAAACAGGTTCTACGGACAGCATTGTTTTCCAGTGATTTCATTTTCATACTCTACAGTTTTACAGTATAAGTTCAGTTCAACCACACAGACCGTTTCTTAACCACGTTTCCTCAAATTTTTATTTAATTTTTTGCTTACGTATCTTAGTTTTTTGAGTAATAACTATAAGTAAACTGTATAGTAAACAAAACATTTCTTGCAGTTACAACTTATTTTTTATTAATTCATTCTCTTTCCACTTGACACAATAAAACAACAGTTCCTCATAATACATATTCCTTATGCATGCGTTGCTTGGTGAAATTAAGAGTGCTGCCTCTACCAGTCTTGAAAGACTATATGGATGCTATTGCCCAACTTGACTGCTGTTTTGACTTTTCCTCTATCAAAACTATTTTTGCCCCCCCAAAAAAGATATATTTTTCTTTTTGACCAATATATGTAGCCTTTACATACCAAACATCTGAGACCACTAGTAAAATAATGCTTATTTTGCATTTTCTAATTTACTACAAAAAAGTTCATTGAACTGAAAATTTTATTATCCAGCAGCCATATCACCCTGTAGCCCAAGACTGGTTGCCCACTGAAGCTAAGCAGGGCTGAGCCTGGTTACATTTATTACATTTACATTTATGCATTTGGCAGACGCTTTTATCCAAAGCGACTTACATTGCATTATACTATACATTTGTATCTGAGTATGTGCAATCCCTGGGATCGAACCCATGACCTTGGCATTGCTAGTGCCACGCTCTAACCACTGAGCTACAGGAAAGCTTATGGATGGGAGACCTCCTGGGAAAACTAGGTTGCTGCTGGAAGAGGGGTTAGTGAGGCCAGCAGGGGGTGCTCACTCTGTGGTCTGTGTGGGTCCTAATGCCCCAGTATAGTGATGGGGACACTATAGTGTCAAAAAGCACCGTCCTTCGGATGAGACGTTAAACCGAGGTCCTGACTCTCTGTGGTCGTTAAAAATCCCAGGATGTCCTTCAAAAAGAGTAGGGGTGTAACCCCGACATCCTGGCCAGATTTGCCCATTGGCCTCTGTCTATCATGGCATCCTAATCATCCCCATACACTGACTGGCTTCATCACTCTGTCTCCTCTCCACCAATAAGCTGGTGTGTGGTGGGCGTTCTGGTGCAATATGGCTGCCGTCGCATCATCCAGGTGGATGCTGCACATTGGTGGTGTTTGAGGAGATTCCCCCTACTATATGTAAAGTGCTTTGAGTACCCAGAAAAGCGCTATATAAATGTAAGGAATTATTATTATTATTTGTATTAGGTATGTTGCTTTAATGTCAGAATGGCATGAACCTTGTGCTCTTCAAGGGAAGAAAGATCATCTGGAGTCGAAACAATGTCATAACTGAGAAATAATCACAACACACTAAACATATCCCTTCATCTCTTTTTATTTAAAAATGCAAACAGGTTTCTGCCTTTTAGATATCTATATCAATGAACAAAATCTGATAAAAATGTTATCATAGTGCACAGTTTGACCTCTGTACAATTGCAGTGAAAGGGTAATTACAAAAGTTCGTCATTCGTTCATGGAATCACTAGTTACACTAAATACTGAGCCCCATCTGAAGGTGAAGGTAGTTAATTGGTCAGTTCTGTAGTTTCTCCTCCCTGTAATGATGATGCTATCCTCAGAGCCTCTTCCAGTGAAGTCTGTTCATTGAGCTACAAGATAAAACACAACACCTACGATCAATAAAATATACATATGTCCAGCTGTACAGTTAAGGATCAAGGTGGAAAAATACTTTCACTAACTATGATAATAAAACTAAAATACTGAAAGTAATTGTAAAAAATATTAAATTGAATAAAAATAGAAGCGAGTGAAACCATCTAAACTGTAGGCAAGACCAGAGCAACTTTCAGACACAATTTGTTTCCTTCAGCTCAGGTGTAATGGAATCGAACGCACAGGATAGTGGGATATCATAGGCAGTGATGTACACCGATGAGCCAAAACATTATGACCACCTGCCTAATATGCTCTTGGTCCACCATGTGCTCCAAATCAGCAATGACCTGCTGAGGCATGGACTCTACAAGAGCTCTGAAAGTGTGCTGTGGTCTCTGGCACCAAGACAATAGCAGCAGATCCTTAATGTTCCAGTATGAAGTGAGGTGGAGCCACTGTGGATTGAACTTGTTGGTTCAGCACACCCCACAGATGATCAATTGGATTGAGATTTGGAGAATTTGGAGGCCAGGGCAACACCTTGAACTATTGTTCCTCAAACCATTCCTGAACAATGTGTGCAGTGTGGCAGGGTGCATTATCCTGCTGAAAGAGGCCACTTGTGTTGTGACACATTCCTTCCATTACCATCATTAAAATTTTGCGTGACATGTGCCACAGTAGACCCTAGTCTCGTTTCCACAGAAATTACCCGGAACAATTTGTCCCAGGAACTTTTTTCCCAGGAAATTTTTCCCCCCAGACCTGTTGCTGTCTGCTTTTCCATCGTGGTCTAAAGTAACGTGAAGAAGAGTCCGGTGATGACTTTCCAGGTCCTGCTGGATTTCGTCCTCTGCATACAAGGTTAATAAAGCCTGAACCTCGTCGTTGGTCCATCGGTCGTATTTTTTAAACTCCATTGTTGCTTCGGATAGCAAACAACTCTTACTGCACGCGCCGCAACAGACTTTTAAAACAGTGGTTGAAATAAAATGCTGCGTGAACTCAACCAACCAGCATGTTCAGCTTCCAAGTCCCACCCCTGAAAGTTCCTGAACTTTGAAAAAGTACTACCTCGAGAGCAGGGACTTTCTGAGGGTGGAATTTTTACCCGAAACTTTATTTAGACCCTGGTCCCTGCGTTCGAAACACACCGAGTACCACCCCAAAGTCCCTAGTTCCTGCGGAATGTTCCTGCGGTGGAAACGGTGCTCTTCTGTTGGCTCAAACCAGACACGGTATAGCCTTCATTGTCCTCGTGCATCGATGAGCCTTGGACGCCTGGTTTGTACCTCCTCGGACACTGTTGGTAAATTCTCACCACTGCTGATCAGGAGCATCACACAAGCCTTGTCGTTTCAGAGGTTATCTGACCCAGTCGCCTTGCCATAACAACTTGGTCCTTGTCAAAGTCGATCAGATCTTTATTCCTGCCCATTTCTCCTGCATCTACCCAGACCTTAATGTATGGCCTTTTTAGGAGATGATCAACAATATTCGCTTCACCTATGACTGGTCATTATGTTTTGGCTCTTCAGTGCATCTATGCTACTTTCAAAAATCAATCAGATGAAAATATCTAAGTAGAGAGGATGTGACAGGCTGTTCATTCACTCCCCCCCCAACTACATTTCCTGCTGGTACTGAGACTCGAACCCGAAACCTTCGGGTTACAAGTTTAACTCTCAAACCATTAGGCCACAACTGCCCTACTGATTTATCAGATCAGTGTCAGCGTCTGTTGGTGTTGGTTGCTTGTTTTCACCGATTGAACATGTTCAATCGCCATTTGTCGGGTCATGGAATGTCTGAAGGTCTTTCCAAAATTTTTGCACATTAAAAAATAAATACGACCTCACGTTGGGTCAATCATTTTTACACACTGCTTCTGAAACTTTCGTCCATCATAAAAATAAATTTATAATTGGATCGGATTCAATTTTCTGCGTTTTTCGCATCTGTAGCAAGCATTTTGAGAGGAGTTTTGACAATTCAGAGCCACCGTACAAGCGAACGGCAAAATCCAGAATGGCGTCTGACAAGTTGATCCACTTCGTCTCGCAGCACAAAGCACTGTATGACAAACAAAGTGCACTAGCAAAGCATCAAACTGAGCTTTGAATCACTCAGGATAATCCCGCAGCTCCTTCCTCTCTACGCAATCTCAGGATTGGATGGTCCCAATATTTCCTCTTTCTCTCTTTTTAAGAAGAGAGAGGACAACAAAATCATCCTCACTGCTTGAAGACTCCATTTTGTATTGTTTTGTGAATTTTTTCACAATGGATTAACTAATACACATCAGACTCATTGTGCAAGGTTTCTGTGCATGATTCATTTTTAGGATGGCGAATATGAAAAAAACGCATATGGAAATTTCGGACTCAGTGTGCAAAGACCTTGAGAAGTGATTTACTGAAATTTGGTGATTGTCTGCGTTGGTCAGCATCTAAACTCACGCAGAAATATGCGCCTGCCTTGTTGCTGGAAGACGCTTGACATGAAAATAATGTGTTCTAAAATCAGCTCAGAATATCAAACATGCTTGATATCTTCTGACTGGATGAAATCATAGGCTGAAGCTAAAAAATCATGGTCTGTGGCTATATGATTTTCTTTGAAACTGGTCAACTCCGACTGCCTAAAATCTGCAGATTGGCTGTGACTCCTCCGACTGTAAAAACTCTGGGCAAAAGTCATGTAGTGTATTCCAGCCTTAAGTGAACTCTACCTGAACAGCAATCTGTGTGCCGTTAGAAGTAGCCAGAAGTGTAATTGGGTGTGCTGATAACCCATCCTGTGTGATCCTGGAAGATGTTAATTCTGGCATCATAATAGTCATCTGGAGAGAACAGAAAAAAATACATAAAAATAGTTCATAGATTGCTGCAGGTGTGATGAATTATAGTAGGCCAAAACCTGGAAAAGAGCAGTTCTGGTTCCATCGTTCTGGAGTCAATGTGTTTTTTGAATGGGTGGTACAGTAACACTTTAGTTTAGGGTCCAATTCTCACTATTTACTTGTTGCTTATTAGCATATATTAGGATATTGGCTGTTTATTAGTACTTATAAAGCACATATTTATGCATTATTCTGCATGACAATATTCTACATCCCTTAATCCTACCCAGTACCTGAACTTGACAACAACCTTACTAACTATTAAGAAGCAGTTTTTTTTGTTTGTTTTTGAGGCAAAAGTAAAATTAGTGAGAATTGAACCCTAAACTAAAGTGTGACAGAATGGGTTTTTAGTTAAATGGCTGATTTGAGGTCTGTGAGGAACACAAGCTCAAGATATCTTCATGTTTTATTCAACAAAATAAAATACATCAGTAACACCCCCTACTGATTTTTTTTTAAAGCTTTTACTTGTCTTGAAAAAGGCAGTTGCTAACAAGTGGCTAAATGGGACTAGAGAGGTTGTTGGGGACATTAAACATCATCAGCCATACAGGTAAACTCATCTACTCACTGCTCCACTTTCACAGCCTCGTTGTGTTTATAAATGCACTCTTGCAAACTATTCTAACTCGAACTTTCAAAGACTGAAATAGTTGTCGGAAGCTTAGTGATTGTATTTACGCTTCAAAATTCATAAAATTGTGTTCATTTGTGAACAAAACATGTAAGAAACAAAGTTTTGTTGGTCACAGAACTTATTTTCTGCAATAATCCAAAAGCTAATGGAAAAATCCTACTGGGTTTTTGTCGAGGGAACCAGAGTGATGCGAACTTCCAGGCTGGCCTACAAAAACATCACTGCAGAGCTTGATATGCATGCAAATCAGCATAGTCTTGTGATAATTAGGAAAGAACATTTTGTGTGTTTGCTGGAAACGAAAACCCACACACATGAATATCTGCTTCTCAAATTTACAATACCCAAAACTCCCACACACCTGTCCTTCAGTCCCATCCTCTGAGACCATAGTCACTGAATGAGCCTCCGCTGATGTCAGCAAAGACTCAGTGGGTGGGAAGGTGATCATACTGCCATCTTGTGTTACCATTGTGATTGCATTTCCAATAGCCTGTTAAAATCACAGAAATTCCCATTCAGCACATGTATTGTGGTTAGCTTCTGGATTTGCTGTAGAAGTCTATGGCAGCCAGTGCTGGGTAGAAACTCATTACAAGTAAACTAGATTACGTAATCAGATTCTAAAATTAAATACTTAATAAGATGATATTATGCTGTAAAATACTCATAATGAGACTAGTTACTTTTTTTAACCGATCAATTAAAGTCCCCCTGTGGTGATGTTGTTTATGTCTATGTGGTGTTTTTAATGTGCTTTAAGACAGACCATGTGCAAATTCATAAGTCAACACCATTGCTGAGTATTTTCTGTTTTAAATTGCAGTGAGCCAAAGACAGTCTCAAAAATGCGGTTTAAAATCGCTGGTGTTTCTGACATCACAAACTACCTTGTAACCAATCACATCAACGTGTGATCGTCAGCGAGTGTATCACTGAGCTGGTGTGAGTGAGTGGAGGCGGGGCTAATTTGCATATTCATTCAACCACGTATACTAAAAAAAGGCAAAGGGTGTAGAGTTACATTCTAGCTATTTAAGGCATGAAGAATTTTTTTTCAAGGAAAAAAACGTTTAAATATGTAATTTTGGTGATTAAAGTTGAGTTTTAAGGGGTAAAATTATTGACTACAGTGGGACTTTAATACTCACAAAATGGCAGTAAATTATTCATAATTCATTGACTGTCGCTAATTCTTGTTTATTATGTTACATTTTTCTTTCTAAAAAAGACTATTGCATATGTATGTTCAGAAAGTCTTCCAGTTTTGTGAAATTGCACACGAAAAATTGAAAGGCCACACAGTGTAAACAATCAAAATATTGAATATTTTGATTATCCTATTTAAATCAATGTGATAAACGAGTTAGATCTAAAAGTAATCAAAAAGTAGTTCGATTATATTACCTCAAATGTGTAATATAATAGATTACGATTACATAATAGATCACTAAATACAATTTTCATCATGTCATTTGTATTCAGTAATGGACTACAATTTGTAAGCAATCTACCCAGCACCGATGGCAGCACAGAAATTATAGCACAATTGCTTTGAAAATTGCCAGTTTTAGGGCAAGATTTGAAAATCGACCTGACCAAATTCGCAGTCAGTCACAACAACAGTTCAAATGACCAAGTACATTTTAGCTTACAGTATAAGAATCTACTGACTTTTTTCTACTTTGTGTTAAAGGAACACTCCACTTTTTTTGAAAATAGGCTCATTTTCCAACTCCCCTAGTGTTAAACAGTTGAGTTTTACCGTTTTCGAATCCATTCAGCCGTTCTCCGGGTCTGGCGGTACCACTTTTAGCATAGCTTAGCATAGTTCATTGAATCTGATTAGACCGTTAGCATCTCACTCAAAAAAGACCAAAGAGTTTCGATATTTTTCCTATTTAAAACTTGACTCTTCTCTAGTTACATCGTGTACTAAGACCGACGGAAAATGAAAAGTTGCGATTTTCTAGGCCGATATGGCTTGGAACTGGGTACAGCAGGCACAATGATATTACGCAGCGTCTCTCACAAATGTCTTCATGGTTGCAAGGCATCATCCCTGTGCAAACAGGGGGTCACAGGCGGTGTGTAATATCATTGCGCCTCCTGCACCCATGGTACGGCAGCAAAGTTTGATTATTAAGCCGGAATGAGAGGATAGTTCCTAGCCATATCGGCCTAGAAAATCGCAACTTTTCATTTTCCGTCGGTCTTAGTACACGATGTAACTACAGAAGTGTCAAGTTTTAAATAGGAAAAATATTGAAACTCTTTGGTCATTTTTGAGTGAGATGCTAACGGTCTAATCAGATTCAATTAACTATGCTAAGCTATGCTAAAAGTGGTACCGCCAGACCCGGAGATCGGCTAAATGGATTCGAAAACGGTAAAACTCAACTGTTTGACTCTAGGGGAGTTGGAAAATGAGCCTATTTTCAAAAAAAGTGGAGTGTTCCTTTAAACAGAATACCACACTTAAATTGGTAGCCGAAAGCATAATCAAAAAGACTCAAAACACTTACTATAAAAAAATGCAGAAACTGTAGATGCAAACCTGTGATGTTCCATCTTGTGTGATGAGAGTTACATGCTGTTGTTCTGTGACATCAGAGATTTCAGAAGCCATTTCAAGACAAGTGTCCTCACACTTCACAGGACTAACACTCAGGGAGGGGTCATCTATAGCCTCTGAACACAAAAAACAGCCCAGTTTCACTCATGAAACATCATCAAAATCTGATCTTGTATCTATGATGTAGGTATTTTTCAAAACCAACCTGAAGGGGATTCAAAATAGCCCTCCGACTCCTCTTCTATAGGCTCAGAGTCATTGTGTGCTGTGCGTTTGTGCATGACCAGCGTGGAAATCTGCTTGTACGTCTTTCCACAGTGGTTGCACTTGTATGGTTTACAGGGAGTGTGCACTACATTGTGTTTGTATAGACTCGAGTACTCAGTGAATCGCTTGTCACAACCAGGAACTGTGCAAACATACGGCCTCTCTCCTGCATGCAATAAAGACACTGGTTTAGATATTTCACAGAGCTGAATTCATAGTTACATATATATTAAATATTATAAAGAAAGAGTTTTTTTCCCCGCAAAATAGAAATTCTGTCATTATTTACTCCCCCACATGTCTTCCCATATCTGTATGACTTTCTTTCTTTCTTTTGGTGAATTTTTGGATACTTAAAAGAGATAGTTCACCCAAAAATGACAGTTTTGTCACCATTTACTTACTCTCATGTCATTCCAACTGAGACACTTCTCAAAATATTGGTAACACTTTACAATAAGAGCCCACCAGTTAATGCATTAACTAACATTAACAATAATCAAAACATTTATTACGATATTTATTAGTCTTTGTTAACATTAGTTAACAAAAATACAACTGTTCATTGTTAGTTCATGTTAACTAAGGTCCATTAAATAATATTAACAAATACATAGTTAAAGCATAATAACGTATTAGTAAATGCTGAAATTAACATGAACTAAGTTTAATAAATGACAAAAAAAAAAACATTATTTTAAGGTGATGTTGTGTACAGTGTAATTACACAATTAAGCACTGCATAATATTAATTAATTACATGTAAATATACTATAGGGTTATGATTAGGTTTAGGGTCATTTATTTGTAATTATGCATAATTTATGGTTACCGTGCAACTACGTCACCTTAAAATAAAGTGTTACTGTATTTTTCTTTGTTAGTTTGTTAACTAATGTAGATAGCCAACGTTAACAAATGGAACCTTATTGTAACGTTTTAACAAAATATCTTCTTTTATGTTCCACTGCAGTAACAAGGTCATGCAGGTTTGGAACGACATCAGGATGACAGCATTTTAATTTTTGGCTGATCTATCATTTTAATAAATTAAAGGGAATGAGGATTGGAGATAACAAACTCCAAAATGACAAGAAGCACATTAAAAGTATAAAAGTGTTCATGCTCTATATTACAAGTCTTCTGAGTTCATATAATAGCTTTGTTTGAGAAACAGATTAACAGTAACAACTTGACATCTGACCAGATCAGCACATCATTCAAAATATCGGTAACACTTTATTTGAGTGTCCTTGTTACACATATTACATGTAGGTTACTATAGTAATAATAACTGTAAATTATGCATAATTACATGCTACTAACCCTAAACCAAGCCCTAATCCTAACCCTAACCCTATAGTGAGTGCATTAAATATATACTTAAATATATAACTAGAAGCTAAAGTTCATAAACAAACTTTGATGTTGGCTTGAGAAAGCCTAAATGGGCAGCCTGAGTCAAAAGAGCCAAAGCACATGTCTGTTCTGTGTTCTGGAGCTGGCCCTGCCACATAAAATGAATAATTACACATTTTCTTATATATAATTACACTGTAACACGGACACCTTAAAACAAAGTGTAACCGAAATTTCTCCTTTTGAGTTCCAAGTAAGAAAGAAAGTCATACGGGTCTGGAACAACATGAGAGTGAGTAAAAGGATAACCTCTTTAATTTCTAGGTGAACTATCCCTTTAAGGCTAAAGAGCAGCACACCTGTATGGATCCGTATGTGGTTCTTGTAATTTGTTGCGCTGGCAAAGGCCCGATCACAGCCTGGCTCTGGGCAGTGATACGGTTTCTCTCCTGTGTGTGTGCGAACATGCACCTTACAGATGTTTGAGGTAGTGAAGGATCGTCCACAGCCCGGGATAGGACATAAAAATGGCTTCTCTCCTTAAAAGAACAGAGGTCATTGGTAGGAGCCCAAGTAATGTGGTGGTACCTTGGTATCACATTGGTAATAGTGCAGCTAATATGACAAATCTCCATATCGTTGCTGTCAGGCGGAAATCTCTTATCTCCAAAATGTACACTTTTGTAAAAAAACGGAAATGGAAAACACTTTATATGCGTCAATATATTCTTAACATTTTACAAAAAACAAGCTCAGATGATGTTTACGAGGTTTTTGACCATTGAATTTCGGACATAGGTGTTTTGTCCGTCATTAGAAAAGCCGCATCTGAGGCAGTAATAAGTTTCAACTTACAGGTTATAAATTTTACTGTAGCTATGTGGGTGCTCAGCTTTTTCTGTCATTTTTCTGCATTTTTCAACAAATGCTAGACTAAGACACTCTTCTCCACTCCTCAAATGCATAAAACATTAGCCTTTATATATATA
>RJVU01052005.1:3063392-3132668 GCA_003731715.1 Anabarilius grahami
AAAGAAAACACTGTAAATATGTGCAGCACTTCATTCATGATAGAGGGGGGAGGAGTTATATAGTTTTATCAACAATTTGAGAATCCAATGGTGTTACGAGGTCTGGTCACAAGCTCTTTTTGTACTTTTCATTGGTTAGATATATGCAAAACCCACAGACTCATAAAGGGTGACCATTAGTAATGATTTATGAAAAAAATTTAATAAAAATGAGATACAAGATTTTCGCGCAACAACGACAATATGAAACATCCATTTTAAACAGAAATTTTCGAATTCTTGTATAATTCTATTCAATACCATGGTATTTTAACACAGTACTGTGTGATTACTATATTCATATTCAGATCATTAATATTCCAAGGAACAGATGGAAGATTTTAAGGCAGCAAAGAAAGTACCTGTATGAATTCTGGTGTGCTTTTGAAGGTCCCCTGAGGTCTTGAAAGATTTTTTACAGTCCAACTCCTGACAGCGGTACGGTTTTTCTCCAGTGTGTGTCCTGATGTGACTTTTCAAACCATAACCTAAAAGAAAATGAATGTAAGTGATGAATATAACAGCAAATACATCAGAAATACACAACTGTTCAAAAGTTTGGGGTTGGTAAGATTTTTTTACTGTTTTAATACATTTATTTGATTGAAAATACTGTAAAAGAGTAATATTGTGAACACATTATTACAATTTAAAGGCACATTATGTAACTTGTGGCCAAAAAACAAAACTGCATGCATTTTGCAGAAGAACATTGTTTTGGTTGTGCTTCGGCTCTGTGTGACTGCGTGGATGAATAAAGTTATCCTACTGATCATAAAACATTCACTAATAGGTTTGAGAGATGTAACCAGTATAGATGGAAAGGATCTCAAGCTGACTAGCTGAAGATGTTACTGTATCTATACCCATTAATAGACAGGAAATTGTTGAATAAAGTCTATTTTTTTATTCTCGTCACTTCATAATAGGGCTGGGCGATATATCGCATTTCGTCAGTAAAGCCGGTTCCCTGATTACCGCTAAATCGCCATCACCTGCTTTCAAATGGAGCGGCATTTAATAGACAGAGCCGTAGATCACTGACAAGCCACGCAATATCGCGTTCATATCGCAGATGAATGGCCTTCGATAATGAACGTGATATTGCGTAGCTTGTCAGTGAACTACGGCTCTGTCTATTAAATGCCGCTCCATTTGAAAGCAGGTGATGGTGATTTAGCGGTAATCAGGGAACCGGCTTTACTGACGAAATGCGCGTGACAATCGCATGCGATATATCGCCCAGCCCTACTTCATAACATTAAGGTTGAACCACTGTAGTCACATGGACTATTTTAACAATGTCTTTACTACTGAATGTGGTAATTTCGTTGCTTTCTATGGGAGATAAATAAAAAACCTCTCAGATTTCATCAAAAATATCTTCATTTGTGTTCTGAAGATGAACAAAGATCTTACGGGTGTGGAACGACATGAGGGTGAGTAATTAATGACAGAATTTTCATTTTCGGGTGAACTAACCCTTTAATGTCAAGCCCTGCTGGTTTCTGTTGTAATATATCATAAAATGTAATTTATTCCTGTAATGGCAAAGCTGAATTTTCAGCATCATTGCTCCAGTCTTCAGTGTCACACAATCCTTCAGAAATCATTCTAATATGCTTATTTGCTGCTCAAGTTGTGCCGTGATTTTTTCAGGATTCTTTGATGAATAGAGAGTTCAAAAGAACAGGTTTTTTCTTTGAAATAGAAACATTTTCTAACATTATAAATACTGTTTTAATCAATATAATGCATCCTTGCTAAATAAAAATAATAATTTCTTAAAAAATCTTACTGACCTCAAAAGTTTGATCTTGGACACGAAAAACCTACTGAGGTGACTAATTGATTTGTAAGTCTTTGTTACCTGTTGCAAACTTTTTTCCACAGCCAGGTATGTCACAACAGTATGGCTTGTCACCTGTATGCGCTCTTTCATGTACCTGAAAAACAAAACACGAGCATGATGATCATAATGCATTGCATTTGTTACGTTGTCTATGGTGAATTACTTTTATTTACAAGCTGATAAGCTCAAATACACAAGCTATAATAACCTTAAGATGATTTGCAGTGGTGTAAAGCTTTCCACATCCGTCATAATTACAGCGAAAACATTTCTCCCCAGGCTGCTGCGTATTACGCCGAATTCCTTGACCCTGAAGTACGATCTAGAGGGAGGGAGGATAAACATTTTTGAGCATCTTCTAGTTTGGCTATTGATATTTTTATTTTTCATGGGAATTATATTACAACCTGCATCTCCACAACACCATGAGGATCATTGGTGATCAGCTCAGAGTTGTATGAGTCCATTTCCTCAATCTGCAGGAAAGAATTCAAGAGTGATCATTACATTTACATTTACATTTATGCATTTGGCAGACGCTTTTATCCAAAGCGACTTACATTGCATTATACTATACATTTGTATCTGAGTATGTGCAATCCCTGGGATCGAACCCATGACCTTGCCATGCTCTAACCACTGAGCTACAGGAAAGCCGAAAGCTTACACTTCACAAAAATTATTTTCTTACCAACTTTGACAAATGATTATGCTAAAAATATGTAACAATGTCACCTAATTTTATATCACCAGCAAAATCATGGCAAATACATTAGAACTAGTCATCGTTAAAGGGTACCTTGGTTGTGTACTGCTCCAAAGCATTGATTGTTTCTTGGTCAATGGATGTATCCGTCTGCAAATCTGCTACTGTGCCATTTGTCTGGATGGCCAGAATGGTGTTAGGCTGCGACACCTGAACAGCATGCTGGATGTAAGCGGTAGACCCATCCTCTAACTGCACCGCCTGCAAGGTACTAGGTTCATATGTTTCTGCAAATGCATTAATGACAAAGACAGACCCAAAATAAATACATAAAGCATGTTCAACAGAATCCTATTGAACATCTTGCTGCACACACCCTTAGAAAAAAAGATTTAGTGAGGTTCTATATAGAACCCTAGGGTTCTTGACTCAATCTGAGTCAATATGCCAGAAAGGTTCTACATAAAGACAAATGTCTTCTGAACATGCGTTTGGTTCATGTTGTCGACATGTCGAAAAGACGCTGTTTTCTGCTCACTTGCGCTGGAATTGATTTGAAAGGAGGGGTTTAAAGAGACTGTATCTTCGAATTAACCTTTTTTAGACTCTTTGAGAAATTAGGTGATGTGCTATGTATATTATGAGAAAAATAAATTTTTTGACCTTTGATACATGCAAATATGTTGTAGGAGACATCCTAAACAAAATAAAGAATAATAGCATAATAAGGGCACTTTAAGGTTCTATACAGAACTTTTTCTTTAAGAGTGCAGCAAAAACAGAGGAAATGGAAAAACCTTTTGTGGTGTGGTGGATGTAAGCAGTAGTTCCATCTTCCAACTGCACAGTCTGAGCATCTTCCAGTCTTAAACTTTCGTTACCAACAACATCACATACAGATGAACCCGTCCAGTTATTTGACTCATCTAGTGAGCATATAATATGGGAAATTAAAAAAGAAATATTTTTTGCATATTAACATCATAAGCCTGTTCATGAAATAATAAAAGCCAGATCACCTCCAGTGAAACTAACATGAAGATTTGCTACATAACAAGAACAGTACCTGCTTTTGGAATAGCAATGTGTTGCACATAAGCAGAGGATCCATCTTCTAACTGAATCACCTGTCCTTCAACTATATTGCTGTCTGGGGAAAACAACCAGCACTCAGTTAATACCTCACTCAAAAAAATGCCATGTCAACTGTGAATAAATATAATGAGATTTTAAAAAGAAAGTTTTAAAAAAGTTGATTCGTTTATAAATTAAATATGACAAATACAGAGTTATAGATTGCAGATGCTTCCTGATCATTTTCAATAAACAGTTTACTTGAGCAACATTTTTTATTTGTTAAATATTCACTGATGAGCCAAAACATTATAACCAGACACAGGTGAAGCGAATATCATTGTTATAAATGGCAAGCAATCAATCAGTTCTCGTAATCAAAAATGCAGGAGAAATGGGCAGGAAGCCCACTGATGCACGAGGGCAACGAAGCCTATCCCGTCTGGTCAGAGCCAACAGAAGGTCTACTGTGGCACAAATCACACAAAATTTCAATGATGGTTAGGGGAGGAATGTGTCACAACACAGTGCATCGCACTCTGCTGCTTATGAGGCTGTGTAGCCGCAGACCAGTCAGAGTGTCTATGATGACCCCTATCCACAGTCGAAAGCGCCTACAATGGGCACACAAGTGTTGGAACTGGACATTGGAGTCCAGTGTACATGTGCACCGTTTACCCGGGGAAGTGATGCACCAGGATCTGCTGTGGGACGACGACAAGCCGGTGGAGGGAGTGTGAAGCTCTGGGGAATGTTCTGCTGGGAAACCCTGGATCCGGCCATTCATGTGGATGACAACCTGACAAGTTCCACCTACCTAAACATTGTTGAAGACCAGGTAGACCCCTTCATGACAATGGTGTTCCCTGGTGGAAGTGACCTCTTTTAGCAGGGTAATGCACCCTGCCACACTGCACACATTGTTCAGGAATGGTTTGAGGAACATGATGAAGAGTTCAAGGTGTTGCCCTGGCCTCCAAATTCACCAGATCTCAATCCAGTTGAGAATCTGTGGGATGTGCTGGACCCACAAGTTCGATCCACGGCGGCTCCACCTTGTAATCTACAGGACTTGAAGGATCTGCTGCTGATGTCTTGGTGCCAGAGACCACAGGACACCTTCAGGAGTCAGCGGGTCGGCGCTGGTTTGGCAGTACGCGGAGGACCAACAGCATATTATGCAGGTGGTCATAATATTTTGGCTCATCAGCTTGTGTATATATATATATATCTCTGCGGCAACTGCGTGAATGCGTCAATACGCACCAAAATATCTTGAGGTATGTTTCCAGCACCTTGTTGAATCTGTGCCACGAAGAATTAAGGCAGTTCTGAAGGCAAAAGTGGGTCCAACCCGGTACTAGCAAGTTGTACCTAATAAAGTGGCCAGTGATTGTGTGTGTGTGTGTGTGTATATATATTAAGTAAAAAATAAAAATGAATAATTTTAAGGTCCTGTAGCTTAACTAATTGAAAAGGTCAGCGGTTTGAATCCCAGGGAACACGTTACTGTTTGATAGAAAATGTAGAAATAATGTGTTCAAAAGTTAAAATAACCAACAAATTTGCTAATCAATATGCTAATTTGTTTCCTATAGAAGATGATGCTAAGCTTTACATCTCAAAAGTGTCTCAGATGAACAATGTTTCTGCTCAGAACTCGTTGTTCAGAAGGCATCGTAATAGACATACCTTGAGGGTTGTGAGGTATATATGCAGTGGAGCCATCTGCTAAAGTCACAGCCTGCAAACTGACTGTGTCCATGCTCTGATCACCATCTGAATAATTAACAAGACAAACAGAGAGTGACAGATCATGATGACTGTAATATGGAGTACACTGCCCTTCAAATGTCTCTTATACCGACCAAGGCTGCATTTATTTCATCAAAAAATATCACAGTCAAATAGTAATCTTGTGCTATATTGTTACAGGTTCAAATAACCATTTTCTATTTTAATATATTTTAAAATTTAATGTATTCCTGTGATGCCAAATCTGAATTTTCAGCTTTTTAAGTGTCACATAATCCTTCAGAAATCACTCTAATATGCTGATTTGCTGCTCAAGAAACATTAATTATTATCAATATTTAATACAGCTGTGCAGCTTCAAGGTGCCCTAGAACGTTCTTTCACAAGATGTAATATAAGTCTAAGGTGTCCCCTGAATGTGTCTGTGAAGTTTCAGCTCAAAATACCCCATAGATTTATTTTAATAAATTTTTTTAACTGCCTATTTTGGGGCATCTTTAACTATGCACCGATTCAGGCTGCGGCCCCTTTAAATCTCACGCTCCCTGCCCCCCGAGCTCTCGACTATAAAACAGTGCATAAACAAAGTTCACACAGCTAATATAACCCTCAAATGGATCTTTACAAAATGTTCGTCATGCATACTGCATGCATGCTTCGGATCATGTGAGTATAGTATTTATTTGGATGTTTACATTTAATTCTGAATGAGTTTGAGGCTATGCTCCGTGGCTAACGGGTTAATGCTACACTGCTGGAGAGATTTATAAAGAATGAAGATGTGTTTATGCATTATACAGACTGCAAGTGTTTAAAAATGAAAATAGCGACGGCTCTCTTGTCTCCGTGAATACAGTAATAAACGATGGTAACTTTAACCACATTTAACAGTACATTAGCAACATGCTAACGAAACATTTAGAAAGACAATTTACAAATATCACTAAAAATATCATGTAATCATGGATCATGTCAGTTATTATCGCTCCATCTGCCATTTTTCGCTATTGTCCTTGCTTGCTTACCTAGTCTGATGATTCAGCTGTGCACAGATCCAGACGTTAATACTGGCTGCCCTTGTCTAATGCCTTGAACATGGGCTGGCATATGCAAATATTACGGGCGTACATATTAATGATCCCGACTGTTACGTAACAGTCGGTGTTATGTTGAGATTCGCCTGTTTTTCTGAGGTCTTTTAAACAAATGAGATTTACACAAGAAGGAGGAAACAATGGTGTTTGAGACTCACTGTATGTCATTTCCATGTACTGAACTCTTGTTATTCAACTATGCCAAGGTAAATTCAATTTTTGATTCTAGAGCACCTTTAACATTTTTGAGGAAACCTTGACACTTTTTCCCTAGGACCTTTTGGTGATAGAACATTTAAAAGAACAGCAATTTATTTTAAATATAATTTTTTTGGAACAATATAGTCTTCACTGTCACTTTTGGTCAATTTAATGCATCCTTGCGGAATAAAATTATTAATTATGCACAGCTTTCCCTTTAATAAAATGTCAACGTCTGAAAAGAAATCATTAATAAAGTGTTCAGCTCTGACCTGCGATCCCCACAGCCTCAGTTAAGCAGAGCGTGACTTCCTGAGCATCCCCCTCATGCTGGAAATCTGCTGACTGATTTATCTGAGCCAGCAGCATTATAACCTAGGAGAAAACAAATGTTAGAGACGCAATATGATCACATTTAGTAAGAGTTATGGAACTGTGATGAAGTGATAGTCTCAGATTATATAAACGGTTGATTGTATGACTAAATATGGTTATAAAATATTAAAACAGAAGGCTGATTTCACTGAACTGTCATTTGTGTGCCTCTTTATGTCAGTTACAATGTCAAACTAAATGGAAACTATTATTAAATTTGTATTAATTTAGCTTAAGAAAACACAACAAACTTTATCTATCTTACAAGAGTTTACAAGATAAATTAAGAATATATTATAACAATAATAATTCTAGCATTATAAATTATAATATACTTTAAATATTTTCATGGCCCTTTTCCCCTTAAACTTACAGCTATACACAAGTCAACATGGGAATAAAACACAATGCTCCATTTTCCTGTCTGGTCTATCATGATATTTCATTTCAAGTGCTTCTCAAACAGAAGGCTCATATCTCGGCTGTCACGTCATCAAGTGCCACTGCAGGCCATCTCCATTTGAAGGATCCCTGAAAGCCAGCCTTCGTTTCACTTCCTTCATTCAGTTCATTTTGAAGGATGCATCGAGTGTATCCTTCACGTCCTTCAACCACCCACGAACATCAGCACACATTCCACCTCACGGCATTGTACTTGTATGAGCTCATTATGAAATTAATCTTTAAAACTATTAAAGTTAAATAGAAAGCCAGTTAATATATTTAATACTAAGTATTTTTTCAAAATTAAGTTTAAATTTTGGATAAGATATAAAAATATTCATAGTTAAGGAGGAAAAAAATACCCCAATAGGCCCAAACAGAGCAAAAATATGCAATTTGGTGCAGTAGCCGATATTTATATGTCCAAAAACTAAGATGAATGATAGCTTACAAGTAATCTTTATAACAGTATAGCAGATTACTTACATAAAATGCATATAAATATCAGTTGTCACTCTATATCCCCCAATAATATGTCTTAGTAAGATGACAATCAAATGCGTAATTTTACGTAGTTTTTGTGGGGGACGAAACATATAATGCAATGCCATACAATGATGATTGAGAGATGAACACAAACATTCCTTAAAAGCCTGATGGATCAAATTCGATACTCACATTTTAAAGGCACACTATGTCGTTTTCACCTCTGGAGGTCACTTATTCAAAACAAAGGCGTAACTTGATGACGCTTTGATTTCGCGGAATCATGGGAGGTGCTGTCTTCAGGTCTACAGCCAGTGGAAAAGAATCTGAAGAGACTCATATTCATCATATTCATGGATGAGCTAATGTATTAAAGATTTATTAACATTACCGCAGTATGAAACAGGGCGTGGAGCGGAACGAGGACGCTGGAGCGATTGCTAATGAAAGACGAGTGCGACACACGGCTCGAGAGCAGCGGAGCGTTTGATATGCTGCAGACGAGCGCTATGTGGGGTATGTGGGGTAAAGCAGCGCTGTTTATCATATTAGATACATTTGTGTGTTGAAAGTTGTTATTATGTTACTCTGTGCGTTCACTCAGCGGCTGCTATGAGACACTTGTTGCACACTGCAGTGAGCTAGATCGATATTAGTCATGGTAAAACATGGTACTTGCTGTAAATCAAGAAAATTAGATTTAGACAATAAGACTTACTGTGTTGAGCTATATAACATGATTAGTTTTCTGTCGATGAATGTATCCAAACAGTTGCTCACCGGTCTAATAAAACACATAATATATTAAAGCATCTTTGGTATTTCCAAGATTTCTACAAATTAAAACTGGAAATCGAGGATAACGCAGGTATTATGTCATTGATAGGCGACGCACGGTCCTATCCATGAATATGATTTCTGCCCGAGTCTTGTTGGATTCTTTTCCACTGGCTGTAGACATGAAGACAACACCTCCCACTATTCCGCGAAATCAAGGCGTCATCAAGCTACGCCTCTGTTTTGAATAAGCGACCTCTAGAGGCAAAAACTACATAGTGTGCCTTTAAAATGTGAGTATCGGATATGATCCATCAGGCTTTTAAAGGTGGTACAGAGGATCTTTTCGTCGACCGAGAAACCAAAGACTGTTAGAGAGTTTTTGAAATGAGCACATGCGTAAGAACAACCCCCCTCCTTCACAGCTCATTTCGAGGGAACGCCTCCCAAAACTCGTGCACGAGTATTGGAACACGAGTATTGGAACACATTCGCTGTGTCGTGTTAGTGGATTCATTATGTCGGACTCACCGCAGGTAACTCATAATCTGCAGTTGTTACTCCTGTCTCCTGACAAAAACATTGCATGCGGCGCCTGTGGAGTGTGGAAAGTTACTGGAGCGCGCAGCCGCGCGTCTCTCACAAGGAACGTCATGGCAGTGATTGACAAGCCAGAGGGCCAATCGTTTACGCGATGATCGCGTAAACGATTGGCTGATGTTTTTAAGGCCCTACCTCGTGCACAGATGATGTATATTAATATTATTCCTTTCAGTGCACCTAATAAATAGTCTTTTATCAGTTAGTAAAGACAGTTTCAAGTAATATTGCAAAAATGTATAAAACAAAACATCCTCTGTACCACCTTTAAGGAATGTTTGTGTTCATCTCTCAATCATCCATGTATGGCATTGCATTATATGTTTCGCCCCCCCACAAAAACTATGTAAAATTACGCATTCAATTGTCATCTTACTAAGACATATTATTGAGGGATATAGAGTGACAACTGATATTTATATGCATTTTATGTAAGTAATCTGTTATACTGTTATAAAGATTACTTGTAAGCTATCATTCATCTTACTTTTTGGACATATAAATATCGGCTACTGCACCAAATTGCATATTTTTGCTCTGTTTGGGCCTATTGGGGTATTTATTTCCTCCTTAACTATGAATATTTTAATATCTTATCCAAAATGTAAACTAATTTTGGAAAAATACTTCTTTATATTAACTTTAATAGTTTTAAAGGTTAATTTCATAATGAGCTCATAGAAACTCAATGCCGTGAAGTGGAATGTGTGCTGATGTTCGCGGGTGATTGAAGGATGTGAAGGATACACTCGATGCATCCTTCAAAATGGTCCGTGTCCTGGTTAAAATTGCATATTTCTCTGGATTTAAATATTCTTGGAAACATTTGGGATAATGTACACAAGTCAACAATATATATGACACTGTTCTAGTGGTTTTTGAACGTTTTAATCCAAAAATCTTATATATTGTGCCTCTAACAAATACAAAAAAATATGCATTAATAATCAAGTAAACCTAAGTTGCTTCAGTCCAGTAAGTGTTCATCTTGAAATATTACTAACAATATAAAAGATTTAACAGCAAAAAGACACGTAAACCATGACCTGAAGGGGGACCGTTTGTGCAATTATACTAAAAGGCCTTGAAAAAAGAAGCAGTATAAACAAACTCTCAGAATGCAGATTTCTAGAAAATCATGATACATCAAATAAATATGATAAAGTAGGCTTTCTAAGGATTCGGATGATGTTATGAAACATTAACACGATCACAAAATAGTAGAAACCAGACGTGAAGCTTTACTTCCTTATTACAAAAAAGCTTTTGTCCTTCAGATTTGTGCAGTGTTTTACAGTCACCTCAGTAGAGCTGCTCATGTGTGACACTGATTCACCCCTGTGCTTTCTATCGCTTGTTAATAAATAAACTGATACAGTTAGGGTTAATCTACACTACGCATTCACATCTTTAACGCTTGAAAACACTGACACATGAGATTATGGGATGTGAACGCAAAGTAGCTGCCGCGAGATCTAGTGTCAGACATGTAAACAAGACGTCGAGAAGCAGTGCGACACTCACTGCTCAGTGAAGTGTTTATAAACATGCTTTATTGCTGCTGCTGCTGCTGGTGCCAATCTGATTTTCAGTTTATTTCTGCTGCTGATGCCAATCTGATTTTCGGTAGCTACAATGTAGTGCATATCGCCTGATCTTTTACATTAATAACAGATGTATTTAGTTGTTCAGACACTCACCTCTCTGAAGAACCAAATCTACCAGAAACGGTGCACCGGATCAAATTATGTATTTAATATTTCCATATGTCGAGGTCCCTAACATCGTGAAATACAAGTGTGTTTTGAATTGGTGTATTTCTTCTGTGATTTTAATGTCAGAGAACCAGTGAGTGAAGAGGTCTATTCTGCCCCCTGTTGTTCAGGAGTGATACACCCTAACAGTTGTTGTCACTACATAATTCCCTTTGTCACTTCATGTACAATGCAAAAAAAAAAAAAACTTTACTTGCAATGCGCTGAAATGTAAAATAGCTTTAAGTATATGTATTGTCAAAAATATAGTCAAAAATATAAATAATAAAAATATTATTCTGGGTGGTTGTTAGGTGGTTGCTAGGCAGTTACTAAGGTATTCTGGCTTGTTGCTAGGGCATTGCTGTGAAGCTGTTTGGCAGTTGTTCAGATGTTGTGGGTGGTGGCTAAGGTCTTGCTAGGCAGTTGCTAGGGTGTTGTAGGTGGTTGATATGGTGTTGCTATGCAGTTACTATGGTGTTCTGGGTGACACCCTGTCTGGATGTCTTTGCTATGTAGTTGCTAGGATAATGTGGATGGCTGCTATCTATGGCATTGCTATGTGGTTGCTAGGCAGTTACTAATGTATTCTGGCTGGTTGCTAGGGCATTGCTGTGAAGCTGTTTGTCAGTTGTTCAGATGTTGTGGGTGGTGGCTAAGGTCTTGCTAGGCAGTTGCTAGGGTGCTTTTCAGCGGTTGCCAGATGTGGTTGATAGGCAGCTGCTATGGTGTTGTAGGTGGTTGATAGTGTGTTGCTAAGCAGTTACTAAGGTGTTGTGAGTGGTTGAAATGGTGTTGCTATGCAGTTACTATGGTGTTCTGGGTGATCTTTAGGGTGTCTGAATGTCTTTGCTATGTAGTTGCTAGGGATAATGTGGATTGCTGCTATGGCATTGCTGTGTGGTTGCTTGGCAGTTACTGAGGTATTCTGGCTGGTTGCTAGGGCATTGCTATGAAGCTGTTTGTCAGTTGTTCAGATGTTGTGGGTGGTGGCTAAGGTCTTGCTAGGCAGTTGCTAGGGTGCTTTTCAGCGGTTGCCAGATGTGGTTGATAGGCAGCTGCTATGGTGTTGTAGGTGGTTGATAGTGTGTTGCTAAGCAGTTACTAAGGTGTTGTGAGTGGTTGAAATGGCATTGCTATGCAGTTACTATGGTGTTCTGGGTGATCTTTAGGGTGTCTGAATGTCTTTGCTATGTAGTTTCTAGGATAATGTGGATTGCTGCTATGGCATTGCTATGTGGTTGCTAGGCAGTTACTAAGGTATTCTGGCTGGTTGCTATGGCATTGCTGTGAAGCTGTTTGGCAGTTGTTCAGATGTTGTGGGTGGTGGCTAAGGTCTTGCTAGGCAGTTGCTAGGGTGCTTTTCAGCAGTTGCCAGATGTGATTGATAGGCAGCTGCTATGGTGTTGTAGGTGGTTGATAGTGTGTTGCTAAGCAGTTACTAAGGTGTTGTGAGTGGTTGATATGGCATTGCTATGCAGTTACTATGGTGTTCTGGCTGATCTTTAGGGTGTCTGAATGTCTTTGCTATGTAGTTGCTAGGGATAATGTGGATTGCTGCTATGGCATTGCTGTGTGGTTGCTTGGCAGTTACTAAGGTATTCTGGCTGGTTGCTAGGGCATTGCTATGAAGCTGTTTGTCAGTTGTTCAGATGTTGTGGGTGGTGGCTAAGGTCTTGTTGCTAGGGTGCTTTTCAGCGGTTGCCGGATGTGGTTGATAGGCAGCTGCTATGGTGTTGTAGGTGGTTGATAGTGTGTTGCTAAGCAGTTACTAAGGTGTTGTGAGTGGTTGATATGGTGTTGCTATGCAGTTACTATGGTGTTCTGCGTGATCTTTAGGGTATCTGAATGTCTTTGCTATGTAGTTTCTAAGATAATGTGGATGGCTGCTATGGCATTGCTATGTGGTTGTAAGGCAGTTGTTATGGTGTTCTGGGTGGTTGCTAGGGTGTTGCTAATGTATTCTGGGTGGTTGCTAGGGTGTTGCTAATGTATTCTGGGTGGTTGCTAGTAGAGCTGCATGATTCTGGATAAATTGAGAATCACAATTTTATTTGTTTCAAATAGAGATCACGATTCTCCAATGATTCTAAACAGACAACTAATTAAAATAACACAATTTACTAGAGGTTCTGAAAAAATATTAATTGCTGCCGTCTATTTAAAAATGTTTCATTAATTAGAATGAAGTAGCCTATTTTAAAAAATGGTTTGAATGCATGATTCAATGACTCACTCATAAATACTACTTTCATTACTGGATGATTTTTGAACGAAATCTTGAATGAATTAATTAATGACTCATAAATACTTCACTTGTTTCATTACTGGATGAATCAGCGTTTTTAAACGGATCTCTTGAATTAATGATTCAATGACAAATGCATTTTTAACAGTCACTTTTCGCCACCTACTGCATGTAACCAAATTTGATACAATCGTTAAGCGGTATCTATTCTATTTTGATCGCTATCATAGAAATCAGTGTTTCCGAACACGTACTTCTGTGATAATTTGAATAAGTGTAGGCTAAGAGAGAAATAACCAGGCATAGTTGTGTAGCTGAAAAGACTATTACATGACAACCGCTCTCTCTGAGTCCGCGGCAGTGCAAACACAGATTTAAATGTTCCGGAATGTTCATTTAGAAATAAGATCAAGTGGGTGTTTGAATCGAGATCGCGATCTTTAAACGATTAATCGCGCAGTTCTAATTGCTAGGATGTTGCTCTGCAGTTGCTAGTGTGTTGCTAGGCAGTTACTAGGGTGTTTTTGGTAGTTGCTAGGGTGTTGCTATGCGGTTTCTAGGGTGTTTTAGGTGGTTGTTAGACTGTTGCTATGCAATAACTATATGTCTAAAAAAAATAAAGATTGTTCTTGCTGGAATTTCTATCATAAATTGGAACCTAATGGAAATTATATGATTCTAAAATAACAACACAAAAACTACATCTTTCAGAACACATTTTACAATAGCACTGTTATGATTAATAGAACAAAATGGTTATCAAAACAAGGCTTTTTAAAAATCTTTCAGGATCAGACAACATTATTCTGACACAATATGGTAAACAATTTTCACTGATTCTTATCTGATCTAAAGTCGTTTTCTTTGGCAAAACCACTTAGTTCATGATGGTTTGCTGATTTGTGAAATACTGACCTGGAACTTCCCTAATTTCTACAGTGTCAAATGAACGTGCCAGTGTCTCGTGCGTCACTCTGCGGGTAAAGGCTGGCTTATCTAGTTGATCTAAATGAACATTGCCTTTGTTTGTGTAAAAACACAATAAACATCCATTAGGCTATTACATCAGTGGGTTTTGTTTGAGAGCCAATCAACAGAATCATCCGGAAAGCTGGTGTATTTTTGGTACCCTTTATATAGATGAAATCACCAGGATGCTTCTTCTAGTCTTCATGTACGACTAGAGATGGATGGCAGACTCTTTACTTTGCTATTTCTGATCATAATTAATATAATTTCAGCATGTCTTTCCTGCCCAGAGCACCAGCAGGCCTTTGAGAGCTCCTGCTATGAGTTTGTGGCCCGGCAGCGCAGTTTCCTCAGCGCTCAGGCTTGGTGTGAACGGGACGGAGGGCACCTGGCCTTCATCCAGAGTGATGAAACACAGCACTTTCTCCAAAAACACCTGCAGCCGGAGCAGGACTGGTGGATAGGACTAGTGTCTACCTCCATCAACCTCATTCTGGACACGGAAGGTACACAGCTGGTGTGACGGCACTAGATTACTGAGAAAGCTTGAATTTTTGTTTTAAATAACCAGTAATAAAATACATTTTTATTATCATGCATATTGCTTGATCCACAGCGAGCCATATTTTAACCACATTCATCCTTTTTAACTGAATAAATTAAATTGTATTCAGAATAAACCAATTTGTGCTGATATTATTTTATGATTGAAATTAAAATGCAAATAGCTCCATTGCATGAGTTTTTGAGTACAGAAATCATCATTTTACCTGCACCAACTTGAATGTCCTCAGAAGGCTTGATCTGGTTGGACGGTTCAGACGTGATTTACTCAAACTGGCTCAGTGAGCCGATGCTGGAATCAGGTTGTGGCCACATCAACACAGACTCTGGACCTCACTGGAAGATGACAAGTAACTGTAGTCAGGAATTTTACTTTGTTTGTGAGTTTGGTGAGTTTTACGCTTTCTTTCTTTTGATATAGTGTTTTTATATATATATATATATAAATATGTATATTAATATTTAAAGTATTTTAATATGTGACTATGCTCATTAATTTTATTCAAATTCAAGTATGTAATATGAATAAGGCCGATTAGATTGAGTAACTGTAGTCAGGAATTTTACTTAATTTGTGAATTTGGTGAGTTTTATGCTTTCTTTCTTTTTATATAATATTTATATATTATTAGGCATAATAATATAAGTATTTTAATATATCGTATGCACATTCATTTTCAGTGTTGAGGTAATGCATTACAAGTAACTTGAGTTACGTAATCAGATTACTTTTTTCAAGTAACTAGTAGCATTACTTTTTCAATTTACAACAAGTTACTTTTTCAAATAAGTAACGCAAGTTACTTTGTTTTCACATTTATTGACTGACAGATCTCCTGTCTCCTTGTTAAGAGAAATAAAGTGCAGAGGTGTTGTGTGCGCTGTGTGAACATGATGGTTATTGTAGTTCTAGACTAAATGTGAACATGCATTTACTCATCTCACTTGCACGAAAACATTCAGTATTCCTCAAAATGAATAAAAACATTGAAATGCAATCACAAAATTTTACGCAAACTGGTAATAATTAAATATATTAAATTGCACAAATATACTTTATGTATTTAATCTCACTTTATTAACCAATGTCTTTGCTGCTGACCTTCAGTGATCCAATTCAACCATACTAATATGCAAATATTACTTTAGATTTGATTTAGAAACAACAGTGTTGAACCTCCTTCTTCCCGTCACATTTCTGTTTTCTTTTTTTTGCTTAAATAAGAGTGTTAAACTTTCTTCTCCTGCGTCATTTCACTTTTGATGTGAAAAGGCCCTTTACATTTGCCAAAAACAGAACTTTTGTTTTTTTGCAAACAAACAAGTTCAGCCAAGGTGAAAAAAGAAACGCAAAAGGAACGTAACGCATTACTTTCCATAAAAAGTAACCAAGTAACAAAATTAGTTTCTTTTTTAGGGAGTAACGCAATACTGTAATGCATTACTTTTAAAAGTAACTTTTCCCAACACTGTTAGTTTTATTTAAATTCCAAAACAAGTATGTAATATGAATAAGCACAATTATATTGAGTAAATGTAGTCAGAGATACTTTATTTTTGCGTTTGGTGAGTTTACGCTTTCTTCTTTAGTATTTTTATATATTGGTATGCTCATTAGTTATATTCAAATTCAAAAAAGACAAGTATATAATATGAATAAGCCCAATTATGCTGAGTACACATCAATAAAATAAATTTATTATTTACAGTGTGGCAAACAATAGAAAACAATGTAACTCCAAATACATTTTGAGATATCTAAGGAATCTCAATTGTATGCCTAAGAAATAATAATAATAATAAAAAAATGTCTTTTGAACATTTAAAGGCATTTTTATGAGAAATATGATGTAGTTTTTAAAAATTAAACTGTTTAATAGTCCTTTTTGTCTTTCCTGTAGAATCGGGGCGCTCTCTGTCCTGTACGGACAGCACTGTCCTGCAGTGTGGCTCAGATCAGGTGATAGAGGTTGATGAGAGTTTCTACGGCAGGAAGACGCCACATTACTGCAGGAACAACATGCCAAGCTCTCGCACAGCCTCACCAGAGCAGTGCAGCTGGATCGATGTGCGGGATTTAGTTGCAGGTACTGCACGACAACAGCAAAAATGTACCAAAACAAACCAAAAACCTAAGTGTTATTTGGTATTTGGAAAAATCTTGTACAGTGAAAATACATAAATATGGAAGTTATTCACTTGCAAAAATCAATCAGGTGTTTAAGTACATAGGTAATCCGAGAGCATCAGTTTATTTTTTAAACCTTTAATGAGTCTTAATGTCTCCATCTGACAAGGACAGAAAATGCTTTTGTGTGGCGCTTGTGAATTGATGCTCTTTTTCTGACTTCTTTCTTTTCATTCGAATGCAGAGCAAACAATATAAAATCTGAAATGCAAACAGAGCTTCAATGAGCTTTCTTTTACCCGAGGGCTCCTGCTGAGGTTTAAAATTACATGTAAAACAGAAAAAAACAAACAAAGCGAACTTGGAAAAAAGACCAATGTATTGACAGTTCAATAGGTACTAATGGACCTGAAAAAGTCTCGTAATTAGGCAAAAGAATTGTGAACATATTTATTTGTGAACAAAGGGATTCAGACAATATCTTTGTGAAGATGATTCTGCTGCTTTAATGTACTTTACTATTGTTGTCAAAGTGCTTAGTGTTTAAAAACCATTGAGAATGTCTGCATCTATTCTTTTACTGTATCTCAGTAATATTGCTTTGACTGGCTGCAGTGTTGAATAGTAATGATGAGGGTTTGTTGTTGTCCTCCAAGAGCTGTGTAATGGACAGCAGGTTTGCACGGCTGTGACAGATGGATCATCTTCTGGCGATCCGTGTCCTGCAGTGGGAAGTTACCTGTCTGTGGAATACCACTGCAAAGACCGTGAGAGCTGTTTTATATTCACTACCTACAGTATACACCTTATTTTACAATGTGCAGTAAACGGTGTGTTTTTATGGAAGCCCGTTTCTGCCACATAAAAAAAAAAGGGCTTTGGTAAATCATAATTTTGGCATAGCCTTCTAAGGCATAATTATGACATAAAAAGTTGAAATTACTGTATGACATAGAAGGTCGTAATATGTAGGCCCCTAAAGGGAAATGGTGATGGAAAAAATATCAGATGGGAGAAAAAAGTTATATGTCAATGCTTTTGCATTGCCCCGAGAAACTTTGCATTTGCTTTGCGCTCTTTGTGAGGGAACACAACGGTACTGTAAGCAAATGCAACGTTTCTCGGGGGAACACAAAAGCATTGACTTATACATTTTCCTCCCATCTCATATTTTTTCCATACCGTGTTCAGGCTCTTTATAATTTGACATTTTATCTCATGATTTTGACTTTTTCATCCCAGACTTTTTATGCCATAATTTTGATTTAGTATGTCATAATTTCTTTTTTTTATGCCATAATTGTGGCATAAAAAGTTACAATTATTACTTAGTATTGCATAATTAATTATTATTTACTAAAGCATGTTTTTTTTTCTTATGTGGCGGAAATTCTAAAGTGTTTATTATTAGCCTAAAGTGATAAATTAAAATAATTTGATAAATACTTGTTTGCGATATCAAGCAGAAAAATTGACTGGTTTTGAATACATTCAATTTACCAATGGCTACGCATTAAAAATAAGGTGGATAGAGAAACATATTAATGATACTGCTATTGTTCTTTTCAGACTATTAATATATTACATACATTGAAGCAAACCTGTTTATATTTGTCCTAATTAATAACCTGTTTGATGAGGATGAAAAAAAAAGATATGATTAACGTCTGTTTCACCAAACAATGTATATTTTCTATAATGCAGAAGCCTCTGGTGTTATTGTGGAAAGATCTGCAGATGATGGTGGAGGAGATTCTTTTGTTAAGGTGATCAAATTGATTTTTCAGTGTGATCATTTTAATGTTTTTAGAACTGTTCTTTGTACTTCTTTGTACTTTCATTTATTCACTTTAAGCATTTTTCATTAAGGGTCTTAAACAGCTTGTCAAGGTCTATTTTGTGATAATGACACCTTTCCTCTAACAAGATATGATTTTAGTAACATTTATGGACTCAGACATAAATGAGCAAATGGTGAATTTTTTTATTTTTTTTCCTTTACAATATTTATTTACTAAAAAACCTATACAGCTGTCTATCTCAAAATCTATGTAATAGTTCCAGGGATTCTCATTACTTTATTTATCAATTTTCAATGTGGAAACGGATGAATTTATTATTAAACTTGATTCTTAAATGCTGTTTTCCTAAACCTAAACCTTTTTAAGAATCAAAGTATCTTTGACTTTGAGACAGGACACTCACAAAAGAGCTAAAAGGAAAAAGAAAGAAGAGAAACGGATTTGTTATCCTGTTGTTGGGAGTTCAGCCTCTTTGGAAATCTCGTAAGACACATTTTTGTGACATTAATTTTTTTCATTACCTTGAACTCTTGACCTTGAAAACCTCAGCAAGTCAAACAAACTTTTTTTTGTCACACTTTATTTCGATAGTCCACTTTAGACATTCTACTAACGAAAAGTAATTTTGTAACTTCATGTCAACTAAATCTCATTTGAGAATTAGTAAAATTCTGTCTGCTTAGTATCTGCTAACACTTTATTTTGATGCTCCGCAACAAGTGTTTTTAGCTAGTTTCAGGCCGACGCAGTTATCATTTTCACGTCCAGCACCCACGTTGTTTAAATAGAAAATGCACTCGCACCCATCTGTTCGCCCATGGGCGTGCTGGTCTGAAAACGAGGTGTGTTCAGGTGCATTGTTGGCGTGTTGCTATTTTGAGGCAACGTAGAATGTCTAAAGTGGACTATCGAAATAAAGTGTAACCAAAATACGTTTGCTTTACTTGCTGAGGTTTTCATATCTGTTGTTGGATGGAGGTTATGAAGAAAGTTGATCTGCATGTATTTGTATTTTTTCCAAGCTGCTCAAATTGTGATCCAAATGATAATCACGAGAAAATCAAACTGAAGCTAGTAAACTCTAACTGTGACGAAACTGACTGGTATGTGGAAGATGGCAGTAAACTGAAGAAATATAATGTAAGTACAGTCTATTTCAAATGTATGTAATGATTTTATTTCCAATATTACTATATGGGTCATTGACGAATAAGGTTTTTAAAAGTGTAAAAAAAAAACATAATGGAGATATAATTAATTTTGAAGTTTTAATAAGTGTTAACAATAAGATTATGTGTTTTTTATAATCAATTAACACTGCTTTTGTCATTTTTTTTTACATGATGGACAAAATTTGTCATCAAAAAAGTAATTCGGTTTAACCAAAATTTTGGTTTTACCGAATGACACTTTTGGTTATCCCGAATGACGGTATTTTCAAACAATGCTAACAGGCTGATATCTAGCTAGCTTGCAAAAGGACAATCAAACATTTTATATTTAGTACAAGTTTTTGAAAAATTACAACATTTTCCATGTTTTATAGCGGTTTTACCGAATGACCTGATGTTTCGGGACATGCGTATGAGCGAGTGAAAACATGAATTTTTCACATAGTTAAGAGAGAGTTAGTTACTTTGCTTCATGACCATGTGATCCTGAATGATGTCACATCCTGTCACATGATACCGCTTGACTTGATCCAAAATGGTTCCTTTATATTGGTTACTCCGAATGACATCAATGAAATTCATTTTTCTCATAACAAAGCAACGACTTCTACACATAATTTTAATACCATTTTGCACTATGTTGATATATGATGTTATAAAATCATGCCAGAATAAAAAATATATACATTTATTACATTTTAAGATTATTTTAATCACAAATGAAATGGCTGTATTGGCCGTTGGATGGTTAATATGTAGCAAAATATAATTAAAACCTTTTGGATTCAATAAAAGAGAATTAGTTGTACTACCTTACATACTTTGGATGTCATATCTTTGTTTTTTATTATTATTAAGGCCTTTGGACAAAAAAATGACCCGTCACGTCAATGACCCATATACTGAGTACAATTTCTATTCTTTTTTACACTGAACTTTTGCAATGATATGCAGATGTTTCTCCAATTTTTTATAATAACTGGCTTTTTCACATATACATTGTTTTGTTTCTAGAAAGACAGTTTTAAGAAAGACTGCTTAAATGATGGCAAGAAGGTGCTGAATTCACAGAACAAAGATGATGATGAAGTGGAAGTTAAAGCTAAAAAGCTTACACCTTTCAAGAAGGACATCCTCGTAGTGGTGACTTGTGTGTTGATTTCACATTTTGTGGCTACAGACGCTATTGAATTTCATCTATGAATAAAGTGCATCTAATAACTATTCTGTATGATTTAGGCCAAAACGGTCAAACAACTTCTTATGGGGAGCATATCATACCATATACCTTAATAAAGAAAGACAAGAGTCAGCTCATGCTAGACATCTTTAACCAGTTCAATCAAATTGGTGGAGCAGACGACACAGAAGAGGTAAAAAGGATGAAAGAGAATTAAGTGAAGACTTCATTTTTAGGCCTACATAGCAATGAAAAAGGTGTTTTTCCACATCATGTATGTCATATCTATTCCCTAATATCCATTTCCCACTTGCAGTTCAAAGAGGATCTTCTTTCAGATTTGTGTTCATTTTTAAAAGACTCTGAGCCACTCCAGCAACCCACAGATGTGCAGCGCTATGCTGATGTTTTAACAAGACTCATTAAAGACGAGGGCAAAGTGAATACTAATGCTCAGGTACTACTGTGACCAAACACATCATTAGATATGTGATCAGATGTTACTTATAATGGCTGATGAGGCACTTTTCTTTCACAGGAGTTTGCTGGTTGTATATTAAATGTTGTAAGTAACTCCCTCACATCCATCGATCTGACTCCAGATAACATCACTGCTCTAACTGACCCAGTCAGACTAATCGTTGAGTCCTCTAGTCACATTCTTGGTGCCTTCAATAAAGACAAAGAGGTAACTTCTTTCCAAAAATAGTCTGATTGAACCTGCAAATCTTTCTTAGGTTAGGCATGCTTTGGGACCTGATTGTTGGTTTAAAGACAGCACTTTGTCATTAGTTTAAAGTGCATTTTTGTATTGGTCTAATCGAAAATTATGGTTTCTGGTTTAAAGTGATAGATCACCCAAAAATGAAAATTGTCCCATGATTTACTCACCATCAAGCCATCCCAGGTGTAAATGACTATCTTCTACTAGTAATAAGTCAATGCTTTTGCGTTTTCTCACAAATGTTTTACTTTTCCCCAGGAAACTTTGCACAAAGAAACGTTTTTGTGAGCAAACACAAAGGTTTTGCGAGAGAACGTATAAGCATTGAGATATTAATTTAGCAGTTGCACTTTATTTTACTACCGTACACGCACTTACAGTGTTCCTACCTAAGAAAGTACTGGTTAATATTAACTGCATGGGTTAAAGGGTTAGTTCACTCAAAAATGAAAATTGTCATTAATTACTCACCCTTATATCGTTCCACACCCGTAAGACCTTCGTTCATCTTCGAACACAAATCAAGATATTTTTGATAAAATCCGATGGCTTAGTGAGGCCTGCATTGCCAGCAAGATAATTAACACTTTCAAATGCTCAGAAAGGTACTAAAGACATATCAGTTCATGTGACTACAGTGGTTAACCTTAATGTTATGAAGCGACGAGAATAATTTTTGTGCGACAAAAAAAAAACTTTATTCAACAATATCTAGTGATGGGTGATTTCAAAACACTGCTTCATGAAGCTTTGAAGCTTTACGAATCTTTTGTTTCGAATCAGTGGTTCGGAGAACGTAAAAAACTGCCAAAGTCACGCCCCCCAGTGGTGAACCATTGAAATTTCGAAACACTTATGACATAACGAAGCCTCGTTTTAATGAAATCACGTGACTTTGGCAGTTTCATACGTGCTCCGAACCACTGATTCGAAACAAGATTCGTAAAGCTTCGAAGCCTCATGAAGCAGTGTTTTGAAATCGCCCATCACTAGATATTGTTGAATAAAGTTGTTATTTAGTTTTTTTGGCACACAAAAAGTATTCTCGTTGCTTCATAACATTAAGGTTGAACCACTGTAGTCACATGAACTGTTTTAAATATGTCTTCAGTAGCTTTCTGGGCATCTGAAAGTGTTAATTATCTTGCTGTCAAGGGAGGCCTCACTGAGCCATTGGATTTCATCAAAAGTATCTTAAATTGTGTTCCAAAGATGAATGAAGGTCTTACAGGTGTGGAACGACATGAGAGTAAATAATTAATGACAGAATTTTCATTTTTGGGTGAACTAACCCTTTAAGGTTAGGTATCTGTAACGAGACGGGACACGACGTGGGATCCATCTGCAGGCTTTATTGAGCAGATATCGTGGTCTAACAGGCAATGGTCACACAGTGGCAAACAAGTACAGCAGGGGATAGACAGAATCATGGTAATATAACAGGCAGTAAGTCAGGGCAGGCAGATATCAATCACAAGTCCAAGACTTAGCAAATAGTCCAAAGGGCAGGCAGCAGAGAATCGTGAACGGGGAACAAACAGGGTCAACAACAGGCAGGCAAATACAATGACAAACGCTCAGAAACGCAAACTGTAGTATTACAAGACCTCGCAATGAGTGTGAGAATGAGAGTGGCTTAAATAGTCCAGGTAATGTGCTGCAGCTGGGTGTGGGTGATTGCTGATTGTTGGAGTGAGTGCAGGTGATTGGCAGGGAGGATTATGGGAAATGGAGTCCGGGAATGATTGGAACTGTGACAGTATCAGGGTAGGTTCAGGGTTGGTACATAGTTATTACCCACTTATTGTAATAACTATAATAAATACATAGTATGTACATGGGGAACAGGACTGTAAAATAAAGTGCTACCAGTTTAACTTTTGTTTATGGTGAAATTAAGTTGTAAAAAGCCAAAGAAATATCATACTGACCTATATTAAATAAATAAGTTTTTGAGCTTCAAAAACTATGGCATTATTTGATTAAGTATAATGTATGACCTTTATAATAAATAATTTTTTTAATTTGTATGAATGTTTTTGTCTTTGGAAAAATAAATATTTTGAAATAGAATATTAAATCTAAATTTAAGATTTGATCTAAACCAATATAATTTGAGAGATAAATAATACATTTGGCTGTAACAAATTAGAGGGATTTATTTTAATTTGGTGCATTTTGTTCAGTGCATGTTTATCTGGTATTGACAAGGAAGCTTTTTTATTGCTGGTCCAAGATGGTCTAGCACAGGAGTGTCCAAACTCGGTCCTGGAGGGCCGCTGTCCTGCAGAGTTTAGCTCCAACCCCAATTAAACACACCTGAACCACTAATCAAGATCTAACTAGGCATATAGAAACTTCAAGGCAAGTGTTTTGGAGCTGGTTGGAGCTAAACCAAAGACTATAGAATAACACAAGACACATCACTCATATTGTTTTGAATGGGAGAAAGAGCAACGTGCAATATGGCGGAATAAGTCCTGCCTTCTAAATAAGAGCCAATCGCCGATTGATAAAGTCATCACGCCACTGCAGCGGCTGTTAGAAGCTCTGGTTCCTATAGAAACACTCAGACGTGCGCTTCCTATAGAGACCCACACTTAGGACTGCATATGCGCATTAGCTTGATCCAGCCTGCCCTGAATAATACAGCTTTTTGTCATGATTCGAGCGTTTAGAAATAAAATTTATGAGACAGTTATTGTCAGATTTCATCGGTGATTTCAAATATGAAAACTTGACAAACAGCTTTGGAGAATTTGGTGTTTCCCCATTCAAAGAGATAGGAGCTACACTTGCATGCCCGAGAGGCATTTCAAAGATGGCCGCCGAGTGAAATGACTTGTCTTAAAGGGACTTTGGCTAAACTCTGCAGGACAGCGGCTCTCCAGGACCGAGTTTGGACACAGCTAGCACCAGTTAATGACTAGGTAGAAACCTGCTATCATGTTCCAAAACACATTTAATTAAGTGAGAAATTCTGCTGATTCGTTCTCATTGCCTTTCAGAGCGACATCTCTGATTATTTGCTCAGTGCGGTGGACTCTGTGCAGAAATTCCTGCTAACAAATAAAATACCTGATCTGGAGCCCTACATCATCAGCACTCCTAATGTCAATGTTTACGTCAACAGGTAGGAATTCAATTAATTATTGTGATCAGTGAAGATAAAACTGAACATTGAAAACATTTTGCGTGTGTTTTGATGTTTTTCTGATTAGGTTATCTCCAGCGAACCTCCATAAAAAGCCTTTCAGTGTCCAGAACAGTCTAGCCGGCTTCAAGCTTCCAAATCTAGGTTCTGATATACTGCCTGTAGATGAGCCAGTGGATGTGAAAGTGAGTGTTTTGTTACATTACGTATTATCTTTTCCTTTAGTCAAAGGCATTATCTAAAAAATCCCTAATCTGAACAATCTCTGTTCTGCTCAAATTTAAAGTGCTAAATAGGCCTATGTCACTGTTACTTCTGACAATTTTAATTTGTTTATTTTAAAAGCATTTAGCCAAGAATGATTCAAACTTGCAACAAATTTTCCTCTTAGCTACATTGCTTTATTTTCAGGACTTCCTAATGTTACAGATCCTTTACACATATAATACAGTACACATACCTGTTCTCTTTTCACAGATGACACATTTTAACATTGATCCATGGATTGAAGGTCAGCCCATTCATAGTATTGTGGCTGGTTTGTCCCTTTCCAAAACAAATGGCTCTGGCATTCCAGTGGCAAACGTTACTGAGGAGATTGAGGTAAAAAATGAATGACCTCTTGACAGTAACTGGAACTGGAAAGGTGAAGTGTGTCATTTATTTGCCACTAGCATCACCAAATGGAATTACAAAAATAAGAAATGGACTTGTAAAAGTAATTTTTGAAACTGGGGAAATACATTTTCAAAAGGGCTTCTCATTCTAAACCCCGGTTTTAACCCTAGATAAAGGAACATTAAATTTTTTACCCGGTGTTATGAAACCCTGCTCCGGAGCAGGGTAGCACTGTTTTTGCAATGTTAACTCGAATTGTGTTGCCATACGTGTACAGTGTGAAACGATGTGGTGTTATGCTGCATTACAGAAAGTCGGAATTTGGATTTTTCCCATGTCCTACTTGGAAATAATGTGTAGAACGCCAGATCAACCAGCATAGAGTAGGGCTACCTTCTCAAGTCAAGTCATCTTCATTTATATAGCGAATAGCGCTTTTTACAATACAAATTGTTTCAAAGCAGCTTCACAGTGATAATAGGAAAATTAATGGATAGAGATTGTTTTGGCTTTACAGCAGCTCTAAAGTTATCGAGCTAAAGTAAGTTTTTGATTGAATCACTTCCGTTGTTAAAAATGTGAATTATTAACTTAGGGGCCACTTAAATTACACATTTTTAACTGAAAACAGAAGACTTTTAATGCGTTCTTGCCGTTCATTTATGTGTTTAGTCTATAGGTTTGTGCGTTTGAATGTGTATGTGCGCAGACGCTTAGTCTTTCTTTACAAAGTGACATTGCCATATTACTTGTCTGGCCCACATTACACAGAATTATTAGTCGCTTCCGCGGATCCATGCTGGAATCATTTTGATAAGGTTTTATCTATACATAGGGAAAGGAAAGGGAAGGAGTTGACACTTCAGGGCTGCGTTGTCTTTATGTCTAGATTGCAGGTCCTTCATCTCATCTGGATATGGCCTGGATCTGGCCGACAGTAAACCTCAGGATAAACAGAGAAAGACTAATATTAGCGTAGACGCCATTCTTCTTATGATGTAGCGAGTACATCAGGTGTTATGGGAAGTGTTCCCGGTTCCGGCTGACCTAATTTATGCAGCCTAACAATTTACATGATTTGAATTATAGAAGTAGATCATGTGTTATGTGTATGCCAGGTTAAAGAGACGTGTTTTTAGTCTAGATTTATTTAAACTGACAGAGTGTGTCTGCTTCCCGAACAATGCTAGGAAGACTGTTCCAAAGTTTAGGTGCTAAAAAGGAAAAGGATCCTATGCCTGCAGTTGATTTTGATATTCTAGGTATTATCAACTGGCCAAAATTTTGAGATCACAATAGACGTGAAGGACTATAATGTGTTAAGTATAATGAGGACTATAATGAGCTAAACCATTTAGTGCTTTGTAAGTAATTAGCAAGATTTTAAAATGTATACAATGTTTAATAGGGAGCCAATGCAGTGTTGACAGAACCGGGCTAATATGGTCATACTTCCTGGTTCTAGTAAGAACTCTAGCTGCTGCGTTTTGGACCAGCTGGAGTTTGTTTATTAGGCGTGCAGGGCAACCACCCAGTAGAGCGTTACAGTAATCTAGCCTTGAGGACATGAACACATGAACTAACTGTTCCTCATTTGTCATTGTCATATATGTCGTTGTCGCAATTTAGATATATCTTTAAGATGGAAGAATGCTGTTTTACAGATGCTAGAAACATGGCTTTCAAATGAAAGATTGACCTTCTGTAAAAATGTAAAAACAAACTTTAAAGAGGTGGTTGATTATGATTTAGCTTTTTTTAACTTTAGTTAGTGTGTAATGTTGCTGTTAGAGCATAAACAACATCTGCAAAGTTACGATGCTCAAAGTTCAAAGCAAAGTGAGATATTTTCTTTTGAAGAATTCTCTGTTTAAGGACTACAACAAACGACTGGTTGGAACTACAACAAGCATCTTCCCGGGTTGGTGACATCACTAACCCTAAAATGTACATAAAGCCAGCCCCCGAGAACATGCAACAAAGGGGGTGAGGCCATGTTATTGCATTACAGTATGTAACACAAATGCAATAGCATGTCTTTGGCTCTGTAGGCATCAACAGTTCACACACGAGCGATTTATAGATTATCATGACAGAATATGCTAATCAATGACTTTAAGAGAATTAACTCCACATTAGCTACATAAATTCATCAGCTAACCGTTCAGAAACATCCTGTTGCATTCTACATGTTGTCACTTCTTCTTGAGTCTCTCTATCAGTGTCCAACTCAGGTTGGAACATAAAAGGCTGAACAGTTTCTGACATTTTCAGTGAGTCTGCATGAGGAAACGTTAATTGGAGCTGCTAACATGAGCCCCTGAAACTCTGCCCTCTTCTTAGGAGCAGCAGCTCATTTGCATTTAAAGGGACACACAAAAACAGAGCGTTTTTGCTCACCCTCAAAAAGTGACAAATTTAACATGCCATAAAAAATGATCTGTAGGGTATTTTGAGCTGAAACTTCACATACACACTCTGGGGACATCAGAGACTTATTTTACATCTTGTAAAAGTGCCATTATGTGACCCCTTTAACATTAGAAATATATAGTGGTACCCCTAATTTTTTCTTTTCAAAGTGAACAACAGCATTTTATATATTTTTTTATATATATATTTGCCATAATTGACACAAAAACAGGAAGATTCACTCGTTGTGTCATGGCGACATCAGGTGGTCACAACATGCTAATGTGATGTGTGACTGACTGGAACTTGAATGAATGTTAAAGGTGCTGTATGTAATTTTTTTGACTGTTCTAAAGCATAAAAATACCATAATATGTTTGCAGATATTTAGGAAACATGCTAAGTTCACAGACTTGTTTCTCTGAAAAACAATGCTACAGTCAGTTATTCTACTTCGAAATGTTCGATCCATGTCGGAATGTCTGTTTTTGTTTTAGACTGTGTAATCCCGCCCACTGCCAATTTACCCAATAATATTTCAACACCCCGGGTTGCCTTTTGGTGGGAAACACAGCGTATTGCAGCCATGGAAGCCAGCAAACTAACTAGGTCAGAGATCACAGATTCTACCTGACCTAAAAATCCTCAGCATCCATCTAAAAATCTCCATGAACGGGAGTATAATAAAATGCAGATACATTAGCTGATCAATTTATAGTGTAAAGCTTTCCATTGTCAATTGCGCTTGTTCCTGTTGCGTGTCCTCAATCTGGCAACCTGTGTGAGTCTGAGGAGGAGTGGGTGGGGGTGGGGAAACAACTCTCTCCGATATTTTGTATTTGGACTGCAGTACACATTTAAACCGCTAGCTGTCAAAAAAATGTGAAAAGGCAATTTATCAATACCCAGGAGTAATCGATAACCCCGGGTAAATTATGAGCAGCGTGAAGCAAGATAACCCAGGATTATGTTTACCGAGGGTTTAGAATGACCCAATGTGAAAAGCCCTTTTAAATTTCATTCAAAAGCTGACTTGAGTCAAAAATAATGGGCACGCTTTTGGACAGGGGAAAGAATTTTAACATCAAACACATTACACCTATAAAAGTTTATGTCATCAGAATATGTGAATAGTCTAGAGATTTTACTAGTGAAAACTGATAAAATTTCACTTCGGTCAATCTCCAGATCTTATTACCAAGGCTGGACACAGCAGTGAACAGCACAGTTCTGGATCTGAGAAACTACAGCACTTCGATGATCACTACAACCACCCCCAACATTACTCTGGTCTTAAAGTTACGTCCCTCTGAAGAGTTAACCCTACTGTTACTGCTGGGTTATCAGAACTATCCTACAGAGGAAAACAATGTAGCCAAAGTTACACTTCCTCAACAAGGAAATTCACAAGGTAAGTAGTTTGCTGGAAACAACACAATGGTTTGTTAACAGTGGGAGCTGCAACAAACACTGTTTTGTACTTTTTGTAATCTTTTCACACAGACGAAAGGTACACATGGGTACTGGGCCCCAGTGACATGACAGTAGACACGGGCATTTACTACCTTCTGATTCGACCTGTTGTTCCTCCAGGCGTGAAGTCTGTTGATGCATCAGTAACAATTACATCCATTACTGCTCAGTGCATTTTCTGGGAAGACACCAGATACAACTGGAGTGACTATGGCTGTAGGGTGAGTGCTGACTCTTTTCTTTTGTGTGCCAATGGTGGAAACCATAAATGTGAATGTTGCGGACCTAATACTAAAGCCCATAATATACTTCATTTGACTCGTATGCGTACACAGGCATTCGACGCATGTGTGACGAGTTACAACCCATGTAAACATCTTTGTATTCTTTCATGCTAGAGTTGTACAAATGAGGGTACTTTCTAACATCTTCGCACAATCTCTGGTCTATGTAGGCCTCCATTGTCGCTGTAGCTTGCATGTGTTCCGGTCTGTTCTGTTTATGCAGTTTTTCTTCAACTACCTTGTGAATTGACGCCCCCAGGGCACTGTTGCCACCTTGTGGATAAAATAATTACTGCAAAAAAATTAAATGCACATGTGCGACCTACATGTGCAAAGTTACAGAAATCCGGCGGTGCTCTTCTGATGACGAAATTCGCGTCACGCACACTGTACGCTGACCCTCGCGTACACGTAAAAAGTGAAGAATACTTTGGGCTTAAGAGAAGTTCAAATAAACAATGAATCAATGAAACATCACTCTGCTGGGTTGTTTCAACCCATGTTTGGGTCAAATATGGACAAACCCAACTGTTGGTTTAAATTTTTAAATTACATTTTTAAACCCAATGGTTGGGTTTGTCCCTATTTGACCCAAACATGGGCTGAAATAACCTAGCATTTTTAGAGTGATAAATTTGCTATAATTTCATTTGCTATCAGTTCATTTGCATCAGTTTATCAGTTAAAGACTAACAAGGCCTTAGCTATCAAAAGTTTAGTTGTGAGATAACACTCTTCTTTATTCTTTAGGTTGGCCCTAAAACAACTCCAAATGTTACTCAGTGTCTGTGTACCCATTTAACTTTTTTTGGGAGCAGTTTCTTTGTCATGCCCAATACGGTAGATCCATCCAAGACTGCTGAGCTTTTTTCCAACTTTGCAAGTAACCCAGTGGTGGTGTGCTTTATCGGGGCTATCTTCTTATCTTACATCCTGGCCTCGGCATGGGCGCGCAGGAAGGACCTACAGGACAAAGCCAAGGTCTGTCTTGCTTTACTGCATCTATAGTCTCTAGACTCTAGCCACCAGGAATTCTTTGTTTTAAAGTCAAGCTTAAAAATAATTTACCCCATTTACTTGACCCTTTGAACCCTTATATAATAGTCATAAAAATCTAAAAAAAAAAAAAAAAAGTACAGTTTATTGACACTTTAAATAAAGTTTTAAAGAACAAGAAATGCATGTTTTATATTTTCTATCATATTTGATACAGGCTTTTATGGCTCTTAAAGTATGATATATGGAGCTCATACTCGAAGAGGAAAAAAACAGTATACTTAGTTTTAAATTTAGTAAACCGTAAACAGCCCATACTAAGCAAAACTATGCAATTTGGTGCAGCTGCTGATGTTATATGGCTGATATTTAAGATGAAATATTGACAGCTTGCAATTCAATGAGATTATTATCGTCTTGAACTGCTCTGAGATGTGAAGGTTGAGGAGTCTGTGATGGAGTGCCCCCTGGTGGCTCTCAAGGGCACTCCAGCTGGTGATCATGACATTTATAACAGTATAGCAGATTACTTACACAAAATCCATATAAATATCAGTTGTCATTCTATATCTCCCAATAATATGTCTTAGTAAGATGTTATTTAAATACTTTGTTTTATGAAGTTTTTATTGTGGGGGGCAAAACAATGTAATGCAATGCAATGAAGATTGAGAGATGAACAAATAAACATTCCTCAAAAGCCTGATGGATCATATTTGATTGCACACATTCAATTCCACATTTAAACACGATTTAAAAACAAGAAATTATGTATGGATAATTAAGTAAACCTAAGTTGCTACAATCCAGTAAATACGAAAAGGCCTTTTACTTGCTAAAAAAGCATAAACTTTGAATCTGACAACAGAAGGCATGTAGTAGATTGTGTACAACAGGTTTTTTAGCAAAGTTTTGATAAAGTTGATCATTTAGAGACCTTAACTTTGGCCTTATAAAACTTATAAATAAGATATATTGTGTTCTTTCCTACAAAAGGTGAAGATTACTGTGCTAGAGGACAATGATCCCTTTGCGGCGTACTGTTACTTGCTGAAGATCAGCACTGGACATCGCATGGGAGCCTCCACTTCATCACGGGTAAGCATGTGCATTTAGCCTAAGCACTTCTTCAGGAATTCTGATCATATGTTGTTACATATCAACTCTGCATTGTCACTTCAGGTTATAGTGACTCTACAAGGCACAGAGGGAGAATGTGAGCCCCATCACCTGACTGACCCTGATAAACCAGTGTTTGAAAGGGGAGGTGTGGACCTGTTCTTACTGACCACCCCCTTCCCACTTGGAGAGTTGCAAAGCATCAGACTGTGGCATGACAACTCTGGAGATCATCCTGCTTGGTAAAATGGTGTTAAAAGAACAGTTCACCTACTACAGTCATCATCTACTCAACCTCACTATTTGTCTTAAAGGGGCGGTCACACTACACTTTTCATTCCAGTGACTTCCATTCATACACATGCAAATGCGGGAGAGGAAACGCAAGCTCAAGTGACAAAATTTTGCATTTTGCTGCGTTCCAAATTTCAAGTTTGTTAAACTCTTCCCTGTGAATTCATATCACGTGAAGATGTGTGACCAATAGAAGATTGATACGCCACAGCATGACCTTTTATAACTGAATTAAAAGAACGCAAACTTTAAATCTGCAAGATTGCAGAAAAGTGGAGTAAATTGCATTTTTTATGTATTGTATGTTGAAATATGTTTTTAAAAAGACCATAAAAATTTTGCTTGCTTAAAGTGTGACCGCCGCTTAAAGTGTTCAAAGTTCAAAATAAATAATCTTTTTTTTTTTTGTTAAAAGTGCTGACTATAATGTTTTCAGACACATAATTGCATGTTAATTGCAATTAAATGAAAATGTATTGTAGTTTCAATTGATATTAAATGCAGTTATCTGAACTTCAAAGTGTTTTTTGGCCCACTTAAAGGGTTAGTTCACCCAAAAATGAAAATTCTGTCATTTATTACTCACCTTCATGTCGTTCCACACCCGTAAGACCTTCGTTCATCTTCAGAACACAAATTAAGATATTTTTGATAAAATCCGATGGCTCAGTGAGGCCTCCATTGCCAGCAAGATAATTAACACTTTCAGATGCCCAGAAAACTACTAAAGACATATTTAAAACAGTTCATGTGACGACAGTGGTTCAACCGTAATGTTATGAAGCGACAAGAATACTTTTTGTGTGCCAAAAAAAAGAAGAAAAATACTTTATTCAACAATATCTAGTGATGGGTGATTTTAAAAACACTGCTTCATGAAGCTTCGAAGCTTTATGAATCTTTTGTTTTGAATCAGTGGTTCGGATCGCGTATCAAACTGCCAAAGTCATGTGATTTCAGTAGACAAGGCTTTGTTACGTCATAAGTGTTTCGAAATTTCAATGGTTCATGGTTCACCACTGGGGGGTGTGACTTTGGCAGTTTGATAAAAAAACTGCCAAAAATATCTTAATTTGTGTTCTGAAGATGAACGAAGGTCTTACGGGTGTGGAACGACATGAGGGTGAGTAATAAATGACAGAATTTTTATTTTTGGGTGATCTAACCCTTTAATCTTTACATGTAATTTCATAGTCACTTCTATTGTCTTTGAAATATGGTTAAAGTGCACTGCTGAAGTTACTGACAAGCATAACTAAAATATACTTTAATGTCATTTCTATTGAAACTTGAATGTCATGTATTTAAATATTTGTAATTACACATTTATAATGATGAAGTTGCAATTTAGTACATTTGAAATATATTAACTTTAAAAGTAATATTGAATAACACACTGCAGTTAAAATAATCAAGTAGTTTACATGTGCTTTAGTATGTCAACACATCAAAATAAGTGTACTTTAAAGCACAACAATGATTTTAAATGCACCTTAAAGAAAAAAACTTTTTAACATTATTACAAAATGCATACTTTAAAGGGTTAGTTCACCCAAAAATTTAAATTCTGTCATTTATTACTCACCCTCATGCCGTTCCACACCCGTAAGACCTTTGTTAATCTTCAGAACACAAATTAAGATATATTTGTTGAAATCCGATGGCTCAGTGAGGCCTGCATAGCCAGCAATGACATTTCCTCTCTCAAGATCCATTAATGTACTAAAAACATATTTAAATCAGTTCATGTGAGTACAGTGGTTCAATATTAATATCATAAAGCGACGAGAATATTTTTGTGTGCCAAAAAAACCAAAATAATGACTTATATAGTGATGGCCGATTTCAAAACACTGCTTCATGAAGCTTCGGAGCATAATGAATCAGCGTGTCGAATCAGTGGTTCGGAGCACCAAAGTCACGGATTTCAGCAGTTTGGCGGTTTGACACGCGAATCACGATTCGATACGCTGATTCATAACGCTCCGAAGCTTCCTGAAGCAGTGTTTTGAAATCGGCCATCACTATATAAGTCGTTATTTCGCACCAAAATATTCTCGTCGCTTTATAGTATTAATATTGACCCACTGTACTCACATGAACTGATTTAAATATGTTTTTAGTACATTAATGGATCTTGACAGAGGAAATGTCATTGCTGGCTATGGAGGCCTCACGGAGCCATCGGATTTCAACTAAAATATCTTAATTTGTGTTCCAAAGATTAATGAAGGTCTTACGGGTGTGGAACGGCATGAGGGTGAGTAATAAATTACATTATTTTCATTTTTGGGTGAACTAACCCTTTAAGTGTTTTTAATGAGATAATCATGAAAGTGGACTCTCTTTAATTGTACTTAAAGGGATAGTTCACCCAAAGATGAAAATTCACCCAAAAATGGGTGAACTATAAATTTAAGTGGCCTATTATTTCATTAAAATTATATTATCTGGAAGTAGGCTTACAGTTTAAAAAAACAACAACATACTTTTAAGATTTGTTTGAAAAACGCATTTTATATTTCTCAGGTATGTTAACTCTGTGATGGTTGAAGACCTGCAGACTGAGCAGAAGTGGCACTTCCTGTGCAGCTCGTGGCTGGCCGTTGATATAGATGATTGTACTGTTGAAAGAGTGTTTCCTGTAGCATCAGAGATGGATATGAAAGGCTTCAGGTGAGCTCATATCTCGCAGTGCTTTTGAAAATGCATTTGAAAATGCAACTAAAAGACTTTCCTTTATGCAGCAACTTATTCTTTATGAAGACAACAACAGACTTCTGTGACGGCCACATCTGGTACTCTGTGGTCAGTCGACCCCCCAGCAGTAATTTCACCCGTGTGCAGCGTGTCTCGTGCTGTTTCTCAGTGCTGCTCTGCTCCATGTTGGCCAGTATCATGTTCTTCGGGATCCCCACAGACCCCACGGAGCAGACCATGGATATGGGTATGATTCAAAAAGTAGCAGTTATACTTATTTCAGTAGTTCAGTTTAGATATTCTACAACTACATATCAACTAACTTTCATTTATTTGCATCTACATGTTAACTACCTCTCATCAGAATATTAGTAGACTGTAGGGTTCGTAGAATAAGTTGACATGAAGTTGCAAAGTTACTTATAGTTAGTAGAATGTCGAAATGCAGTGTTAAGGTAACATAATCATATAATAGTCCTACTTATGTTCAGTGATATGGAAATAAAGCAGTTTATTGATTCTAAAGCCACATTTTGTAATGTCTATTCAAAGATTTACTTGTCATGCCACAATAGTATAATCATGTCTTTGAATAACGTCATGTCCTATGATATATGCGAGTAATTAAAAAAGAATATCATATAAATATTTAAACATTTGAATTGATTAGCAGCTCTAGTCATAACTGATGTTTGGTGGGTCTTTTTATTCTCTTTTATCCAAAGGCCAGATTAAACTGACCTGGAGTCAGGTGATGATTGGCATCCAGAGTTCCTTCGTTGTGTTCCCTGTCAACCTACTAATTGTGGGAATCTTCAGACACTCACGTCCCCGAAAAAAGAAGACAAAGAAACAAAAGACACATAAGAAGCCTGAGCCTCCTCAGATGGAGAAAGAGATCCCGTATGAGACCTTCTCTCCAAATTTTGAGAACACTTTAACAGTAGATTTTCTTATTAATGTAAGTTCTGCATGTTTAATTAATTATGCACATTATTTTTGTTTAAATAAAAAGTACAGTATGTTTCAGCAATTCAGCTAGCGATGGTAACCAATATATAGCATGTCTACTATATTCATGTACCTACACTTTTAATAATAAAGGCTCTTTATTGGCATTGATGGTTCAATGAAGAACCTTTAACATCTAGATGGAACCATGGAACATCAATGCCAATAAAGAGCCTTTTGTGCAATGGAAAGGTTCTAGATGTTAAAGGTTCTTTATTGGCATTGATGTTTCCACGAAGAACCTTTAACATCTAGAACATTTCCATTACACAAAAGGTTCTTTATAGTGGAAAAAGGGTTCATTAGGTTAATAAAATGTTCTTCACGTGAAGAAAAAATGGTTCTTTTTAGAACTGTTAACTTAAAGGTTCATTGGGGAATTCAAAACAGTTCTTCTATGGCATCGGAACTCTCCTTTTGGAACCTTTATTGTTAAGAGTGTATCATGTACAATACCTACAAGATTTTTTTTGGTTTTTGAAAGAAAATACATATGCTTACCAAGGCTGCATTTGTTTGTTCAAAATACAGTCAAAAACAGTGATATTGTGAAATATTATTAGAATTAAATATTACTTCAATTAAATTATTTCAGAATTGTATTTATTCCAAAACTGGATTTCAACAGCCAGTACTCTAGTCTTCAGTGTCACATGATCCTTCAGAAATCATTCTAATATGTTGATTTGCTACTTAAGATATATTTCTTATTATCATCACAGTTGAAAATTGCTCTGCTGCTTATTATAGTGTGGAAACTGCGATTCATTGTTTTTTCAGTATTCTTTGATGGATAGAAAATTCTAAAGAACGTCATTTATTTGAAGTAGATTTTTTTTGTAATATTATTTAGTGTCATTTTTGATCAAATGAATGCATCCTTGCTGAATAAAAGTAAAAGTAAAAAAACAAAAAATCAGTGACCTCAAACGAACATGCACTCCAAAAATTGTTTAAGTAAAATTCCATAAAACTGAACTGAATAATCCTTATTATTCATATTATGAATTACAACCCGAATTCCAGAAGAGTTGGAACGTTTTTTTTTTATTATTTGAATAAAATGAAAACTAAAAGATTTTCAAATCACATGAGCCAATATTTTATTCACAATAGAACATAGATAACATAACAAATGTTTAAACTGAGAAATTTTACAATTTTATGCACAAAATGTTTACCATAGTGTAGCATCTCCTCTTCTTTTCAAAACATTTTGAAGATGTCTGGGCATCGAGGTTATCTGGAGTTTTGGTGTTGGAATTTGGTCCCATTCTTGCCTGATATAGATTTCCAGCTGCTGAAGAGTTCGTGGTCGTCTTTGACGTATTTTTCATTTAATGTTGCTTTAAAACCTTTATATACCTTTCAGCATTCATAATGCCTTCCAAAACATGCAAGCTGCCCATACCGTATGCACTTTTGCACCCCCATACCATCAGAGATGCTGGCTTTTGAACTGAACGCTGATAACATGCTGAAAGGTCTCGCTCCTCTTTAGCCCGGAGGACACGCCGTTCGCGATTTCCAACAAGAATGTCAAATTTGGACTCGTCTGACCATAGAACACTTTTCTACTTTGAAACAGTCCATTTTAAATGAGCCTTGGCCCACAGGACACAACGGCGCTTCTGGACCATGTTCACATATGGCTTCCTTTTTGCATGATAGAGCTTTAGTTGGCATCTGCAGATGGCACGACGGATTGTGTTTACCGACAGTGGTTTCTGGAAGTATTCCTGGGCCCATTTAGTAATGTCATTGACACAATCATGCCGATGAGTGATGCAGTGTCATCTGAGGACCCGAAGACCACGGGCATCCAATAAAGGTCTTCGGCCTTGTCCCTTACGCACAGAGATTTCTCCAGTTTCTCTGAATCTTTTGATGATGTTATGCACTGCAGATGATGAGATTTGCAAAGCCTTTGCAATTTGACATTGAGGAACATTGTTTTCCACAATCTTTTAATGCACTCTTTCACAGATTGGAGAGCCTCTGCCCATCTTTACTTCTGAGAGACTCTGCCTCTCTAAGACATCCCTTTTATAGCTTATCATGTTACAGACCTGATATTAATTAACTTAATTAGTTGCTAGATGTTCTCCCAGCTGAATCTTTTCTAAATTTCTTGCTTCTTCAGCCATTTGTTGCCCCCGTGCCATTTTTTTTTAGACCTGTAGCAGGCATCAAATTTTAAATGAGCTCATTTTGTGCATACAATTTTACAATTTCTCAGTTTAAACATTTGTTATGTTATCTATGTTCTATTGTGAATAAAATACTGGCTCATGTGATTTGAAAGTCTTTTAGTTTTCATTTTGTTCAAATTTAAAAAATTTCCCAGCTTTTCCAGAATTTGGGTTGTAACAATTTTAAATGAGTAAAAAAACCTAGAGCTTAACAAAATATTTTGTATAATCTTAATGGAACAAGGGAATGTTTATTCATAAAAGAAAAAAATGTTTACATTTATGAATACGAAATCACATAAACTGAAATGTCCATTCCCTTGTTCTATTAATATTATACAAAATGTTGTATTAAGCCCTAATTTGTTTTACTCATTTAAAACTCCTAATTCCTAATATGAAAAACATGTAAGGAATACTCAATTCAACTTTATGGAATTTTACTATACAATTGAAATTCTTTAATTCTTACTATACAATTAAATCTTAAAAAAAGGCTTAAAATGTTTTGAGTGTGGTTATACTGTAATTACTTGATGTGTTCATTGCCACATTATTTTGCCAAAATGTACATATTTTATAATTTTTTGGTAACACTTTTTTCCTTTTATACAATTATTTTATTTTATCATCTTACATCTTGCATCTTGCTATACTAATAACAGTAAATTATGCATAATTACAACAAGCAACTAACCCTAATTATGTAGTAATTACATGTAGTTAATTAATTTTACTCAGTACTTTTATGTATAATTACACTGTAGCAAGGACACCTTAAAATAAAGTGTAACTGTTTTTCATTAGGACATACAGAGAATCACATACTTGTTTGGAAATGCCATGAGATGCCCTGTCCTGAAAACAGAGAAGAACCCTGATAAGGCAGACGTCAGCACTTTACTGTCAGAGCTGCAGAACCTCATCGAACAACAGCACTTCATACACAAAAACGAAACCTCCTCCATTTTCTGGGCCTACAGCCATCATCTGTCCAAACAACTTGAAAACTTGGAGGGAGAAGTGAAGCTGCTGGGGCCTTCAGGCTTTTCTAGGCCTGGGAGCTACAGCCAGGTTTTACTGCAGGTCCAGAGTATGACAAAACTGCTGGAGAGTCACCGTTCCTCCAGACTCAACGTTGAGCAGCGGACCTGTAGCTTGAGCCCTAAAAAAGACAGCAGCAGCAGGAAGGGTCTGCCCTGGTGGTTTGTGTATGTGGGTTGGCTTCTTGTTGCAGCCACAAGTGTGGTGTCAGGGTACTTTACCATGTTGTATGGACTGAAATACGGAAAGGATCGCTCGATCAGTTGGATAATCTCCATTGCGATGTCCTTCACTGAGAGCCTCTTCTTCACCCAGCCCGTAAAGGTAAAGAGCTGCAGTCAAAATGCTATTGTATTTACAATGTTATGTTTTTTTTTACTATGTTATTGTGCGTTTCATTTGGCAGGTGTTTTGTTTGGCAATTTTCTTTGCATTGGTGGTGAAAAAAATCAATTTTGAGGATGCAGAACTTATTGACACTTTACGTAAGAAAACAACCACTTGCACAGGTAATTGGAAAGTATGTATGTCAGGTATGTGGCACAAATAGCCAACCCTTGTGAAAAGAAATGTGCTTAATTTTCGTTGAATATGCAGTTGTCGTCCTTCAAATCTTAAAGGGGACCCATTATGCCCTTTTTAAAAAAAAATTGCTAGAAAAGATTTTCATGCTGAAATGTTCCAAAAAATATATATTTTCACATATTTAACATTGTTGCAGCACCTCTCTTCCCAGTCTGTCAGTAAAGCTCTGTTTATTTCCTGTCTATATGAAGCCCCTCCTTTTGAAAAGTGCAATGCACTCTGATTGGTCAGCTGGACCAGTGTGTTGTGATTGGTCGACCGCTTTGAGCGTGTTTTAGAAATGTCTAGAAATCCTCTTTTAAAGGATATTATTTCCGTAATAATTTTTCTAAAAGTAAAGTGCACTTAAAGAGCTCGGATGCAAAAGCTGCTAAATGCCACCTCCGTCAAAAATTAGACAATAACATTGAGCGAATGCTCTCCACACATAGTATACGTTCATCATATACTTTTTTTTGCTTCAAATCCGCTAAATCCCAGCGTCAGCCCATTCAGAAATACCGGTTCATTGGCAGAAACCGCTAAACACCACTTCTCTTTGTCAGCAAGCCTCTAAGTCCACAGAAGAACCAATCGGAAGATGTGAATTGAATGATTTGATTTCAAGATGAATGACGGTGTGTGTATGAGCCACTTTCAATTGCCGAGCTGCTGTGAAGTTTTTATCATGTTTTATCACAATTTTGTCCATCGTTACAGTGGCAATTATGACAGGATTTTGTGAGTAGCAAGTAAACACAACAGACTTCCTTTTGCTGCTGTAAAACTGACAGAAACTGACGTTTTACTATGTCTTGTTGTCCAAAGAGGTGGACTTAGAGGTTTTTGTGAAAAAAAGCACACATAGACTTAGTTGGTTTTGCTGCAAAATTTGTTAAATACAAATAAATAGACTTAAGTGACATTTTTGAAAATAAGACATTTTAAAGGGTTAGTTCACTCAAAAAATGTTAATTCTGTCATTAATTACTCACCCTCATGTCATTCCACACCAGTAAGACCTTCGTTCATCTTCACAACACAAATTAAGATATTTTTGATAAAATCAGATGGCTCAGTGAGGCCTGCATTGAAAGCAAGCTAATTTACACTTTTAAATGCCCAGAAGGGTACTAAAGACGTATTTAAAACAGTTCAAGTGACTACAGTGGTTCAATCTTAATGTTATGAAGCGACGAGAATACTTTTTGTGTGCCAAAAAAAACTAAATAATGACTTTATTCAACAATATCTAGTGATGGGCGATTTCAAAACACTGCTTCATGAAGCTTCGAAGATTTACGAATCTTTTGTTTCGAATCAGTGGTTCGAAGCATGTATCAAACTCTCAAAGTCACGTGAACCATTGAAATTTTGAAACACTTATTGCGTAACGAAGCCTCGTTTACTGAAATCATGTGACTTTGGCACTCCGAACCACTGATTCGAAACATAAGATTCGAATTTTGAATNAGACATTTTAAAGGGTTAGTTCACTCAAAAAATTTAAATTCTGTCATTAATTACTCACCCTCATGTCATTCCACACCAGTAAGACCTTCGTTCATCTTCACAACACAAATTAAGATATTTTTGATAAAATCCGATGGCTCAGTGAGGCCTGCATTGAAAGCAAGTTAATTTACACTTTTAAATGCCCAGAAGGGTACTAAAGACGTATTTAAAACAGTTCATGTGACTACAGTGGTTCAATCTCAATGTTATGAAGCGACGAGAATACTTTTTGTGTGCCAAAAAAACTAAATAATGACTTTATTCAACAATTTCTAGTGATGGCCGATTTCAAAACACTGCTTCATGAAGCTTCGAAGATTTACGAATCTTTTGTTTCGAATCAGTGGTTCGAAGCGTGTATCAAACTCTCAAAGTCACGTGAACCATTGAAATTTTGAAACACTTATTGCGTAACGAAGCCTCGTTTACTGAAATCATGTGACTTTGGCACTCCGAACCACTGATTCGAAACATAAGATTCGAATTTTGAATGCTGAATTTTCATTTTTGGGTGAACTAACCCTTTAATAACTGACGGATAACCTTTTCGTTGCCATTACAGTGAAATTACTGAACCTAAACAAATAGGACTCTGTTAAAAAATGCTCATTTAAAAGAAAAGATGTCAGATGGACTGTGTCAGGTTTTTGCAATGGAACTCTTCACTTGTTTTTCATAAGGGAATGTCTCTCATATTCTTTTTGAAGAGCCTAATCAGATCTTTTTTTTGATTTGTTACATTCAATTATGATCTCTTCAATAGATGGTCTCTATGGAGTGCGACTTGCTAAGAGGGATTGTTCGCACAGCTTCTATCAGCCTCCACCTTCCAGTGATATTGAAAAGCTTAGGAGAAACATGGTCAAACAGCAGAAAGCACGGGCGCTCATCATGGAGATTCTAGGTAGGAAAAAACAACTGTTCCCTTTCAGCCGATGACCATGTGAAAGAACGGTTGAGCACAGACCTTTATTTCCTTTGCAGTTTTTCTGGGGTTCTTGTGGATGCTGCTCTTGGTGGCATATGGTCAGCGAGATGAAAATGGATTCTACCTCACTCATCACATCCGGCAGAGCTTCAGCAATGGCATTTCAGACAGTATGAACCACAATGATGTGTTCACCTGGGCTAATACTGTACTTCTTAGTAACCTGTTCGGAGAATATCCAGGTAGTTCCATTATCTTGTCAAGAATATAACAAGTGCACAATAATCTTCTTTAATTGGTTTTTAAGGTACTCCTGGACCATCAGATCTATAAGGACTCCTATTGGTTTTCTTACAAATCTTCTTCCCATTTTATACTATCCAAATAGTGTTGAAAATCTATCAGGAGGATCTTGAGAGCTTTAGTTTCAAACCACTGAGCTCCAGTAAATGACCGCATTATTGACTGATGTGTTTAATGACTATTTCATTTTTACTTCCAAGGCTTTATAACAGATGGAAACTCAAAACTTGTTGGGAGTGCTCGTCTTCGTCAAGTTCGGGTGACGAGAGACTCTTGTAAGATTGCTAAGTCCATGCGTCACGCTGTTCCCCACAGCAATGCCCCTTACTCTTGGGACAATGAGGATATGGGCTCTTACGGTCCAGGTTGGGAAGAGTTTAATTTTGTAAATGCTTCTGAGGACACCGTCACAGCTTGGCAATACCAAAGCCAGTCCACGCTCAAAGCACTCCCTGTTTGGGGTATGATTGCACTTTATAGAGGAGGAGGCTATGTTATGGACCTCGGTTCTGACCTGCAAAACGCGAGATGGTGAGTAATTGCATAAATACGACCTCCACAAACAGAGTGGCTGCGTTCAAAATCGCATACTCTCTTGAGTAGGTACTTATTTTGAATAAGTAATTACTTCATGATCGCTAAAAAAGTATGTTCTATATAGTATGAATGTAATCCGGATGTACTACATCTACGCTGTCATGCTGTCATTATCATGTGATCTACCAACGTCAGTTATGTTTCATTAAAAAATCCTCTCCCATTTGGCCTCATGAGATAGTAAAGTGTCCATCGTATGCACACTTCAGAATCTAGCCGGAAGTAGTAGGTCATCCCGGTACTTTTTGCCTATTCTACTTTGAATTCAGATATACTTCTTTTGTCATACACTGTTTTTCGCCTACTATATAGTAGGGAAGTATGTGATTTCGGATATATTTCACTAGGTGACTCTGCACACTGAATTGGGATAGCAGAATGTATTGTTACAGGAAAATGTTACCCTTTACCTCCCAGACATCCACATAGTGTGGCCCAGATCCGGCCCACATCTGGATTACACACGGACCAGATGTGGGTCAGATCTGGGCCAACACTATGTTGTTGTCAGGGCTTTAATTAAAGGCACAATATGTTGGATTTTTGGATTAAAATATTCAAAAACCACTAGAACAGTGTTATATATTTTGTCGACTTGTGTACTTAGATTATCCCAAATGTTTCCAAGAATGTTTACATTTTTACCAGGACATGGACGTGTCCAACTGTCCGAGAGTTGCCTATCAGTGACATCATACCTGCGTTACCCTCGATTTCTGATTTTATTTTGTAGAAACCATGGAAATACCAAAGATGCTTTAATATATTACATTTTTTATTAGACAAGGGAACAACTGCTTGGTTACATTTATAGACAGAAAATGAATTATTGTTATATAGCTCAACACGTTTAGTCTTATTGTTTAAATCTAGTTTTCTTGATTTTATTATATTCACAATATAATATTAATGCAATAAAAGTCACTTAAGTGTACTTAAGAGAGTACACTTTAAATGTTTCTTAACACACTTAAGTACACTTAAAATGCACTTTGTAATAATGTAAAATGAACAGTTTTACTTCAATGTACATTTTACATCATTGTGTTTTAATAATCTTTTGTCATGTTTTAAAGTAGCACACTGATTTTGATGTGTTCACTAACATACTAAAGCACATAAAATTACATTTAAAGATCATATATTTTAAATGTACTTAATTGCAATTTCACCATTACAGATGTTAGATTACCAATACATTTAAATACACATGACACTATTTCAATAGAAATGACATTAAAGTATATTTTAGTTTACCACAAATGCTTGTCACCTTTCAGGAGCACACTTCATATTTCAAAGACAATAAATAATTATGAAATAGCATATAATGATGTATTTAAGTCCTAAGTGGGACAAAAAATCACTCTAAGGTTTAGGTAAATGAATTTAATATAAGTTTAAGCTTTAATGCATTTTATTTATTTGTTTATTTAATTAATACATTTTATTTATATGTCACAAGGGTATATTTTATGCATAGTATCCTAACAATATACCTCCCTTCAACCAACAGGAAGCTTCAATATCTATTTAACTCCACCTGGTTGGATATGTACACAAGGGCGGTTTTTACAGAGTTTACGGTGTATAATGCGAATGTCAATCTGTTCTGCATTGTCACACTGATACTGGAGAGCACTGCTGTGGGTGAGGAAAAAGAACAGTCATTCCCATTCATATAAAACCTTCATGTTTTATTGCAAAGCTGAGTTTACATTTTTTATTTTACAGGCGCATTTCAGTTTCACAGCGTGGTGCAGAGTGTCCGACTCTACCAGTCCACAGGTGGCTTTCAGTCGGTTCTCATGGCCTCTCAGGTCTTTTATTTCCTCTTCATCATCTACTACATGTTTTTGCAGGTCAGCTCTCTGATAGAATCGTTTCATTGAACTTTTAAAGGAATAGTTCACCCAAAAAATGAAAATTCTTTCATCATTTGCTCACCCTCAAGTTTTTCCAAACCCATATGACTTTCCAAAAAGGGGGTTTTCACAGCGAATGCCATAGAAGAACCATTTTGAGTTCCCCAAAGAACCTTTCAGTGAACCATTTTTTTCCTATGTGAAGAAAATTTTAATAATCTAAAGAATATTTTTCGACTATATAGAGCCTTTTGTGCAATGGAAAGGTTCTATAGATGTTAAAGGTTCTTCATGGAATCATCAATGCCAATAAAGAACCTTTATTTTTAAAGGGTTAGTTCACCCAAAAATGAAAATTCTATCATTATTTACTCACCCTCATGTTGTTCCAAACCCATAAGACTTTCGTTCATATTCAGAACACAAATGAAGATCTTTTTGATGAAATCTCAGAGCTCTTTGACTCCTCCATAGACAGATACACAACTGACACTTTGACGCTTTAAAAAGTTCATAAAGAGATCGTAAAACTAATCCAGGTTTAGTCCAAATCTTCTGAAGAGAATCGATCGCTTTATATGATGAACAGATTTAGGCTTTTATTCACATATAAACTTTGATCAGCAAACATAAAGCCCAACCAAACCTCCTTGACGCGCGAGAACAAACCTCTAGTGGAAGCTCAAACGGGCTGCATAACACGAGAATGAACCTCATTAGTTACTGCATGTCAAGCAAACATGCTTGAGCTTCAGTTTACCACAACTGATGTGTGAGTTGATGAATGTTTATGTAAGGAATAATTGACTCCGGGCCATTGACTTCTTAGAAAATAATGCACACCTGAGGTGGTAATGCGAAGCAGAGTGGCCGTTACGCCTCGGGTGAGCATTATTTTCTAAGAATTCAATGGGCCGGAGTCAATTATTCTGCTTATACTACGGTTACCACACCTCAAGACAGTTTCAATGGTGTATTTCAAGACATTTGTCAGGTTTTTGTCCTTAAAACACTCTTGTGTGTGGGACTAATTTCTTGCACGTCTCACCCCAAGCCTCCATTGCTAATTACAAAACATCATTTCAGAACTAGTAACGGAGGCTTGAGCCTTGATAGCAGACTAATACCATTGATACAGTTATAAACAGACTTATTAAAGGAACACTCCACTTTTTTTGAAAATAGGCTCATTTTCCAACTCCTCTAGAGTAAAAAAGAAAGTTTAGTTTTACCGTTTTCGAATCCATTCAGCCGATCTCCGGGTCTGACGGTACCACTTTTAGCATAGCTTAGCATAGTTCATTGAATCTGATTAGACCGTTAGCATCTCGCCCAAAAATGACCAAAGAGTTTCGATATTTTTCCTATTTAAAACTTGACTCTTCTGTAGTTACATCGTGTACTAAGACCGACGAAAAATGAAAAGTTGCGATTTTCTAGGCCGATATGGCTAGGAACTATAGTCTCATTCCGGCGTAATAATCAAGGAACTTTGCTGCCGTACCATGGCTGCAGCAGGCGCAATGATATTATGCTGCGTCTTTCACAAATGTCTCCATGGTTGCAAGGCACACTTCCTCTGCAAGCAGGGGGTCACAGCCGCTGCGTAATATTATTACGCCGGAATGAGACTATAGTTCCTAGCCATATCGACCTAGAAAATCGCAACTTTTCATTTTCTGTCGGTCTTAGTACACGATGTAACTACAGAAGAGTCAAGTTTTAAATAGGTAAAATATCGAAACTCTTTGGTCATTTTTATGCGAGATGCTAACGGTCTAATCAGATTCAATGAACTATGCTAAGCTATGCTAAAAGTGGTACCGCCAGACTCGGAGAACGGCTGAATGGATTTGAAAATTTGTGTTCTGAAGATGAACGAAAGTCTCACGGGTTTGGAACGACATGAGGGTGAGTAAACGATGGCAGAATTTTTATTTTTGGGTGAACTATCCCTTTAAGGATATGTTTACACAACAACGATGTACTAAAAACAAAAGTTTCTCCTTTGCGCTTTTCCCGTACAGACGACAATGTTGTCAAAGCGATCCTCGTTCACATGGACCCGCGAAAACGATTAAAAACGCTGCATTCTGCTGTCAGGCCAGTAGTTGGCAATGTCACTTTGTAAAGAAACACTACAAACCTAGACTGAACATGAAATACGCATTCGCATGACGTCACTGTTTAACAATTTCGGGTTTGTGTAGTCTACATGGAGGCGATAACGGTACCGTTTTTTTTTTTTTTTTTCACTTGCACTTTGTATCCCGTTTTAAAAAGTTTGCGTTTTCAGGCCCACAAAATGCTGTTGTTGTGTAAATGAATGGTCAAAAGGCATAAAACGTTTTCTGTTTTTAGTGAGAGCAGAATGTTCACGCAGCTTTTTTCAGTATAATGAAATTGAAGCATGACCGGGGGCTGTCAAGCTCCAAAACTGATAAAAAGAAACCATAAAAGTACAATAACAGTAGAATTTCTGACTTGTGCTCTATGTTTCAACTCCTCTTAAACCAAACATCAGCTTTTTGCGAGGAACAAACTGACATATTTGGAATGTAGTGCATATGAGCTTTTTGACTTTTAGGATTCCTTTTTTATTATTTTTGGAGCTTGACTGACCATTAATTTTCTTTATATGGAAAAGAGCAGCTTGAACATCATGTCTAAACATCTCCTTTTGTTTCAGAGAATAAAGAAGTACTTAAGTAAATAATGATAGAAACTGAACTTTGGGGTGAACCGTTCCTTAAATTGCCATGCTCGTTGAATTCATATTAAACCATTCACATTTGGGGTTGAACAGGGAAAGCTGTTGAAGCGGCAGAAATGGGCATATTTCAAAAACAAGTGGAATCTGTTAGACCTGGCCATCATCATTTTAAGTTGGAGTTCATTATCAGTGTTCATCAAGAGAACAGTACAGGGAGACAAAGACATTGAATACTACCAGAAACACAGAGATCAGTAAGTAGATATTTTCTCTCTAATGTTTTGATGTGAACATGAATTGAACATCCCATGACCCTACATAGGACAAGCGGTTTGGAGAATGGATGGATGAGTGAACTGAACATGGTAAAAATGCTATTCCTGTCTTGCAGGTTTCCCAGTTTCCATGACACGGCTGTCATAGATGTTACTCTGGGATATCTCATGGCTTTCTTGGTTCTTCTGGCCTGTGTAAAACTCTGGCATCTGCTGAGACTCAACCCTAAACTACACCTCATCACCTCTTCACTGCAGCGGGCATGGAACGATATGTCCAGTTTCATTGTGGTTATCCTCATTATCCTCATGGCCTATTCTCTCAGTGTAAGGGGAAACAACTTTCTACAGTCAATAACGGTTTAAAGTCAGCATGAAACGGAAGTTGTGATAAACTTTTCTTCCCCATTGTGACGTGTATGCGAGTGAAACGGCTTTTTGAATGAGGAAAAAAATGTAGGGCGGGACTTGATTTTGTCCATTGGAAATTGATTGGTTTGTTGGATGGTTGTGGTATGCTATTGGTCGATCTCATGTGAGTGACAGGTTGTCCAGCCCTCACTCCAGTAAACATCATCAGAGAAAATAAAAAAATAATAATCATCAATTTTGATTTCAAGGTGAATTTAAAATACTGTTTTGGTAAAATAGGCTCATAAAAGTATCTTAACATTGAAAAAACTGCAAGCCACCTTTTAGCTCTATAAGCAGCCACAGTACCACAGACAATTTCTACTTGTTCCTCAGTTTCAAAATCAAACAAAAACAAGATTTTATTTAAATTTATAAAATGGTTAGTTCCTGTCTTTGATTCTGATTGGTCAATAGCTGTGTTTTATTCACGATAAAACACGGCTATGACCGCTTCACACAACGGTTCTGTGTATCACTAAACAACACCCTTAGCAACCACTCTTAGCAACGTAAACAGTTTGTTCTCAATTGATATTGTTCATTGAAGCTTACTGTATTATGTAGAAGAGTATTGTGAGAAAAAGATCCAGTGAGCGAGTTTATTACCTGCATTCAGATTTAGCATTTTCCTTCAGGACAGTCCTATGTTCATAATAAAAAATCTGTTTAAATGTCCGACGTATTATCTTGTCCTTTTAACAGTTAAGGAGTTTTCCCATGACTGACAGCGCTAGTCAAAGCATTTGTCAGTTGCGTCTTGTTCCGTGTTCACAAAAATTCAGTCTTTTCAATATTAAAGTCTTCGTTACTGACTGACACACTCATAAAGACAGTCTTTGCCACCATCTAATGGTGTAATAATGTAACTTCTGTTGCTGTTCACTTTTTTTTTCCGGCAGAAGGAATGCTTTTAGGAAAAGTTTACTTCATGAAAGTTGCATTCATACATATTTCAGGCTTTAATATTTGTATTGTGTGGTAACCGTTCTATAAAAGCAATAAGGTACTCGAGGCTAGTGCTGTTATCGTGAATAAGTCACGACTGAAGGGGTTGCAGTCACTCTGCTTCGCGTCGTGCCTAACAACGCCCTTCAGCCGTGACTTATTCACGATACAGCACAGCCTCTCGTACCTTATCACTTACTAAAAAGGCTGAAAACTCTTTTGACAGGAAAACACTTATAGTTGACGTTTATGCAGCAAACATTGAATGGCTGCCCCATACACTTTCATTTTAGGTGCGTTTCAATCTTTTTTTTTAAAGAATTAATACTGTGTATTTGTTTTCAATAGTGCAATCTAATATTTGGATGGAAGCTGTACTCATACAAAACGTTCCCAGATGCGTTCAGGACAATCTTCAGTTTGCAGTTTGGCATCTTCAATTATGATGAGGTACGTGAAATGATTTACAGGCAAGCTTGGAAAGCAACACAGAAAAGCTGGTAACACCTTACAGTAAGATTAACATGAACTAACCATGAACAATTCTTCTACATTATTTATTAATCTTAGTTAATTATTAAAAGTTGTATCTGTTAACATTAGTTAATGAGGTGTGAACTAACATGAACAAGAACATTTTTATTAACTAACATGAAAAAAAGGTTAATAAATGCTGCAAACATATATTGCTCATTGTTATTAATGCATTAACTAATGTTAACATAGGAGACCTTATTGTGAAGTGTCACCGAAAAGCTTTTGCTTTATCACAGCTTTCATGCTATCTCTACAGGTGATGGATTCTGATCCCGTGCTCGGCGCTCTCATCATTTCCACTTGTGTCATCTTCATTACGTTTGTGATACTGACCCTCTTTGTCTCAATCATCCTTGAGGCGTTCGGTGAAGAACAGAAGAATCACCAGGTGTCATATGAGTCACTTTCATATTTTAGACTAACTGCTGTTAGGCCACATTTACACTGCAGGTCTTGATGCCCAATTCCGATTTGTTGACTATATCCAATTTTGTTTTTTTGACCACCAACTTACAGTATATCTTCTTTTAAAAGTGACCCATATCCAATATCTGCATTTACACCAACACTTGATGAAACAACCCAAGGTAGACATACTGACCCAGAAAAGCTTAGGCCGAAAAGGAAGTAAAAACTGAGATAAAATGACAATACAATCTTTTTCTTTCCACACCATCTTTAAAGGTCAGTAAAACATTGGGTTGAGCCTTCATCCTCCATTGAAAAGTGTGGTGATCACAATTGGTGTTTAGCTGAGTTGACATCATTCTCCACTGTTGCTTTTTCAATGACATACAACTCGTATTAACGGGAATATCTGATCTGTCTGCTTACATGGCAGACGCAAGTGCACATATGCAATTCATATCAGATTTATTTCCACATATGAATGAGGCCTGAAACTAATCTGAGAATTTTGGAATCCATGTGCTTTTTTCCTGCTTAAATGTTTTTGGGTCATATCCCATCTGTGCCACATGAGAGGAAAAAGTTCAATCGGAATTGGGTCACTTGAACCATGTAATGTAAATGCGGCTACACTGATCAGCCACAACATTAAAACCACTGAGACTTGAAGTGAATAACATTTATTATATTACATGTACCAAATACCTAAAGATGCAGAGAAGTTGCAGAGCATGTACAGCCCTTCATGGCAAAGGTGTTCCCTGATGGCAGTGGCCTCTTTCAGCAGGATAATGTACCCTGCCACACTGCAAAAATTGCTTCAGGAATGGTTTGAGGAACATGACAAAGTGTTCAAGGTGTTGCCTTGACCTCCAAATTCCCCAGATCTCAATCCGATTGCACATCTGTGGCAGGGATGGGCAACTTCGGTCCTAAAGAGCCACTGTCCTGCAGTTTAGCTCCAACCCTGATAAAGACTCACCTGACTGTAGCTTTCTAGTTACTCTGAAGACCTTTTTGACTTTTGATTAAGGTTGGAGCTGAACCCTGCAGGACATTGGCTCTTCAGGACGACGTTCTCCATCCCTGATCTATGGGATGTGCTGGACCAATAAATCCAATCCATGGAGGCCCCACCACACAACTCGCAGGATTTAAAGGGTTTACTCACCCTCAAGCCATCCTAGGTGTATATGACTTTCTTCTTTCAGCCAAACACAATCGGAGGTATATTTAAAAAATATCCTGTTTTTTCAATGGGAGTGAATAGTACCCTACATTTTGAATCCCAAAAAAGCGCATTAATCCATCATAACAGTAATCCACACAACTCCAGTGGGTTAATAAAGGCCTTCTGAAGCGAAGAGATGGGTTTTTGTGAGAAAAATATGTATATTTGAAACTTTATATACTATAATAACTAGCTTCCGGTAATAGCCGTACGCAAGTCAACTAACGGTGGAAGAGTGACCTCTTACCTGACATATGACGTAGGACGTCGGAGTTGCATAAGCTTTGACGAACAAATTAACAAATAGGGCAGGGTAACAAACTCATGCTCCTCTTTTATATCAAAATCCTCCTACTTTTCTCTTTAAAAATTCTCATTTTAGACTTCTAAGTCATGACCGGTGTTTTGTTTTGCTCTATCCTCTGCGCTTCCGCTTTGGTCAACACCTCATATTTTTCTTACAAAAAACCAATTGCTTCTATTCAGAATGCCTTTATTAACCCCCTGGAGTCATGGATGCACTTTTTTTGGGCTTCAAAATCTCAGGTACCATTCACTGACATTATAAAGCTTGGAAGAGCCAGGATATTCCGAATAACTCCGATTGTGTTCGGCTGAAAGAAGAAAGTCATATACACCTAGGATGGTTTGAGGGTGAGTAAATTATGGGATAATTTTCATTTTTAAGTGAACTAACCCTTTAAAGGATCTGCTGCTAATGTGTTGGTGGCAGATACCTCAGGACACGTTTAGGAGGTCTTGTGGAGTCCATGCCTCACTGTATCAGAGCTGTTTTGGCAGCACGAGGGTGACCTACACGTTATTAGGCAGGTGGTTTTAATGTTGTGGCTGATCAGGGTAAGTTGTAAGAACAAACAGTCACTGTGGTTTAAGTTTTAATAACTGAAATTACTCTTCTGATACTTAGCCTTCTGAGGAAGAGGAAATCGTCGACCTGATGTTGGTGAAGATCCTCAGTCTTTTTGGGATCAAATGTAAGAAGAAAGAAGAAACTCATCATAGTGACAAGAATACCTAGTACTCACCATTGGCCTGTGATGCATGTACAAACTGCCCACCTGCTCTACCTACCATTTTGTCTTCAGTTACTTAGTCAGCAGAAAGAAAATTAATATCTGTAGCTGAATTTTAATTTAGAAATAACACATGGAAGTTTTGATCAAACTTTAATTTTCTTTTCAGGAAAAGCAAAATGTACCGTTTTTATAGAGCATACTATTTCTTAAACATGTTCATTAAAAAAACTAGCAAGGAAAACGTGTTTAAATGAACTCTACAGTAAACATGTTTTGAGAATGTGCTCTTTGTGAACTTGAAACAAACTGTACGCTTTGCATGTTGTGAACAAAATAAAAGAGGTTAGGCCACAGGAGCTTGTTTGTCATTGCTTTTTATGATTAAAAAAAAAGAAATCTCATGAATGTAAATACAATGACACAATTACATGGCTGCAGTTGGACTTTGCTGTAACACTGGACACTTGTCTTGATATTCTGATGGTCTAATATTGGGACTATAATGTAAATAGGTCAACTTTGATCAGGACCAAAACATCAAAAAACTGAAAGAAAGTTTGCAATGAATTTCTCTCCCTCTTTTAATCAAAACAGAATATAAGTCCTTTATATCAAAAAGACAGACACAATGCCCAATTTAGACTGGAGATTGTTAAACAAGGAGGCAAAGAAACACAGAATTCCTCTCTTATTCAGCCAAGATTGTGTAAGCCCAAGTTCATGCCAGTTCAGGTTCATTTCTTTTCCTTTTTGTCATCTTTCTTGGCTGTAGAGTCTCCCTTCTCCTTGTCTTTGTCCTTATCTTTATCCTTCTCATCCTTCTTCTCTTTCTTGCTGTCATCTTTCTCTTGGCCCTCTTTCTTTTCTGCATCACGGTTAGCGATTTTGTTATTGATGAGATTATGGAGAGCCACTACAGAGCGGATGAGCGAGGCCAGGTAGACCACAAGCATCTGGTCGTTGGTCTTAAGGTAGAAGGCCTTGACAAACTCCTGCAGGTTGACATCAGGCAGTAGATTGAACACGTCCTGCAGCTGATAAATGATCTGGTGATTGATGGGGAGTTTGCCGGTTACAACCTTCTCCAGGTAGCTCTTGATATCCAACAGCTTGGAGTTGAGCCCTTTCAGGCCATGCACCTGATTGGTGATGCGTTGCGACAAAGTGCCGACTGTTGTGTCCTTGATATCACTGCAAGAAATCATCAAGAGAATAAATAAACTAGGTTGTTAACAGATGTTTTAAAGTGCCCCTAATGTGCCATTTTAAAGGTTCCTAATGTTGTTTTGGAGTCTCCTACAACAGGTTTACATGCATCCAAGGTAAAAAAAAAACACTTTCATTTTCTCATAACATACATTACGACATCACCTCTTTTCTCGCAGTGTCTGAAATTGTTCGATAAAGGATTCGGTCTCTCTAAACCTTGCCTTTCCGAAAGCCTACTCTGCTCTGATTTTCAGATGGCCCAGTCTGTTGTGATTGGTCGACCACTTACAGCACAAAAAGACAGCGTCTTCTCATCATGTTGACAACATGAACCAAACACTTCCAGACCTCAGCTACAACAACAGTGTTTGAGGGTGGGTCAAAGTAGACGTTGTTGAAGACCATAGGCTGCCATTATGCAAATCTGTTACAAACTTCCGTAGGTTTGAGCAGGAAGTAAGACTGGAATTACTAACAACTCATTGCAGGCAGTTCAGAATCAATTCTTTCTTTTGGGAGACAATAGCTGCATTTCCACTGCCGGGCCAAAGGCGAGCGTACTAGTGCGTGCCAGGGCCAGTCGCGTTGCTACTGTCACTTCCAGGGCTTGATCGGGCCTCGTTGGGGCTTCCTCTGGGCCAACGGTCAGAGTTTTTTGGCCCACCGAATACCTTGGTCCAAAGCGGGCCAGCTCAAGCTCGAGGAGTGGTCATGAACAGAGACGGTCAACACCGCTGTTAATTTCCCAGGCTACCAGCTAACTTCAACATTTAAGACAATTTAAAAACACTTTCAGCTCAAAACTCCCTTGCCAGTGAGTGTTTGAAATAACTTCCTTGCGATTGGATGGGAATTCTGATCACCGTATGAGGTAGACTGCGGTTGTTTTGTGCATTCTTGTGGTCATAAATAAATGGAAGCAGGTGCAACTGAATAGGTATGTGTTCTCTTTTTATGTGAAATGTTAAAAACCATTTTGATTCAGCATGATTGATGTGCACGCCTGACACAAATTAATAATTTACTGTTACTGTAACATTTTATTGTAAAACATTGGTCAAATATCGATGCTGGAATCTTCAATCTTTGGTCACTAGCTTTCCTGTAGCTCAGTGGTTAGAGCATGGCGCTAGCAATGCCAAGGTCATGGGTTCGATCCCAGGGATTGCACATACTCCAATACGAATGTATAGTATAATCCAATGTAAGTCGCTTTGGATAAAAGCGTCTGCCAAATGCATAAATGTAAATGTAAATGTAAAACCCTCTGGGGTCTGAGGATTTTTGGGGCCCTGGAGAAGTTTTGACATGCCCTGACATTTGTGCTTTTTTCAGTTGTTCAAACATATTAATGGAAAAGGTGCAATTACACTGTATTCAGCACGAACTAGGCTACCATAATCTGTGAGCAACATGTATGTACATGTTTGTGTTTTTGAAGGAATAACGTTTATGCATGGTTATTGAAAAAAACAAACTTAAAGTCACTGAAATAAGGCCACAAAATAAATACAAAATATGTGTTCACTGGGTATTGGAGGTTGTAGACTGGAGTTTTTGCTTCAAAATGATATAAATATTATCCTGCCTACTCATTTATATAAAAATATATTGATTTAAATTTTGTAAGACACTTTTTGTCAAGAAACAGTATGCATGGAGGCGTGAATCTTCATGAATAATGCTGTGATTCACACCTGAGAAGACAAAGACCCACATAATGACCCGCATAATGAGCCCTTTCAGTCAGGTAGGCTATGTGAAAAAACCCTCTGATAACAGAATCATATCAGCTGTATTAACGAAAATATAATGTCCACTCTTGACAGAAAACATGATTTTTGTGATCTCATGCATGCACGTATATAATTGCACATCATGTTAACAAAATTTTGTATAGGCCTATTATAGTTTAAATTACAGTACCAGTCAAAAGACTGGACGCATTACTATTATGTTTTTAAAAGAAGTCTCATGCTCATCATGCTGTATATCAAAAATACATCTGAACATTCATGTTACCTCTATGGCATTTCATATAGGCTATTGTATTTGTTATATTATATAGCTTAATGTTAATGTGCAGTTGATAAACTTGACGGAATATTTTGAGTCTCTTTCATACTGATAAGAAAAAAAGCAAGGTGGTATCAACGGCGCGACCGCCGACTTGAGGGGTTAAGTAAAGACCTAACGTTCGCATCTGTCATGTTCATTTTGGGTTTTAGCTAGTTTTCAGTCAGCTGGTGAAATGGTGAGGTCNTAACCCAACCTGCTGGGTTTGTCCATATTTTACCCAGCTTGGGTTTTTTTAACCCAGCATTTTTTAGAGTGTAGGCTATTGTATTTGTTATATTATATAGCTTAATGTTAATGTGCAGTTGACAAACTTGACGGAGTATTTTGAGTCTCTTTCATACTGATAAGAAAAAAAGCAAGGTGGTATCAACGGCGCGACCGCCGACTTGAGGGGTTAAGTAAAGACCTAACGTTCGCATCTGTCATGTTCATTTTGGGTTTTAGCTAGTTTTCAGTCAGCTGGTGAAATGGTGAGGTCATGTGACTTTGTTCTGTGGAGGCGTGTTAAGAGTGTGTTTTAAGGGAAGTGCTGCAGGGCTAGTGGAAATGCAGCTTTATTTTGGCCTCGGTGCTTGAGATCTGAGGCTATTGGCCCCGCCTGGCTCACTGTTAGCCCTGGCTCATACTGGCCTGACAGCGGAAAAGCAGCTAATAACTCCATTTATCTGCACTTTGATCTTTCAAAGTCTGCAGACCTTGTACATTCACAAACAGCTATATTACGCACTACATGAAAGGTAATATCCAAAAAAGCATAATAAAGGCACTTTAGTACATGTAAAATGAATCAGATAATCATTAATGTACAAGTTTGTCTCCGTCTTACCGCAGTAAATGCTCTACACCCACTTCCTCCGCCTCCTCTGCTCCGATCTCACTGGTCACATGTTCAAACGTCTTAGACGTGGGAGTTCCATCCTTCAGCAAAAAAATAATGTCAACAATTAGCATGAGAGACTTTAAACATAACGTATATATAACAGATCTACACAAGTACTTACATCATGCACTTCCTCCACTGAGATGTAAGCTTCAGTTGGCAACCCCAGGTCTTTGGGTTTCACATCAATAATAACTAAAACCTGGGAAATACAAAGGATTTTAATATGCTTAAATGAAGCTGTTTCTCCTGTATGGTGGGTGAACCTCATGAAACATGTCAAGAACATGAACAGAAAATATTTCAACCCAAAATCTAAAATAAAGCAGAGGAAATTATATTTTGCATGAAGAAAATTAAGCCTATTTTCAGAAACATTAAGATTTTGTATTGTGGCATTATTTTCATTACAATTTAATATCCTCTGCCAAATTCCATTACTGTAAATCAGAATAATAATAATAGATAATACAAGACTTAAGTTGTAAATTATACATCATAGTAATATTTTTACTAAAATATCGCCTTGAACGTACTTTCCGCTTCCGCATTCTTCATAACGCTTACGCTGAATGTTCTACGCCTTCCCTATTCTACTTACGGAAAAAAACTAAACTGGCGCCGAGTTCGTTCCGTAAGTAGAATAGGGAAGGTGTAGAACATTCAGCGTAAGCGTTATGAAGAATGCGGAAGCGGAAAGTACGTTCAAGGCGATATTTTGTTTATAAAGCATAAACGGTTGTATTTTTTTCGAAAATGACCGATCGATTCGCTAGATAAGACCCTTATTTCTCATCTGGTATCGTTTAAAGCTCTTGAAGCTGCACTGAAACTGCAGTTTGGCCCTTCAACCTGTTGGTAGCCATTGAAATGCACTATAAGGAGAAAAATCCTGGAATGTTTTCCTCAAAAACCTTCATTTCTTTTCGACTGAAAGGAGAAAAATCCTGGAATGTTTTCCTCAAAAACCTTCATTTCTTTTCGACTGACTAAAGAAAGACATGAACATCTTGGATGACATGGTGGTGAGTAAATTTATCAGGAAAAGTGTATTTAAAAGTGAACTATTCCTTTAATTTAAAAGAAGGTATAAAAGGCAGAACCCCCAAACTATCGGTAGATATCACTCTGAATAATCAGCTATCGGTGGAGAAATTTAGTATCGGTTTAAGTAAATAGTACTAAAACAATATCTTTTATTAATACAAATTATTTAAATGTAATTTGTATTAATAAATATTATAAGCAAAAATATTATTATAGATAAAAAGAGNTAATTAGAAAGATATATAAAATAAATACTTTATCTAATTTTATGCAAAATATTATGTCTGTTTTTATTTTAGAATGAAATATGACCCAGACATGCTTTTCACCCCGGTACACACAGTGTAAACTAAGCTAAACAGTATTAAAATAAACAGAATTACATACCGAATTAGAGCAGTACTGTTTCATGAGCTCATTTATGGCAATATCATTCTTGTGCAGCTTTGGGCCCGTGTGGTACCACCCAACTATTCGCTCCCTTGCTAAAATTGAAAGAAATAACACCATGACTCTATTAGACCTTGGATATGAGGTCACGATCTATAACAATGACATAACAGATTCAATAAAGCATACAAGTGTATAAAACATAACATTGACGTGTATAGTTAAGCAATCTTACCATTGACTTTCTTGAACATGCCGTACATATTCTCCAGATAGTCGTGGTCGAGGAACCAAACTGAATCATCCTTGTCGTCCTCATCAAAAGGCACTGCCACACAATTACTAAACATTACTTACACTATATTTTTCTACAGGAAACAAATGCATTTTACACCAAGAGATGCAAACATACCAGCGAAGCTGTTGGACACATCAAGCACTTTCTTATGCCATGAGCCCAGCAGAACACCCACAACTCGCTTCTGACTGCCAACTTTACCAATCCTACGAAACAAAGACAAGGATTACAAATAGAGACAAATACAATGTTCCTGAATGTTTAATGTATGGCTCTTTGAATATATAAGCCATGTCAGACCATGTATTACACTTGAACCTCGTCTGAAAGCCTGTTCAGAAAGCTATGCATTTTCTATACTAATATAGATAGACATATGTCATATATCAACAATAAATGAAGCACATACTAAGAAAACGAGCAATACATTTGGTTTATTATTGAAATTACAGTAGAGTACTAAATTATATAGTCTCTGTATTTAATTTTCATTGTCGGATAGCTTACAGCCCTACTAGAGAGTAAAATGATCCACAACATATTAATAATCATATCTGACTTGCAGTTAGTCAGATATCTGTGCCTCTACAAGACGACGTTATAACATAAACTTTAATGTTATTAAGTTATATCCATAATATGCCTATCGCAATGAATAAACTCTAAAAATAGTGTTTCTTTTCATGTTTTTACTTAGACTTTGACTGTTTCCAGTTAGCCTTTAGCTTGTAGCGGCTACTTTCATTGACACATAATGACAGTGAGTTAACAGTTTTACCACAGCACCCTCACAACACTCATATTTACCTGTTAAAATGGTCCACGACACTCAGTAGCACCAAGGGATGAACGACGACCTTTTCTACCGCTAAGTCCGGCATTTTCAATCAATATATCCGAATACTTATGGAAAAAATATTGTTTTTCTGTTGCTCAGCACGCCAGTTTCATGGACGCTGCGCCGCTTGTTCCGCTTCTGCTTCGTGTGTTACTCACAGTGGCGCTTCAGCGTGACGCACACGACGCTCACTGGACTGGAGGAAGAATTACACCCTGACAACCTTCAACGGAACGGAAAAGCGGGTACTGAATTATTGACGATTAAAGGGTACTATTATTTCGCCCAAAAATTAAAATTCTGTCATTAATTACTCACCCTCGTGTCGTTCCACATCCGTGAGACCTTCATTCATCTTCGAAACACAAATGAAGATATTTTTTAATGAAACCCAAGAGGTTTCTGTCCCTCCATATAGAGATCCAACGTAACTACCACTTTCAATGTCCAGAAAGGTAGGAAAGACATCATTAAAGTACTCCATGTGACTCCAGAGGTTTAACCACAGTTTTATGAAGTGACATGTGTGCTTTGTTTGCGCAAAAAAACATAATTTACCACTTGGAGTACCAGAGGTGCAAAGTATTTGAGTAAATGTAATTAGTTACTGTACTTAAAGGTGCAATATGTAAGATTTATGTCCGCTAGAGGTCGCTCTAGAGGCCTATTCAAAACAAAGGCGTAGCTTGATGATACCAAGTTTGAGCGTGGAATCTTAGGAGATGTGGTCTCCACCTCACAGCCGGTGGAAACAATCGGGATAGGACTCGGGAAGAAATCATTTTCATGGATGCGATTATTAATGTTACTGTAGTATGAAGCAGAGCAGGACCGAGTGTTGTGGGAGCTGAACGAGGAGCTGGAGCGACTGCGCAACACACGCCTCACGAGCAGCGGGGCTTTTATTATGACACAGTCGCCGGCACCGCTTCCGCTTTTCCGGTCATGAGTATGAGGCAACGCAGCTCTGTTTATCATATTAGAAACATTTGAGTGTGTTGAAAATGATGTTATAACGTTACTCTGTGCGTTCGCTCGGTGGCTGCTGTAAGACACTTGATGCACACTGCAGTAAGACAGATCGATTTTAGAGTAGGCTATCATATTAAATACTGCATGGCTTGTGTTGATAAATGGCATGCAATTAATTTTAAAATGTATTGCATGATGGAGAAAATGCTGTATTACTGTTAGCATAATCAGATGCAGCTTTATTTTTACTATGTTAGCTACTTCACAAAACAGTGTTTTTCTCTGAGGCATGGTAAAGCATGGTACTCGCAAAAAATCAAGAAAATTAGATTGAAACATTAAGACTAAACATGTAGAGTAAACAACAATTAGTTTTCTGTCTATAAATGTAACCAAACCGTTGTTCCCTTGTCTGTTAAAACGTGTAATATATTAAAGCGTCTTTGGTGTTTCCATGGTTTCTACAAAATAAAACAGAAAAACGAGGGTAACGCGGGTATGACGCAATTGACAGGCGACTCCTCACACGTCCCGGAGCCTTGGATAAAATTGCAATTATCTCACGATTTACAAATAGTTGGAAACTTTTGGGATATTGTATGTACTCAAGTGAACAAAATATATAACACTGGCCTAGTGGTTTTTGGAAATTTTACTGCAAAAATCTTACATATTGCACCTTTAAGTATCTTTTTGGCTACTTTGTAGTTGTAGTGAAGTGAAGTGAAGTGACATGTGGCCAAGTATTGTGACCCATACTCGGAATTTGTGCTCTGCATTTAACCCATCCAAGTGCGCACACACACAGCAGTGAACACACACACACCGTGAACACACACCCGGAGCAGTGGGNTTTGGAAATTTTACTGCAAAAATCTTACATATTGCACCTTTAAGTATCTTTTTGGCTACTTTGTAGTTGTACTGAGCATCAAAGACATAAGCAACTTTTACTCTCTACTTGACTACATTTTTGAGCAAGTAAATGTACTTTTTACTCCAGTACATTTGAGAGGAGTAATGCAATTACACATTACATTTTGCATGGCACCTAACTTTTTCTGCAGTAGTTTGTTTCTGATATAAAGAAGCGATATCGCCATCTAAGGGCACTGAAGGTACTATATCTTGTGCGTTCTGCCTTTATTCACCCAAACTTGTCAACAAGGCTACTTTACGTGAATGTCAGTGCATTAGCAGGTAGTTGCTGAGGGCAGGTGTTTGATTTATTAGATCAGGAAATGACTGCAGCTGGTGATGAGGCTCAAACCAGCATGTACAGACTTAGACTATTTAATTTTACTTAACATTGTTTTATTTATCAGCTATATTGACAAGACTGTTTTGAAGGATATTGTTTACTTATGACCTTTTTGTGCAATTTATTGCAATATTGAGGTGTTCAGTTTTATTTTGATTTTAGAAAATAAAATTTCTCATCTTACAAATCAGTTGTTTCTTATTTTCACTGGCATGTCTCTCAGGATTAGTGCATCTCTGAGCCTACATTCAGCATGAATAAAAAACTTAAGTACTGTTAAAATCAGATACTTTAAGACTTTTACTCAAGTTGTATTGGAATATGTTACTTGTATCTTGTAATAGAGTCATTTTTGATGTAAGGTATCTGTACTTTTACTCAAGTATGGTTTTCAGGTACTCTGAACACCTCCGTGGAGTACTTTAAACAATGTCTTTCCTATCGTTTTGGGCCTTGAATGTGTAAGTTGCATTGGATCTTTATGGAGGGACAGAAAACTCTCCGATTTCATTAAAAAATATCTTCATTTGTGTTCCAAAGATGAACGAAAGTCTTACGGATGTGGAATGACACAAGGGTGAGTAATTAATGACAGAATTAAAATTTTTGGGTGAACTAACCCTTTAATATTGTGTTATTGTGTTTTTAAACGCATAGTTTCTTGGTTTTACTCACAGATCAAACTATCTGTAAGCAAGGTGAGCATTGCAATGTAATAATATATTAACTTAGATGTAAGTATGCTTTTAAATGTGAATGCATGGGCATTGTAATCGTTTTGTTTGCTTATTTGGTAGCGCTCATTCAGACACCAGATGGCGCTGTTTATCCTGTTTAGTGTTACTTCATGCATAGGTACATTTTTATTTGTTAAATTATTTATTTGCTTATTTAAATGACAGTCATTTAGTTAACTAATTATATTCAGTTAATATATGTACTGACAAATTCATAGGATAAACTCAAATAGAAAGTGTCAACAATTCCAACATAATCTATTTGTAAATAGAGGGCAAATAATTCCCACTGTTCTGATATCACCTTATGAATCATTATAGAATGACCTTAATGTTTGGTTGATATGTGCATTGTAGAGTAATAAAGCACTGTGTGGTCTACAAAGTTATAAATTTATTACAGATAAAATCATACAGGGCTATAAAACCTAAGGTCCATGACCCTTCTGAACATTTTGACAAATTTAAATTTAATTAAATTTAATTAAAAGTTGACCCCACAAAGGTTGTGAACTTTGTGAACATAATAAAAATGTCAGGGCCGAGATAGTGAATTAATATTGCAGTGGTCTGAATGTTATATGGGTTCTGTGACAGTATCCACGTAAAGACAACTGAATATAATCACACAGGAATATAAAAAAGTATTATAGAGTTATTATTAATGACTATAATCCATGTGGATTTTCTGATGATTCGTCAATGATTACACAAATGTAAAACTAAATTGATCAGCTAATCTCATTTGCTTTGCAGTTTTATAGGCAATGAACACAATGGTATATAATGATACAATGCTGTATTATAATTGATTTATTAACAGCTGTAAAAAGAGTAAACTGCTTACATCATCATTTCAAGGCTTTTTAAACTTTCATACGTTCAAAGTTTGTATTGACGAGCTTTTCTTGTTAACAATTACTGTATCAGTTTGAATTCTACTTCCTTACATTCAAATTCGAATTGCAATACTGCATCCTGTTTGCTTCCTCAAATCAAATTCAGGAGATGAATTGAAATTTAAAAGACATTCTCAATTTAATTCTGAATGGTGCACAAGAGATAGTTCACCAAAAAAGTAAATGATGTTTTTTGGGTGAACTATCCCTTTAACATCCATTGTGTGAGGACAATAGTGAATCTGCTGCACATGAATCATGTGACAAGCTGCCAAACATTGTGTCAAACAGTCCTCACAGCCTGCGTTGTCCCTAGACAATAATGGTTGAATTTTTCCCAAGAACATCACTGGCATCATGACTGCATGACTCTCCATACACACTGATTGGGTGCTTTGTTATACATGTTTGTTTTCCTGAGAAACCAAAAAGTGTGCAGGGGTCAAGCTTCTTTTCTTAAAAAGTGTGCTTGTGCTATATTTGCTTTTTTGCTTTATAACATGCATATAATTGTGTCGCATTATTCATTCTAGGTTTAATTTTCTCTCAAGGGCACATAGTGGATCCCCGTTCAACAACAAACATACCATATACACCGATCAGGCATAACATTATGACCACCTTCCTAAAATTATGTTGGTCCCGCTTTTGCTGCCAAAACAGCCCTGACCCGTCGAGGCATGGACTCCTCTAGACCCCTGAAGGTGTGCTGTGGTATCTGACACCAAGATGTTAGCAGCAGATCCTTTAAGTCCTGTATAAATTGTGAGGTGGAGCCTCCATGGATCGGACTTGCTTGTTCAGCACATCCCACAGATGCTCGATTGGATTGAGATCTGAGGAATTTGGAGGCCAAGTCAACACCTCAAACTCGTTGTTGTGCTCCTCAAACCATTCCTGAACCATTTTTGCTGTGTGTCAGGGCGCATTATCCTGCTGAAAGAGGCCACAGCCACCAGGGAATACCGTTTCCATGAAAGGGTGTACATGGTCTGCAGCAATGCTTAGGTAGGTGGTATGTGTCAAAGTAACATCCACATGGATGGCAGGACCCAAGGTTTCCCAGCAGAACATCGCCCAAAGCATCACACTGCCTCCGCCGGCTTGCCTTCTTCCCATAGTGCATCCTGGTGCCATGTGTTCCCCAGGTAAGAGACGCACACGCACCCGGCCATCCACGTGATGTAAAAGAAAACATGATTCATCAGACCAGGCCACCTTCTCCCATTGCTCCGTGGTCCAGTTCTGATGCTCACGTGCCCAATGCTGGCTCTTTCGGCGGTGGACAGGGGTCAGCATGGGCACCCTGACTGATCTGCAGCTATGCAGCTCCATACGCAACAAACTGTGATGAACTGTGTATTCTGACACCTTTCTATCTGAACCATTCTTGAGCAATTTGAGCTGCAGTCGCTCGTCTGTTGGATCGGACCACACGGGCCAGCCTCCCCAAAAAAACAAACAAAAAACATTTAAACACACAATAAAGCCACAATTCTTCTCATTCTCTCACTTAATTTATCATTCCAAAAACTTAGACAGGTAGGTAATGAAATCTGAGTTAGAGTAGATCTAATTAACCTGTTTTTTATTTTATTTTATTTTGTATTATTATTGCAAACAATTTAGAGATGACATGAAATACAACTTTGCATACATTACACAGAATGTATCAACAATACGTCCAAAGTCATCTGAACATATGGAAGAGAGAAAAAAAAAAGTTGACAATGACTGTTAAAAGAGAAAGATACATTTAAATAGCTTTTTTAAGAACATAAAGAAAAGCAGGATCCAAACAAAGAAAGAAAAGAGGATAATAAAACAAACAAAAAACCCCCACCAAAACAAGTATTAATCACGGTACATGAAAGATCTCATCATATCTCTTCAAAAAAGAAATACATTTTTTGTTAGTTCACCCAAAAATGAAAATAATGTCATTTATTACTCAGCCTCATGTCGTTCCACACCCGTAAGACCTTCGTTAATCTGAACACAAATGAAGATATTGTTGATGAACACTGCTTCGGAGCTTTACGAATCGAATCAGTGATTCGGAGAGCCAAAGTCACGTGACTTCAGCAGTTTAGCCATTTGATAGGAGATCCGAATCACTGATTTGATTCGTAAAGCTCCGAAGCAGTGTTTTGAAATCGGCCCATCACTATATTGTTGAAAAGTCGTTTTTTTGTTTTTTTGGCGCACAAAAAGTATTCTCGTCGCTTTATAATATTAAGGTTGAACCACTGAACTCACATGCACTGTTTTAAATATGTTTTTAGTACCTTTATGGATCTTGAGAGAACGACATGAGGGTGAGTAATAAATGACATTATTTTCATATTTGGGTGAACTAACCCTTTAAATATTCTTAGTGATTTAATTAAATGTTCTACTTCACATAAGAAATCTATAAAAGTAGGTATTTTCTTAAGAAACCTTTGTTTGTGAAAATAGAATTTTGCCACAAGGATAAGAAAGTTAACAGTAGATTCTAAAGATTTGTTTTGGTTTTCACAAAAGCAAACAACATCCTTAATGTGTAAATTACAGTTCATATTAACTTTAGAAAAACAACAGGAACTCAAATCTTTACAGAAAAGTGATGAAACATTACATGAGAAAAGTAAATGACAAATATCTTCACTTTCTTTTTTTACAGAAGGTACATATATCAGCTACATCACAAAATTTAGACACAAAAGCATTACAAGGGTATATATTATGCAAAATTTTAAAATGCACTTCTTTCACTTTTTTGGGTGTACAGTATGGTAATAACCAATGTTATCTATTTTAGAAACCCCCAAAAATTTCCCTTTTGGAGAAATTGAGTTTCGAGATTGAGAATACATTTTTCATAAAACATTCATAAGATAACAAATCACCATTAGAGTTGAATAAATCAGCAACAAAAGTTATGTTTTATTAAACCATTTATCAAAAAAGACCAGTGTTAGGGAAAGTTACTTTTAAAAGTAATGCATTACAATATTGCGTTACTCCCTAAAAAAGTAACTAATTGCGTTACTTCGTTACTTTTTATGACAAGTAATGCGTTACATTACTTTTACGTTACTTTTTCTCACCGGGGCTGGGCTTGCTTGTTTGTTTTTTAATAGTAACAAAAAAGTTATATTTTTGGCAAAAAGGCCCTTTCACACCAAAAGTGAAATGAATAAGCCTCAGGCTGAAGGAAATGCATATTTACACCTGTACAGTAGAGGGCGCAGCTCAAACAAACCTTTCTGCTGTGCTGCCATTCTGGATTAAAGAAGAATAGGATACAGAAGAAGGAAGTTCTAGTTCTTATTTCTAAATCTAATCTAAAGTATTTTTTGCTGATTAGTATGGTTGAATTAGGTATATTGAAGGTCAGCAGCAAAGATATTGGTTAATAATTGAGATTAAATACATAAAGTATATTTGTGTAATTTAATATAGTTTATTATTACAGGTTTGCAAAAATTCTGAGATTGCATTTCACTGTTTTTATTCATTTTGAGGAATACTGAATGTTTTCGTGCAAGTGAGATGAGTAAATGCATGTTCACATTTAGTCTAAAACTACAATAACCATCATGCTTACACAGCGCACACAACACCTCTGCACTTTATTTCTCTCAACATGGGGACATGCAAGTCAATAAATGCGAAAATGTAACTTGCGTTACTTATTTTAAAAAGTAACTTAGATATTTTGTTGTAAATTGAAAAAGTAATGCGTTACTTTACTAGTTACTTGAAAAAGTAATCTGATTATGTAACTCAAGTTACTTGTAATGTTTACACCCAACACTGAAAAAGACTGATCTATTTCTAATTTTAATATCCAAATTATTCCATAAGATGCTTTTGTGGGGGGAGAAAAGTTGTGGTTGTAAACCAGTTTCCAGGCTAACAAAGCTTGTTGATGAAATCTGGCCAGTTTACCAGTGGAGTAATTGCATTTCATCAAAAAAAAGAGGCTACCTACCCTGTTAAATATATTATTAGGAATAAAATACCACATAGAATCTGACCCAAGCAAACATCTTTTTAACCAATTAATTTTAAATGTATTGTTAGTATCATCAAAATTCAGGACTTCAAGACCCCCATCACTTCTTTTGTTTGCTAAAACATATTTATGAGATTTATTGCCCCAAATAAAATCAAGAAATCTATAGTTTTGGAGGTGTGATTATCTACAATTAAAGGTGATACAGAGGATCTTTTCGTCGACTGAGAATCCAAAGACTGTTAGAGAGTTTTTTAAATGAGCGCATGCGTAAGAACAGCCCCCCTCCTTCACAGCTCATTTCGAGGGAACGCCTCCCAAAACTCGTGCACGAGTATTGGAACACGAGTGTTTACCACCGGCATTCGCTGTGTCGTGTTAGTGGATTCATTATGTCGGACTCACCGCAGGTAACTCATAATCTGCAGTTGTTACTCCTGTCTCCTGACAAAAACATTGCATGCGGCGCCTGTGGAGTGTGGAAAGTTACTGGAGCGCGCAGCCGCGCGTCTCTCACAAGGAACGTCATGGCAGTGATTGACAAGCCAGAGGGCCAATCGTTTACGCGATGATCGCGTAAACGATTGGCTGATGTTTTTAAGGCCCTACCTCGTGCACAGATGATGTATATTAATATTATTCCTTTCAGTGCACCTAATAAATAGTCTTTTATCAGTTAGTAAAGACAGTTTCAAGTTATATTGCAAAAATGTATAAAACAAAACATCCTCTGTAGCACCTTTAACCTGTGTTTTGAATGCATTGCTCTTGAAGTGATGACGCGTGGAGTGGGCGGGGCCGCAGAGGAAACAGAGAAACTAAACAGAGTCGTGCTGGCTGAGTGTGTACACACACACATACACACACACACACACACACACACATACTACGAAGAGCTCTGAGCGACACAAACGCTTTATTTATGATACTCAAAAGTGTCATTGCCTGCTTTTTCTGTAGCTGTCTTTTGTTTGTTTTCGTTTTTCGTTTCGGCAAAACTAAACGATGGCAGTTTATTAGAAGCTGCGGTTGAAGAGCAAGTCTGTCATTTTCTTGGCGGTTCGGAGGCACTGCGATGCCCTCTGATTTCACAACGCTCTTTAGCGCGGATATCGACCTCGATTCGCCCAAGTCCCTCTACTCCAAAGGTAACTCACTTTCTGCTCACTTTCTACTCATACTGTACATTTACTGTGTGCGCGCGCGCAGGTTGTGTTCCAAAACCTAGTGCGCTGCCTATCTAGACAGCATCACGGGCACGTTCCGAACCAGCTCAGTTCACCATGTCTATGATGTGCTGTCTAAGTAGTCTGCTCACTAGGATGTTCGTGCACTCAGTCTGTGTAATGCATGCCACACTGGACTGTCAAGCAGTTTGTTGTTAGTTTACATAGTCCATGTGACAAGTGGTTTAAATGGTGATCAAATAAATGAGCTTGTGTGAGATGATACACACATTGCATGTCTGTGTGTGTGTGTATGAGGGGGCGGGGTGTGCAGTTGTAACTTGCATCAGCATGCATATCACTCTTTATTTGGTTTATAAATATCTCTGATGGAGTGAATGAATGAGAAGACTTTCAGACATGGTTAATGGACCTCCGATGGAGTTTTGACATCCATTTAAAACATTCTACATGGACTGAAAGTATAATTGTGCAGAATATATAATCCACTCGACTCCTCTCTTCTCTTAGAAAAAAATAGAACAGCTTTGAAGTAGCAAATTTTAACTTTTTGTCCTCACTTTGTTTTAGTGTCCTCAAATGTTTCCTGCATGATGCCTCTGGGCCTCCTTTGGTTATAGGAAAATTAACTCTCCTTATGGAAACCTCAGACATCAGAGACTGTTTGTTGTTTTAGACAGTGATTGAAAGCTAAATAAAGGTCTAGAGTGAATATGACTTATCTAAAGGTGTGTGTATGAGAGAAGCCAATGCTAATGTGTGAACCTGTTATTTAAGTATAATTTTTATAGTATTTATTAATAGTTTTATCAGCATTTATTTTTCAGTTTTCATTTTAGTTTAAGTTTTAGTGATTTTGTTAAGTGCTTTTGTTATTTTTATTATATATATATATATATATAT